>QPKB01000006.1:7756654-8313616 GCA_003546025.1 Camphora micrantha | reverse complement strand
CAAAGGCTACAAAGTCGTCTCGTGTCTGTGAAGATATTGATCTCCCTGGATATCTCTTTGAAGAGTTACCCGTCAAGGATCCAGGAAGCTCCTCCAATTGGTACGATTTCTATGATGATGAAGAGAAATTGTCCGATGATACAAATGCACAGTCTTCTGGTCCAGAAGAACCATCATCTCCAAAAGAAGTGCCATACTTCGATCCAGTTTCAACAGGCGATTGGGACCATCTCATAGCAAGTCTTGAGAAAAGTACCGATCAAGAAGACCCATGGTCAGAAGCACAGCCTTGGTCTGAGAATACCTTTGAAACTCCGGAAGGTCTTGTTGAGTTGGAAGCCTCCGAAAATATTATGGAGGAACCACCTTCAAGTCTTCCAACAGAAGATTCTGTTCAAAAGATAGACTTGGGAACGCCAGATAGCCCACGTCCTGTATTCATAAGCAAGAATATAAAGGATGATGAATTACCCGAGTATATCGCTTTTCTTCGTGAGTTTGTTGATTGTTTTGCATGGTCTTACGCTGAAATGCCTGGTTTAGACCCCAAAATAGCAGTTCACAAACTCAATCTACAAAAAGATATCAAGCCTGTCAAACAAGGCCAAAGAAGATTTCGTCCTGACATAATGGACAAATTGAACAAGAAGTTCAGAAACTCAAAAAACGTTGGCTTCATCCGCGAGGAACAGCATCCTGAATGGTTGGCCAACATCGTCCCAGTGACAAAGAAAAAATGGGCAGATTAGGTCTGTATTGATTATAGAGACCTGAACAATGCATGTCCTAAAGATGAATTTCCGCTCCCCATACCGGAGGTGATGATCGACAACACCTGTGGATTCGAGCGGATGACATTCATGGATGGTTTCTCTGGTACAATCAGATAAAAATGCATCCTGAAGATGAAAGACACACATCATTTCGGACCCCATTTGGCGTGTATTGTTACACTGTAATGCCATTTGGTCTGAAAAATGCTGGTGCGACATATCAGAGGGCTATGATGAAGATATTCCAAGATATGCAGCATAAGACGGTCGAATGCTACGTTGATGACCTCGCCGTCAAAAGCAAAAAGAAAGAAGACCATCTCAAAGATCTTCGAGAAGTCTTCCTCCGACTACGCAGGCACAAACTGCGAATGAATCCCCTAAAATGCTTCTTCGGTGTATCATCGGGTAAGTTCCTCGGATTCGTAGTTCGGAAAGCGGGAATAGAGCTTGACCCTATCAAAGTCAAGGCTATCCTAGAAATGCCATCCCCAAAAACCCTTGAGACAGTTAAAAGGGCTTCAAGGAAGATTGGCATACATTCGACGGTTCATCTCCAACCTGTCAGGGAAATGCCGTCCATTCTCCCGCCTAATGAAAAAGGGCGTGGACTTTGTCTGGGATGCTGAATGCGAAACTGCGTTCCAAGACATCAAGTCATACCTGACCAAACCTCCAGTACTGGCTGCCCCCACAACTGGAAAACCATTTATCTTGTACACAAGAGCCCTCGACCACTCTTTGGGAGCTCTACTTGCACAAGGAAATCATGAGGGAAAAGAAGCTGCTCTATACTATCTCAGCCGCATGCTGGTAGGTGCAGAGCATCGCTACTCTCCAGTCGAAAAGAATGTCTTGCAGTGATGTTTGCTGTACAAAAGCTACGTCACTATCTGTTGTCCAACACAGTATACCTGATCTCGAGGATCAATCTCCTGAAGGTCCTTGTCACAAAAGCAGGTTCCCTCAATGCCCGACTGGCAAAATGGTCTATCCTCCCTGTCACATTTGATATTAGGTATGTACCACAAAAAGCAATCAAGGTCAAGCTCTGGCAGACTTTCTTGCAGAGCATCCGTTGCCTGAAGATTCTCCACTCAGGGATGATCTCCCAGACGAGTCAGTCTACAACGTGGAGGCTTCCTTATCAAATGCTTCCTGGGATATGTACTTCGACGGGCAACCAGGACAAGTGAAAAAGGAAATCAAATATCAGGGATTGGCATCCTCTTTGTTAGTCCCGACAAATACATGATTCCACACGCCTTCTCGCTTCTGGAACCATGTTCAAACAATGCAGCGAGTACCAAGCCCTGATTGTAGGATTGGAACTCGCCCTCGAATCCGCATCACAGTGCTAGAAGCCTTCGGGGATTCTCAACTGATCGTCAACCAGATGAATCAGAAATTTGAAATCAGGAAGCCTGAATCTGTTGCCTTACTACAACAAGGCGCAATCACTTCGGCAAAATTTGACATCTGTCATATCACCCACATTCGTAGAGGCGAAAACATCCGTGCAGATGCCCTGGCTGGACCTCGCCGCCTCTATGGCGGTCCAAGAAGGAGAACACATGCAAGTTACAGTGTGTGAGAGAAGATTTCTCCCTCCCCTCAATACACACCAAGCAGTTGCTGAGTGCCACCAACTGGTTGGGAAGTCGGATCTCCATCCTCAGACCTCCGATCGGCGACTGGAGGGATCCGTTTCATTGATTATATTATGTTCGGAATCCTGCCTGAAGATCCAAAAGAACGGGTAAGTGTTCAAAGACGAACCCCAAACTTTCATCTGGACATTCCTTCAAAGATGCTCTACAGAAAATCCTACAATGGAGTACTTCTACGCTGCTTATCACAACAAGAAGCTAAAGAAACTCTCAAGAGGTGCATGCTGGTCTTTGTGGAGCCTCATCAGGCTGGTCCAAAGCTCTACGATCAGATAAAAAGTTTAGGTTATTAATTGGCCTACCATGGTAGCTGACGCAATGCAATTTGCTAAACGCTGCAACAATGCCAAGTTCATGGAGACTATGTCCCACATGCCTCCAGAATGGCTACATCCTACAGCAATTTCATGGCCTTTCGAAGCCTGGGTATGGACATCGTAGGTCCTGTCTCCCCTCCGTCAAGCAAAGGTCATCGCTTCATCTTCGCCGCTACGGATTATTTCTCCAAGTGGTCAGAAGCTTTTGCGCTCAATGAAAGAAAGACCTCATCAGTCCTTCAATCTTGCGCACCAACATCATTTGTCGCTTCGGCATACCTAAAAGATTTCGTCCATGATAACGGACCACAATTCCGTGATCACAGATTTCTACAGGTTCTGCGACAAATCAAAATCCAAGTTGTCCTTCAACTCCGTACAATCCGGCGGCGAATGGAACTGGCAGAGGGCTCAACAAGACACTCTTGCAAAATTCTCAAGAAAATGGTCTCTAGCCACAAAGGGACTGGGGCGACAAACTATCCGAAGCTTTGTGGGCCTACCGAAACCACCGTTCGAGGACCGACCCATAGCACGCCATTCTCTTGGTCTATGGATGCGAAGCTGTTGTCCTTTAGAGGTACAATTCCTTCCTTAAGGGTATCTCTACAAAATGACATGACGCAAAAAAGCAATGTCAAATTAAGACTCCAAGAGCTGGACAATCTCAATGAGAGACGGCTCGAGGCACTCAAAGCATTGAGCTCTTACAAGCACGGCCATGGCCAGATCTTTCGACAAAAAAGGTCAGGCAAACGCGCCACAAAGGGTGACTTGGTTCCTTGCGGTAAAACAGGCCTATGGTTTTCGCTCACAACTCCAAAGGCAAATTTGAAGGCAAAATGGGAGGACTCTTCGTCCATCGACCAAGTCCTTCTCCAATGGCAACATACGCACTTCTAAACATGAAGGTGATAGATGTATGTCCCATCAACGACAAGTTCTTGAAAGCGGTACGTACCTTGAAGACTTCCTCCACTGGCTTGCAGAGCGACGGCCTTGCAAGGCAAAGCCCTATTTTCTTAGTACTTGCTCGTCAACCCACCCTTTTGGAATTTTCACCAATCTTTATGTTGAACTTTCAAAACCAATGCTTACTTTCATCGTTTCATTGTTCAAAGAGAATCAAAATCCAAAAATCTAAGTTTAGAGCCTCTTCCCAAACTTGACCAAAATTTCGATCCTTGAATCCAAAATTTGGTCGGAACACGACTGCTTGCCATAATTTTATAAAACTCCTCATCTTGAAAGCGATCAATCGCTGTCTCATCTCATCTCGGTTGAGCGAGTCGCATTCTTCCAAGTTAGTCTCCACATAACGAACCTCTTCCCACGCCTGTTGAACGGCCGCATTGGAAGATCTGGCAGATCGGCGAGGTGCATCAGTAACAAGGCCCTTACCCTTGTTCGTTCTGGAGGAACCACCTGCAAAAGTCAGAAAGGAAGAAATCAAGCACCAAATGACAGAATTTTGCTAGAAAAAAAATCCTAACGAAATTTTGGCATGGTTCCGGGGCAATTTCGAAGAAAAGGGAGGCACCCCGAAAAAGAAAGGAAGCTTGAAGATGAGCTCAACATTGTTGCGAGCTCATAATCAATGAAGGATTCTCGAACAAGACTCGAATTCAAATATTGCTGCGAGATCAAGCCTTTCTTCTCAAATCTTCGTAAGATCAGAAAAGAGCTCAACATTGCCGCGAGCTCAAAATTCCAAAACTTGCAAAGCTCCTCGAAATTCTGCGAGACTAGAGAAGTGGGCTCAACATTGCTGCAAGCTCCAAAAATCCCAAGACTTGCAAGAAAATTCGAGGTATGCATCATCATGCTCCCAATTCCATTTACCAAAAATCATGCATAAAACCATCATGCATTAGATGCTAGGAAAACTTTGACAAAAGTTTGACCAACTCCAACCCAATTTGGTCAAAACCAATCAAACTTTGTCTAAGTCAAAATCCATGTTGGCTTGACCTAGAAATTCTAGCCTTTTATCTTGATGCATTAAAAAAAAAAAAAAAAAAAAAATGCATGACCATCTTGAATTGCATAAACCTTATATCATGGTGAGAAAAAAAAAAAAGAAGAAAAAAAAAACCTCTTCAAAAAGAAAAAAAGGGGGTTGGCCCATGGGACGTGGCCCACAGGCCACGTGGCTGTACGGACCTGTTCGTACAGCACCAAAAAGAAAAAAAAACGGGGGCGAAAAAAAGAGAAAAAAAAAGGGGGAGAAATAAAAAAAAGAAAAAAAAGGAGAACGTGTGCAAAACAAAAAAAAAAAAAAAAAAGAGGAAAAGAAAACACGTGAAAAAAAAAAGAAGAAAAAAAAAAAGAAAATGAAACTTTTCTACATCTACATGGGGTTTTTCTTGGAAAAAGAAGACCTACTTGAAGCCATGGAGAAGAAGAAGAAGAAACTTGAAGATCCTTGAGAAATTCTTTATCTTGGAGCACTCTTGAAGGTTTTTGCAAAAAGAAAGCAACAAGAGAAAGAAAACTCATCTCCATTGCTTTTATAGAAAAAGCAAACCAAAAGAGAAAAGGAGGAGAAAAGCAAGGAGGTAAGTGCAGAAAATTAGCAAACTTCCTAAAAGAAAGGGAGATTTGAGATATTCTCTCCTAAAGAGGATATTCTTGAGAAATTCTCTCCAAAAAGAAAGGAGATTTGAGAAACTTTGAGAAAATCTCTCCCAAAATCAAGGAAACTTGAGAGATTCTCTCCAAGTAAGGATATTTTTAGATATTCTCTACGCAAAAGGGATATTTTTAGATATTCTTTACAAAATGACACCACATGAGATCTAAGCCATTTTTAAAAGCTTAAGGTCCCATGGGTTAGCCCATATGAGCCAGGTTTGACCACCTAGGCACTAAAAGTGGCTTTTAGTCAAAATTTCTCTTACCAAGAGCATACAAAAATGGTTCCATGCCTCTCTTGAGTTGATTGGACCATACAAAAAATTCCAAGCTTCATGGGCTTCCAAAAGAAACCCAAACCATCCAACCCCATGCACCAAATCAAGCCACAATCTTGAAATTGACATTCCACAAAAAACTAAACCACTCCAATGGACCCAAAATTATCCCAAAGAGTGACCAAAAACCAAACCATGGTCCCCTAACTTGCCACATACAGCTTGTTAGGTCACAAGGCCGAAACCAAAAACCAAAATCCCGACCCCCTAACTCGCCACATACAGCCAATTAGGTCACAAGGTCAAAAAACCCAAAAAAAAAAAAAAAAACCTTCTTAACCGCCTGATGCGCCACATAAAGCCTTTAGGTTCACAAGGTTAAAAGGGAAAACCCAAAACCAAAAACCCATATCCAAATGTCATTTCAAATCCTTGCCTTGAGACGGTACATGACCCCTCTCATTACCGCGAAATCCCTTGGAAGCTCAAAAAAGCAACTCCATCAAGAGAAAAACGCTCAAGACTCTTGGTCAAGCAAGAAGATCTCCTTCAAATTCTCTTCGAGGCACACCGACTGCTAGAGCTGAGCACCTTGTCGCTATACCTCGAGGGGGCATTTGTTGACACCAAAAATGTCACTATGTCCCTTCAACACCAAAAGCTACATGGAGCCACATCCTGCCATAAATAGGAAGGCGCCACTTCAAGCACCAGATCTTGTCAGAATCAAACAAAAACTGCAAGATCCTTCAAAGCAGCCAAAAGAGGGGTACACATGAAGTTTCGGGCCATTTCGACGTCTTTTGGCCTAACTTTACTCCTCCGACAGCCAGACAGGAGCTCCCGGCAGCGACAGTGTCGAAGATTTCAAAACTTCGATCAGAGCCTACGGATGGTCTCAGAATACCTCCAAAAGGCCCCATGCCAAATTTCAAGTCAAACGGACAACGTTTGACCCTTCATCAACTCTCGGGAAGCAAAAATAGGCCTACCGGCGGCGGAGCACCCCAGAATCATGGCATCCAAATTGGAGCTAATGGATCATCTCAAAATGACTCTAATAGGTCCCCTGTCAAGTTTAGGTCAAACGGACATCGTTTGGCCTAGTTTCAAAGCTCGGCATTTTCCTCGAGGTGAAATCAAGGCGAGCATTTGCGGGACCCCAAAAGGCTTCAAAACTCAAACCAAAGCCCATGGTTGGTCTTACTAATTACTCAGGAGGCTCCCTGTCAAATTTCAGGTCAATCGGACATCGGTTGACCACAAGTCAAAGCTCGGCATTTTCCTCGAGGCGAAATCAAGGCGAGCATTTGCGGGACCCAAAAAGGCTTCAAAACTCAAACCAAAGCCTATGGTTGGTCCTATCTACTGTTCAAGAAGCTCCACGTCAAATTTCAGGTCATTCCGACATCGTTTGGCCTAGTTTCAATGCTTGACAAAAAATCGGCAATACCGCACAACAAAGTCTTCGGCTTTCCAGAAAAATAGGAAACTTTGTGCTCCGATTTGCGTGGCTTCTCGTCGGGTTTTCTTCAAGAGAATCAGGCCAATAAATGAGGGGAAATGTCAGGAAAAATACAGAAGAAAAAAGAATGAAAAAAGATCGAAAAACGGCGAAGAAAAGGCGACCGAACGGCGGCCGAAAAATGGGCCCAAGGCCCATGGTCGCCAGCCCCATGGTCGCCGGCGACCATGGAGTTCCGGCGACCCAAAAGTCGCCGGAAGACCCCTTTTTCGGGTCCTTTTCGCGTTTCGAGTTGATTGGCCCCTGTGATTTTTCCAAAATCTGATTTTTTGTGCATGAAATCCGTCGATCTTCGTCAACATCACGGATTCGCCGCCGAAATCATTGGATGATCATTAGATGCCTCGAAATCGCCAACCTGCCGACAAAGAAAGCTCACTTTCTGCCCGCCCGATCGTGAAATCAACAGGACAGATGTTGCCGGCACGTTGACATTAATCAATGTCTGAAATTGCATCGCCATCCGACATCAAACAACATGTGGATCCCCCGGCGATCATCACAAGAAGAATTCCAAAAGACGCGGCGCGGCCCGCGACTCTTCAAGCGACTTGGCGACCAATTAATGAGGTTAAATGACCCATTTTATGACAAGTTAATGCGGTCATTAACTCATTATTTTGGACGGCCCAATCAAAAGCAAGCAAATGGGAGTTACAAGTCAAATGATTTATGGCATTAAAGCCATGAAACTCCTCCCATGATGGAAATTAAAGGCAATTAAAAGCTCATTATTCTCCATCAGCCAATCAGATTCAAGGAAAAAGGAGTTACAAAACAAATAATTTAAAACTTGTAACTTCTCCCATTATGAGCATTAATGCATTCAATGCTCATAAACCCTCCTAAATGGCTACCAAAGGCCTATAAATAGGAGGGCATTCCAAAGGGAAAAACCGGGGGGAAAAAATCCAGAGAAATCGCCAGAGAAATTCACTCGAAGTCCAGAGAATTGCCCGGAAAATCCAGAACTCCTGCAACTCTGCTGCAAGACCACCAAAAGGTGATTGAAGCACCCTTGGGGGGCCACCCCCCCAAGGACCTCCCTTCTTCTACCAACATGGCTAAAACGTGGCTTTTCAGCCCGTTTACTTAGCTTTTTATCGGATATAAGACCTTCTCTTGGTCTTTGTCCTTTAAAAATCTGAGGTTAAAAAGCCAAGCCAAGAATCCAAGAATCATGTTCTCATCTGCATGGACGACGGCGGAGCCCATACATGGCTCGCGACCGTCGATCTGAACGTGTCCCCACAATCGAATGAGAAGTTAGATCCCTTTTCTTGCTTTTCCTTTTGTACTTTGTATTTTTTTTTAAGAGACAAAAAAATCACAATTCTTGTCTTTCATAATGGATAAGATTTGTAAATCGCCTTTTACGGCAAAATCACCTTTTACGGCAAACAAATGAAATCGCCTTTCACGGCATATAAAAAAAAAACCTTTGTCTCTTTTCTTAAAATATGTGTGCAATGGGAAACTAGAAAAAGTTTAATTTCCCCTTTCTACTTGTGAAGGTGGATCTTCGGATCACCATTCCAAGATTCCAAGTAGAAAAGTGAAATTGGCATACCCGTACAAAATGTTGATACCCTTTACTTTTTTTCTCCTCCCCTCCGCCGTACCCCGAAAGACCCGGGGCGGAGGCAGCGGGAGAGAGGGAAGAATCGGGTCCATCAATGAAGAAATACTCTGTCACGCATAAGGTTGCTACACCCTACCATCCACAGACCGGTGGTCAAGTAGAAGTCTCAAATCTCCAAATTAAACAGATTTTGGAAAAGACACTCAACCCAAATCGGAGAGACTAGTCTTTAAGATTACTAGATGCGTTATGGGCCTATCGAACTGCATATAAAACACTCATTGGGATGTCCCCATATCAGCTAGTCTATGGGAAAGTTTGCCACCTACCTGTTGAATTGGAACATAGAGTATATTGGGCCATTAAAACCTTTAATTTCGATTTACCATCAGCCGGTACCCACCGTAAGCTTCAACTCAATGAGTTAGAAGAACTGCAGAATGATGCTTATGAAAATGCCAAACTCTATAAGGAACGGATGAAATAGACCCATGATAGATCTATCCTTAGGAAAGCATTTGAACTAGGTATGAAAGCTCTCTTGTATAACTCTAGGTTACACTTTTTTTCAGAAAAACTTCAATCACGCTGGGATGGACCATTCATAGTGCGAGTGGTATATTTTCACGGCGCTATGGATATTGAAAGTCCAAAAACTAGGGAGATTTTCAAAGTTAATGGTCCAAGACCGAAAGCTTTTCTAGAATCGAGAGATAAATACGTTGAAGATTTTTTTCTAGAAGATCCTGTCTACTAGGATTAATGAACCCCGGATCTGATAGTGGCCCATATCAGGTGGCTTCTTTCCTTTATCCCTTGCCATTTATTTTTCTCATGTTGCATTATCATTCCTCGCATTGCATGCACGACATGGAGGACACTGTCTAATTTAGATTTGGAGGTACAAGCACTTGTCCAAATTTAGGGATTTTTAGGCAAGTTTTTTGTTTTCTTTCATAAACGTTTCAAAAAGTGTCAAAAAATTCAACATTTTTCTAAGTTTTTTCATCTGGCTAAAGACGTTAAATTTAGCGCTTGTTGGGAGGCAACTCAATAGTTTCCAGCTTTCGTGAGTGTGTTTGGTTTGTGTCCAACCTTGATGTCCCTTCCAACATCAAGTTCATCATCATAATGAAAATAAGGAAGGCCTTCGAGCAGGAAATAAAGGTTAAAATAATCGCTGCCACTTGATGGTACGAGCCTCTATGCCATGAAACGTGGAGCCAAGAGGATATGTTGTTGTTACCATTGTGCTAGATTGAATTGTAATTCAATCTCAAGAGAAAATGGAAAAAAAAGTGCAATGGATTATTTTTTTTTCCCTTAGTAGTGAGATTGCAAAGAAGACCATTGATTCGGGAACCGCTGAGTATGACTAAAGAAATTTGGTCTGAAACGGGTTACGCCAATAGGGAGATGAACGAATTCTTGCTTAGGCAAAACTAACCATTGCCACGGTAAGCAACCAGTATAGGAATCTGACGTTAAAAGACCCCCCATGTCCATTCGGGGTGGACCATTTTTCTAATTCTCAGTTTATTTTTGTTTTGAAAAAAATCATCTTTTTCTTAAAAATATAAAAGGGTCTTTGTTTTTGGAAAGTTTTCAAAAGATTTGATATAATTCAATGGTGCTCGGAAACTCGGAATTTCAAAATTTTTGGAAGGAAGTAAAATGAGGGTTCAATCTTTCTAGAATATGTCAAAATAGTACTAAACTCCATTTTTCACTAAAATACAAATACATCTATCAATATTTTGGATGGGAAGCTTTAGTGTAAAATTCATGATTTTTCAAGACAATAGGATGACTCTCTAATGTTTAGGCTTGTAAGTCCACCTGATTCATCGAGATGGTTACACCAACCAATACGAGTGGATTAATTCGGGCGAATTGAAAAAGGTAGCCTCCTGTTGGAGACTGTAGAAAAAAATCGAGAAAATAAAATCATGTACAAAATAGAAAAAAAGGTGAAACACTTAAGATATGGGTTTGCTCCCCATGTCCTATTCGGAAAGCTAAATTCACCAAATAAAACCATTTGTTGAAAAAAAAAAGGAAGAAAAAGAAAAAAAAAAAAAAAAACAAAAGAAGATAAGAAAATAGAGATGCATCTCGCTGCCTTTGAAAAAACAACAGTGTGAAAGCCGTCATAGTAGCTTTGAAAGGAAAAACTTATGAGCTCCTAAACTTAGAAAAGACTGGAGTAGTTGAGAGAGAATTATGTTTTCATGTCACTATAGCGGAACATTTGAAGGATTGATTTAATGTATACACTTGCACAAGGCACACAAAAGTTTTGTAAAGAAAGTCTTTGAAATTAGAAATGTGAACCAATTTATAAAAAGTCCGAGATTTTGATTATTCTAAGTTATACAAGTGGAATCCGAGATAACTTGACGTCCTTCTGAGAAATTTCTTTTGTTTTTGTTTTATGAGTGTTTTAAGGGTAAATGAATTTTGTGGGTAGACTCACTGCGAACCCTCACGAGGCATAATTTGTCCACTAGGGGGACTTAGGGGTTTAAGGACTTGATGCAAACGCTAAATGCAGTCGAGAGAGCCAGCGAAAGTGGCATTTTCCAGCTTAATTTTCGTATTTATCATTTATTTTCATAGATTAGGTTAAAAATTGCTCCTTTTAAAGCTTTATTTTGCTCAAGGACTAGCAACAAGCAGGTTTGGGGGTGTGATAAGCCTACAAAATTGGATTAGAAATCCATCATTTCATGTTCATTTGTAGACTTAATTAGTACAAATTGTATCGTAATCCCATGATTTCATGCATTTGAACATAAATGTGGACTTATACTCAAAATTAGCTAAAACCCTTAATTCTGCATGAGTTTATGAGATTAGTATATTACATCATCCCCTGAGTCTCATGAAATAGATCTATAGGACTGTGGCCCCATTGCATCTACTGTATTAATTCATTTTGCATTAAATAGGGCCAATGCATTCCATACATCTCATGCATTGCATCTTTAAATAATTCATTGCTAGTGATTTGTTTGAAAATGGAGAAGGTCGATATCGACCATTTTTTCGTGTTCAGCAAATAAGACGGTTACAGGTTGTAGAAAATTTGATTGACAGATTGGTCGATATCGACTATCAGAGCTAAGTGGTGATGGTCGATATCGACTATTCTGTCATTTTCAGTAAATAAGACAGTTACAGGTTGAAGGAAATTTGATTGACAAATTGGTCGACATCGACCATCATAGCTAAATAGTGATGGTTGATATTGACCATTGTGTCATGTTTAGCAAATAAGACAATTACTGGTTGGATTCGGTATTCGGGTGCTGTAAAAAATTGAGCTAAAGTCAAACATCGATTATTTCTCATCTTCTGTGAAAAAAAGAACTAATATCACCCCTTTTCTTGCGTTCTTGATTTTGTAATTGGGTCCTGTAAAAAACTAGTCTAAACATTGATTCCATCTCTTGTGATACACATCCATGCACATCTCTTTTTCTGCTTCTTTATTTACGGAATTAAACCCCATATGTGGTCTCTACACATCCTCTACATGTTCTTGAAGTAGAGTTGCAAGGCACCTAAGTAATGTTAACACAGTCAAAAGTGATGATAACTGATTCATTTGTTCAGTTTTATTCCTGATTTTTTGGAGTTACTTTTTGGCTCTTCCTTTGCCTAGCCCAGGCTATGGGCTTCATTAGCTTGGCCTAAGTTATGGGTGTTTTTGAGTTGACCCAATTGTGGGTATTTGGTGTTTGCTCCCCCTCATATGCTTTGCGTCTTTGCATTGTAGCTATTGGAGAGGACTGCCACGTTCTTTTGTTCCCTTTGCATTTTGGAATATACTTACCATTTTCCAAAAAAAAAAAAAAAAAAAGATGAGGAAGAAAAGGGCTGCGAGGAAAAAAAAAAAAACCCGCTCCAGGGCTACTCTTTTTTACAACTAAAAATATCCACCCAAGGCTGATAAAGCTGTCAATTTCACTCGAAATTTTACTTCAGCTTATGATGGCAAATTCATCTCTAATGCTACAAAACGATCGAGAAATAAGAATGATTGCATACTTTAAAATAGAATGATGGGGGGAAGTAAATGCACTTTGAAATAGAATGATGAAAAGTGGAATATGAAAAGTAAGATGTGTGCATTGTTTTTGTTTTTTTGGCCTAGAACTTTGTATAATTGCAAAATCTATAATATGAATGAATTGTGCCTTCTAGACTAAAATTCTGGGGAAATTGTAAATTTGTAATATGGATAATTCTCCTTACAAGGACCGTCCATCCGGCCTATGACACGGATACTTGCCAGGTCCGCAAAAGCCCTAAGAAATCAGAGCTTTCTTGTCTTAAAGCTTTTTTTACCCGAGCCAAGGGAGCTGCGACCCAAGAGAGAGCACCGCATGCATATGGGAAGGCAGCCAATTCAATGGAAAAGACGCCCGCATATGTAGGAAGAAAAGCCCACACAAGTGGGAAAGGAGCCCCACAAGTAGTAAGAGTTCAAGTAAGAACTGACGCTCCTTACCACCCGGGTAAGGAGCCGTTCTTTTCTTGTCTTGAAGCTTGAAAACAAGGTATGGCCCAATTTTGAAAGACCCATGACCTTGAGGGAAGGGTATGGATTTTCCACAATAGTGAGCACCTTTATATGAGTACCACTGTGAGCACCTAACATTTTTTGCCAGAATGGACCCACTATTATCATGTCTCCCTCCCCCCTAATCACAGGTTTTACACCAATCTGAAAACAATGAGTAATGTATTAAATTCTTCAAAAAAAGAGTGGGTTATGGTCCACTTATGCTTCCGGTAAAATTCCAAGATTCATTCCTCTATTGAGATCATAGATGAAATATCCTCGTAGCATTGAGGTTAAAGACCATAGAGTCTCCTCTGCTTGAAAGTAAAGCATATATACTGTTCATCGCATCAGGGCTTACAATGATTCCCCCCTAATACAACTGGACTTCTTGGAATTCAAACGCCATTCCTCGCCCATGCGGCATAACAGGCTACTATCCGTATGTCCGTACAAGGGAAATTGGGCATGCCTTCAGCTGACTTGCTCTTAGAAAGAAATCAGGATTATACCAAAGCATAGAGGTAGACAAAAACATCACTTTATCATTAATAAACAGAGAATATACAGATAAACGATTACAACCTAGGGAGAACACTCTCCCAGCTACCTGAGAAGGGCTTTAGCCAATCATACCTTACAGATGGCCAAGCTTCTACTACAAGTTTCTCCTTCTCCAATCTCCTCTGCTTACTTCTTCTACAAGAGTCCTTATATAGGCAACAATCTGCCGGACTTCAAAGAAATCAAAAGCAAAATGAAATAAAAGATAAGATTTTACATTAAAAATGATATTCACATCTCAACGGGGAACAACCTCGGTTAATGTGCTCCCTTTTTTTGAGGCTCGAGGTGGCTGATGCTCATCTTCAGCCGAAAGCAAGAGATGTTGTTTTCAGCTTTTTCCTGTAGCCTCGGATGCTGTGCTGCATGCTTCTGATGCCGAGCCAGGTCCGTCGGTTGATGGGCCTTCTTGATGATCCAGTATCATGGCCGGAGCGATCTTCTGTGCTTCCTCAAGAGTCTGAGGATCCGCCATTCCCAAAGCAGTGATCTCTGGGACTGAACATGGAAGGTAGATTTTTAGAGGGGCATGCCCTTTTTTCACCTTCTCAACTGTTCCTGGTCCAATAACCTCTGAAGCTTGGATCACAACACTTGAGGAATAGTATATGGTATACCATTCTTTGCCTCGTTTTCCCAGTTGATAACTGATTTCTTCAATTGTGAGGGCTCTTTGTATGGAGATTTCAGGTTTTTGTATATATCTCCATTGGTTTTATGTTATTGTGTTAAATAATAATAAGATCTTGAGGGTCAGGATAAATTTTGACCAAAATAAATTCCTCTGCGAAGAGGACATAAGTCTCAATTGAGTATGGATACTCCTGAATTGTTCTTAAAAGAACTTTCTTAATATCCACAAGGGATGATCTGCAAATTTTCTTCATTATGGATATCAATAAATCTGACAAATCCTATACTGAAGAGCGCCTCTTTCTGCTCTTCCCAAAACTTCTGGTATACAGGCCCTTTGAGCCAAACCAGAGGATTAGATTCAGAGCTTCCAGGGATTAGCTCTATTCCTTCCTTTTGGTCGCCATGAGCCAACTGGGTCATTATGGTGAGCTGGGTGGTATACCTTTTAGGAGGACAGTAGTCTTCATTGTCATCTGTTGAGATGGACAGGCTGACTGAAAAAACATGCCTCTTGTAGGTTATTTTCTCTGCTTCTCCTGCTGCTTCAGCGTAGGAGATGATTCATGTACTGTTAATCAGTTCTTTGGTATATAGATTAACATGATCTTTTCCCTGTGCTATGAGGATCCTAGAATCTCTCATGGTTCTTAATGCAGCAATAATTGTTTGCTTTAATTCAATATGCTGATTCTTTGCTATATGGGATTTCCATAAGTTATCAGCTATGAGGAGCTCTTTTTTAATAAATTCTTTCCTTAGAGCCCCTATAGGGAATTGCTCTGCAAAATTGCAATTCCTAAGGAATACCTTTCCCACCATATTTTTTTGGGAGTAGGCTTTTTTGACAAATCCAGGTGGATAGAGGATTTGGTCTATATTCTCCAATATTTGGGGAGGTATTCTCTGCTCTTTCTTCTGGGTTTTCCCTTTGATTTGGGTCCAGAATTGCTCTGCTGTTTCATCCTCTATTTTGGTGATCTTATGAGGAGGGGTATCGCTTGAGGTGCCTTCGCTTTCCTCCTTAATTGCTAGCTGGCTGAGCTGCTTGTATTCCAGGTATTGCTGGAGTTCTTCAGGGTCTATCACTGTCGGGATAGTCCTTCCTCTGCCTCTTTGAGGGGTTCTCCCTCTGCTTCTTATCATTTGTGCTGCAAAACATTGTGTTATATCAGGATAAGAGTTGTCTTGATTAGAGAATAGTTTTTCTCTGGACAAAATATCAGCAAGCTCATTGCTCTTGCCAGATACATGTTTGACTTTGTAGTCAAACTCATTGAAGAAATGATGCCAATTAATTAGCCTCCTTTGGGAGAACTTAGTAAGCTGTGCATTTCTAAAAAACTGGACAAACTTTGAATCAGTTTCTACTAGAAATTTCTTAGGTCTTAGGAATATGGCATACTTTTCTATTCCTAAAACAACTGCCAATAGCTCTTTTTCATGAGCATGGTAGTTTATCTGTGCTGGAGTGAAGGTTCCTGATTTATAACAGCAAATCCTTCTCTTTCTTTCTTTGTCTTTGGGTTTTATAGCCATGTATATGGCTCCCCATTAATGCTCAGAGGCATCCGTCTTTAAGACAAATGAGTCTTTTGTACTTGGTAGGGCTAGTGGAGGGATAGTTTTTACTATTTCTCTTAATTCCCTAACAATTTCTACATCCCTTTCGGTCCATGTAAAAGGGTTTGTGTCTTCTGTCTTTCTGAGCTTACAAGACAGACTTCCTCTACATTTTGCTAGATCTTTGATGAAGTCGCTAGCACAGTTCAGGATACCCAGGTAGCTTGACAGTTGCTTTCTGTTGGTTATGGTATCTGGAAACTCAAGGATTTTCTTTACAATATGATCTTGTAAAGTGATATTTCCTTGCTTAATATGTACTCCTAGGAAGTCGATTTCCTTTTTGCAGAGTTCATACTTAGTCTCGGAGATGACTATTCCGTGGATAATGAACTCATTAAGAATAGCCTTCACATGTTTCAAATGGTCTGCTTCAGTATGTGAAGCAACCAACACATCATCTATATAAACCATGCAATAGTCAAGATGGTCTCTAAAAATGTCATCCATTCTCCTTTGGAAGACTTGAGGGGCTATACTGAGCCCAAACGGCATGACAAGCCATTCATATTTGCCTCTGGGTACACTAAAGGCTGTCCATGGTATAGAATCCTGGTGCATTCGAATTTGCCAAAAGCCTAATTTGCAGTCGAATTTACTGAAATAGACTCTTTTATCTATAAGCTGAATAAGATTATTCTTATCAGGAATCTTATAGGAGTCTTCAACAAGGTTATTGTTTAATGCTCTGTAATCAATAACCATTCTAGCTTTTCCCCTTTTTTGTTCATAATGTTTATAAACAAAAAAGGTTGGACTATTGTGAGGGCTGTTTGAAGGCCTGATGAGCTTCTGATTGAGGAGCTCCTTGATCTGGATAGAGAATTCTTTTATCTCTTCTGCACTGGCAGGGAAGGCCTTGCCTTTGATAGTCCTTTCAGGGTCCTTTAGATTAAGTATGCACTCATACTTATCTTTGTCCCATCTGGCAACAGGGTTTTTGCCAAGGACTGGTAATGTCAAGTTTTGCAGGGTTTGTCTGACACTGCTATTGACCATTAGGGAAGAAAGTGTTTTCTTCTTGTGGGTAGTTTGCACATAATTTAGAAGAATTTTAGTATTCTTTTTGCTGATATTGATTTGTGCATTGTGCTGTAATATCTTTTTGAGATAATCACCAATTAGGGTTTGGTGGCATTCACAAGTTTGTGGTTTAGGGTTTAGGCCTTGTTGGGCTTTGTTCCCATCATTACCACTTCGCTTAGCTGCATCTCTGAATGTAGGCATATACGTATCCGTCTTGTGAAAGAGGGGGAGTATAAGTTGCTCAGAGGAAAGAGAGAGAACCAAGTGTGGTTCTGGCTTATAATGGACAGTATAATGGTCGAAGTCTTCAAGGAAGTCCTGTCCAAGAATAGATTCACTGACATTCATAGTTTCTATTTCTAGAAACTTGATTTTATGAAGGGTATTGTGAATCTGGATTAACAGAGACTTGGTTTGTCTTTTGATTGTGAATGGGACAGCATTCACTCCTCGTCCAACATATGGTGTGTCAAGATCAACCATATGGCTCTCCGGGATTACTCCTTTCTTTATAAAAGAAGTACTTGATCCTGTATTAAACAGGGCTTCTATACTATGGCCTCCTAGGTTAGCAAAGGCTAATTTGGTAAATAGGAGATTGCCATTATGCTGATGGAGGTTGACCTCAATATGGTTGAGGCCTATAATAGACTTAAGTCTGTGGTTTGTAGTTCCATCTTGGTTGAGTTGAATTACTTCATCGTCTCCAGGATCAGAATCGATATAGGGTTCGCTTTCTGGGATAGCTTGGATGCTTTCAAGCTCTCTCTGCTGAAGGTAAGATAGAAGTCTGGCTTCTTCTATTTCCTTCCAAAATTGCCCTAGGGCATTCAGCACTACTTTCATATCTTGTATTCCCCTGTTGTCTTGTAATATAGCGAGGAAACAAGTTTTATGGTAGTGGATGTTATACTTTTCATTGATGAAAAGAATGTCTCTTTCTTCCATTTCTATGGTGGTAGGGTACCCACATTCTTCACATGTGTGGATTTCAGATGAAATCATGGCTTTAAAGTCCATGGATATTTCATCAGGAAGAGGTTCTTTTCTGAACCTTTGTTTTTGTACTGACCATTTTTTTGTTTTCCATTTAATGGTCTGGTTTTCAAACTTTTCATAAGGAGATTTGCTTTTGGAGGATTCTCCTTCTAGTTTGATGGTAACCACATTAGAGTACACATTGTATGAAGATTCTTGTTCTTCATCTTCAAAAGATGAGGTTCCTGTTTCATCTTCGGTGTCTGTAATTACTGAGTATACTGATTCTTCATCAATATCTCGTAATTCTGAATGATACAAAATATCAAAATCATAGGAGTCTGCATAGGGTAGAATGAGTTCTATTGTATTGACTCTTGTGTGTTTAATATCCTTTTTAAGACAATTAGGGGTGAAGTGTCCAGGTTCGCCGCAAGTCCAACATTCTTTCTTGGTTGGACCAGAGTCTTGGAGTTTTCTATAATTAGAAACGCTCTTATGATTGGAAGTGTTCTTCTTCCAATATTTCCTCCGCTTGAGGTTTTTGTGCCTCTTTTCAGGATCCTTGAAAGTTTCGGATTTCCTGAATTTATAGCGCTTCTTCTTGTTCGGGAAGAAGGCTGCTTCCCTTTTATGCTTAAACCTTTTAGGTTTATGCTTTTCCTTTCTGTGCATTTTCTCTTTGCATCCCCATTGGATGGCTTTAAGATTATCCCTTTCATCTGGAAAGGAGAACACTACAAAAGCTGTTTCAATTAGCTTTCTTTCTCTATCGCTTTTCCTTTTATTAGCGATATAATCTTGAGTGAAGTTGATCCTTTCTCCTAGGGTGTTATCCTTAAGATATCTAACTCCATCAAATTTACCGCGCCATTTGCGATAAGCTTGGAGAATGAGTTCTCCGATGGTAGGGATTTTTCTAAAGTATTCATCTTTTAGAGAATCATCTCTACACTTATAGAATATAGTACTGAAATTATTACTATATTGTTCTATATACTTAAGATTACATATCTTAAGTTGGGCAAGCTTGAATTTTGCCTGTTCTATTTTTTGATTAAGAGTTAGAAAATCAGTTTGACCAATAAACTCTTTACTCAAGAGGTAGATGTATCCATCTACATTTCTTTGATTCATGTATTCTTCTTCAAAGGTTTTAAGAAGAGTTACATGTTCTGGAATGAGTCCTTTCTTTAAGGTCTCAATATAGTCCTTTACCATTCCATCAAAGGACAGTTCTGCATAGGTGTGGTAGCTTGCCGCATCCCATTCTGGCTTCATGGTAAAGCAAATTTCCATTTGCTTTTTCCAATCTTCAAGAGCCTTTTTTTTATCCCTTACTCCATCAAGTAAGAGTTTTATACCTGTAGGCTCCATAGGCTGAATAGGCATGAATGTCTTTCCTTCAAAGAATTTCCCTTTCTTTGTGACAACTTCATCCTGTTGGTGATAGATAGGTACTTTGAAAGCCACATTTGGTTGTGTAACTTCTTCCCTTTCTCGGTCACCGTCTATACTGATAGCATTAGCCATTATGGATGGCTGAGCTTCGTCTTTAAGAGGATTGTCTTCTCCTTCTATTAATGACTTGATTTGATCAAAGTCCTGGGCTTCTTCAACAGTTATAACGTTGGAGAAAATATTCCTTTCGGAATGTAGGCTAGCAGAAGAATTTGACCTTAGTAATTTAATTACTGGTCTCTTCATGCTTGAGTTCTCATCTGTAGAACTTCTATGGCTTTCTTTTACCTTGGGTGTGGAGAACAGAGGAGTTCTAAAATCCTTCTCAAGGTCTTCATTGCTTAATTGCTTAACCTTTATTGGTTCAGCGAACTTTATGGAAACTGAGTTTCCTTCTTGATGCACAAAATCGAGGGTGTTATATTTTTGCTTCTCGGTTTTTGGCAATAGTTCTAGGAAGTTCCACATCCTCAGATCTTTGATCATCCCTGCTGTAGGGATTTTCACAAAGGTATAGTCTGCCATATCTCTAGAAGTTCTGACTAAGACTTCTTCGTTTAGTCTTCCCTTATGGATATGTCGCAACATACCATCTTCAGCAAAGTTTGTAAGCATAACTCTGCTTTGGTGCTGAACAAATAGGATACTATGTTTAATATTGTAATTCTCATATCCTTTGGTTCCTATAATCAGCTTGATTTGGTCAACCGCTTCTATTGGTATGACATATCTTGGAATAGTATTGAAATAGGCAATATTTTGGAAAAGGTCCAATTGTCCTATGCCTACAATACTTTTTTTAAAGTCTTTGGCTCTTTCATTAGCCAAAATGACACATATCCTAACATTAGGATCTGGACCGTGTAGGCCTTGGATTCTACACTGAAAAAGGGCTAATGAGACATAAGAAAACTTCTTATCCATAGCCATTTGTATCCATGCTGGATGGGAGACTTGGAACTTTTGTTGTTCCTTGTCGACTTTATGTAAATCACCCCATTTGGTGATTTCACGATTTCTTCCTATTGGTTTATTGGCAAAGAGGAAGAGGTCATCATTACGAACTGGAGGGAGTTTTTGTTCTTCCATGGCCTTTTCTATGATTTGCCATTCATTTTCTCCAAATTTATTCCAGTTCATTTTGGGTTTCTGCTTAGAGCATCTTTTTTTTAAGAGCTCTCCCAAAATTCTGTATGTGAATCATATTTGATTCTATTCTGCCCAATGGGTGTTGAACAGGCCTTAATTGGGTGTGTCTAACAATCCCAGGCTGTGCTGGAGACATGATCAAATCATTGATCTTTTCTCCTTGTGTCTTAGTAGTTTTTTCAACTACCTGAAGTTGTGTATGAACAGCATCAATTTTGTTGTGCATCTCCTTCATCATAGTACATTGGATATTATGATTATGGAGAAAGGTTCTTAATATCTAGTTGGAGAGGTCTTTAGTAGGCTGGACCTCCAACAAGATAGCTGCACAGGTATCTTCCATAAGCTTAATGTTTTTATCAAAATCATGGAGGACTTCATCTTTAAGATTTTCTGCCATATTCTTAATATTCCTTTCGGCAGAAGAAATGGCATCTAATACGCCTTTATAAGGATAGGCGTGCTGTGCTGAAGCTAAATTGCTTCTTATCTCAAGAATTTTCTTTTCTATTTGAGATAATCTATAAGCAGTCTTTTCAGCTATAAGATTTAAGCTGTTTCTAATGTTTACTGCTTCTTGGTTGCCTTGGTTTGAGGCAAGCTGCATAGCTAAGGCTTTCATGTCTTGGCTAAGGGTATGTTGGTATTCAGAAAAGATTTCAAAGAACCTTTGGAGTCCTTTTCTCAAATTTTCTTGATTATTACCAACATGGGAATGAATCTCTTTCCTTAATTGTATGAGACCAGATATTACAAGATTCTGAGAATTTGCAATAGCCTGGTTCAGCGAGAGGCTTGTCATTTTTGAGAATTTGCAATAGCCTGGTTCAGCGAGAGGCTTATCATTCTTTCAAGCTGTGACTTTTGAATGAGGAAATGATGTCCTCTTGTTGTCACTATATTTTGAATTCGAAGCAAGAATTCGTCTAATGAAGTAGCAGCTACTTCCTGTGCTTTTAAGGGATTCTCATATTCTGTGATATTCATGAGCAACTCTCATGATCTGAACCGGTAGCCTTTTCGACTGCCTTTAGCCTTTTAGAAATGTCTTGTATTTCTTTGGCTGACTGCTCGACTTCTTGGAGCAATTTCTCAATAGCTTTCTCATTGCTTATGGAGGCTTCATACATTTGTGTGAAAGCGGATCCAAAGTTAACAGGAAGCTCTGTGCTAATTTCCTCTGGGAAATTATTGGCTAAGTCCATTTTGGTACTTATTTCATTGGCTATTTCAGATTGTGTTAGGCTTATCTTACCTAAAACTTCAAATAACCAGTTAATCCTATCCACAAGGGTATTTGCTAACCCTGCTAGCCCTCTAGTGGAAGGTTCTTTAGTTGATACATGGTAAATGTGAGGAAAAAAGTCTTCACATTCATACCAACATTCATATGTGGGTCTACATCTTCTTTCTAGAGGGATGTAGTTGCTTTCTCTGAAGTTGGTAATTCCGTATACCCAGGCATATATACGGGATACGATGGTTGGTCTCTGGCTATTCATTTATGACCAGAGGTAGACCCTTCATTGGACAATGTCAAATTGTCCCATTTTTTAAATATGACAAAATCTATGATTCCTTGCCTGGTAGCAACATCATAGCTAGCTCTATGTTGTTCGAGCTTTCTGTAGGCGTCTAAGAAGAACGCTTGATGGGTCATTCCATACATTTCTCTGAATTGAGTCCACAAGAAGTTTTTGTGAAAATTCTGTATTTCTAACATATTCTTGTAGACTTGCTTAAGCAATTTTCTTTGCTCAATATAGACTTCATACAATAGAGGCTTCATGTTTTTGAAATATTCCTCCATTGTAAGGTTTTCAAGTCCTGTCTTTATGTCTTGGGTGAAAGACAGGATGTATTCAGGGTTCTAATGATGTACAGGGAATTCTTGTACAAAATGTTGGATCCAGTCTAAATGATCCCTTACATAGGGTTCCATGATAAGGGTATCCGTTCTCAAAGGTCCCTTGGTATAGGTTTCCCTAGTAATTCTGATTGTATGTATCAGAGCTTTATGGGTATGATGGATGAGTTCGATAACATTGATGTCTGGGAACTCATATTCTTGTTCAACCCTTCGGTAGGGCTAAATTGGTTCAGGGATCAAGTTTTCTTGATCTGCAAAAAGTGAGAGTTAATTGCCATAGCTCTCTGTGTGGAAAGACTGTATCCATGAGGCGGTAATGCGCCCAAAGATATTCCACAGCAAATTCGTCATGGAGTTGGAGAGGATTAGCTCTTCTGATGGTGGCTTCGTATCCTCTTTTAACTCTCTTGACTATATATAGAAATTCTATTAAATTTCTTCTGTGCCCGAGAAAAGCAGCATCTTGTGCTAGGTTTATTCCTCCCATATAAAGGATGTCTTCTAGAAGAACCATCCTTCTTCTTTCTCCTACCACTTGTAGGCCAATTTCCAGGTGTGGTAGTCCACACAGATGTTGATTATTGTGGTGAATTAGGTCTTGGATGTCTCTTATACCTTCATCCATCTTTTGAAGATATAGAATAGACCTACTTTCTGTGTATAACCCATAGATTGGGTTCATGAGGGAGACTTCATAATAAGGAAGCCCCTTGAAAATGGGTGGCTCAGGAGATGAGCTACCCGACTGTGCATGTCCGGATGTCTCCGGAACATCACTCATCTTAATTCGAGTCAACCAAGAAAGGCTGGACCTCCAACAAGATAGTTGGTTGAGAGCCATGGACCAAATGGAAGTGGTGTGCATGTCAAAGGCACATGGTTGAAGGGAGCTATTAACAGGGGCCCTACGGGGGCTGGCAGGGGCCATGCCAACCCCAAAGTTTTGGAAATCCCTATTTAAGGTCCTTTTGGCCTGTCATCTTTTGATGGATGACCCTTCCTTATAATATTAATTAATCAATTTAGCCTTTTATTCTAAAAAAAAGTAACAAAATCATAGCATATTTTAGGGAAGAAACATTAGAATGATGGAAGAAAAGAAAGGAAAGGAGGGGTGAAAAAGAGTTCTAAAAAAGGAACAAAATCATAGCAGATTCTGGGGGAGAAAAATTAGATTGATGGAAGAAAAAAAAAAAAAATGAAGAAAGGAAAGAGGAAAAATAATTCTAAAAAAGTTATGTTTTAATTATGATTATCTATGTTAGAATAAATCCGATTGAAGTAAATTCTTTTGATGAGATAAAACTAGTGGGACCACACTTTTGAATGATTTAGATTTTAAATATGGGTCCTGCTCATAAATATATAATAGTGGCATATTTGTTTGTTCCAAAATAATAATCAATAATATCACTTTAGAGTGTTAGTTGACAAGGGTTATGACATGAACTTCTAAGATTCTGATTTTTCTAAATAAGAGTAATGTAATTTCACTTTTGAGTGCTATCTATTATGTATTTAATTATTAAATTTTGTAACTTTTTAATGAATTTCCTTTTACTTTGCCCCCCGCCCCCCCCCCCCCCCCCTAAAAAGATTCCCTGGTTCCGCCCCAAAAGATTCCCTGGTTCCGCCCCAAGCCATTAACAACGACGATCTAGTGGGTGTGTGGCAAACTGGAGCATAGTGTACACCTTGCTATAAGGCCCACCTGAGGATGGACCTCGGGGATTGAAAGATCTAAACTTCTATGACCTAGCAATTTTTTTGATAATTTCTATGACCTAACAAGACAAGTAATGTTTGGTACATGTCTCTGTGATAATTTTGATCATTCAATATTTCATCTTTAATCTTCATTTTTAACCACCTTATATATTCAATTCCTTTGTATTTTAATGCAAACAAACATCGCTTTTGTATTAGAGTAGGACATAATTTTAGCAAAGATCTCTAAAAGAAGATAATGTTAACTTTTGATAATCTTGACCGTCAGATTGTATCCAATCTCATATGATCTAAACTGTCATGTGAGAACTACTGCACATGGTGGCATGTGAACTTGCCCCTGGAGCCCTCTAGAGGCCATACCATGGGGGAGGCATATGATGGAATGATCCCAATGAGACATAGAGATGTGCAAAATATTACACCCTATTTGATCATCCTAATGTCTTGATCCATCTTCCTCAAGTTCAACAATTTTAGAAAGCATAATTATTTTAGATATCAATCCAATGGTAAGTAATAGTTGAACGAGTGTTAAATTCAGTTAAGCTCGTTGCTCTCTCTCTCTCTCCACTTTTTTTTTTTGGATACATATCTTTGACCACTTACATATAAGACTGTATGCAGTTATTTTGGTGCAAATTCACGATTGCAAAAGGAGAAAATTAAACCAGTTGAACCAGTTTCCTCAATAGATTAAAAAAAAAAGAAAAGAAAAGAAAAGAAAAAAGGTGAAGATCCATAAATGGCCATCCGATAATCCCTTTTATTGAAATATTAATTAAAGAAATATCATCATCCTAGTAAATCAAATCCTATATTGGTTTAAGTTCCATCCATATGACCTTATCCGTCACCTCTTAGTCTCACGTACCTTTCTATAAACCCCTTTTATTTTACCATGACATTATAAGAATTCAATTCCATGCAAACAAAAGGCACTATCTGATAGGCCTTTTAGCTAAATGCACTATCTGATAGGCCTTTTAGCTAAGGGCCTATCTGGATGTACTAGAAAATAATATTTTAGAGAATATAATATCTCATTTTTAAAAGAAGAAAACCTTATGCGTTTGGTAATTCAAGAAAATATTGAAAAAAAATTTATTTTCTTTCAAAAAGCTCAATATTTTATCCTACAGCTCCCTCCGTAGGGCCCATTTAGATGTCCGCGTAATAAAATAATTATAGATTTAAATATTGTAAGAATAAAATAGTATAGAATATAATAATATAATATTATAATAATATAATATTTTTACTATTCGACAAATTTTGAAGAATATTACATATTCTTAAAAGTAAAAAAAGAAAAAAAAACAGAACGTTTATCCGGTCAGTAATATTTCTATCCGGGGAGCGTGCATTTTTATGGGCCGTCTCACTGGCTGACCGGATAAACATTATTGTATCCACAATGTTTATCCGGTCAGTAATTTAGTCGGAGAACCGACTCACAGTGAGGTGGCCCAAAAAACATGCACGCTACCCAACGACTAGAAAATCCGTGCCAAACCTTCCCTTCCTTTCATCCCTCGTCTCCTCTACTGCCTATAAAATATTAAAAACAGAACACAAGGAGAAATTTTGTTCCTCTTTTTCTTCGTCTCTGTCTCTCTCTTTCTAACCCAACATGACAGTTTCCTCCCCAGAAAATCAAGGTACAAAAACTCCTCGTCCTTTGTTTTTACAATTGATGAAATGATGAAATATGATTGGTTCTGTATATCTTGATCCATATTCGAAAGAGGAAAAAAGGGTCGTGACTGTAGGATTTGTTTACTTGATGTTAGAAGTTTGGAGCTGAAAAATTGTTTTTTTCTTCTGTTAGAAGACCCTATAACTTACTTGGCATGTCGGGGAATCTCAAGGATCAAAGAACCTTGTATATGCAGCTGTTAGATACGATCAGATTTAGGTTTAGATTAGAATCTCAAATCATTTCTTTTTTAGAATTTTTTTTAAAGTGTTTGAATTAGATTTGAGTAGGTTTGAATTAGATTAAGTTTCTGGGTTGTTTTTTCATGATGAAACATGCGGTGGGTTTTCTGAAAAATGTAGTCCTTTGAGTGTTACCGGGGCTCACCTTGATGATGGGATGCAGGATTGGAAGGTCTTGTCATGGATTAGTGGATGGGTCCCATAGATGCACATGATCTGATGGTAGTAGTTATCTTATGATTAAGGGCCGCGAAGTTTGCTAGGTTGTATATGCTAATCAAATGATTACAAACAATTACTAGATTGAACTCATGTGGAATTTGTCTACTAATCCATGATGAGACCTTCCCATCTCCTCTACTCTAGTGATCTGCGTCCAGGGATTGGATCTTGACCTGCCTTTCAGTGTACAAGGGATGAGCTTGTCCTTAGTTTCTTGGGAGGGGAGGAATTTAGAGATCAGTTAAGAGTAGGTTGATGTCATCTTATGTTGAGTACCTTAGCGATGTGGGGCCATTTTTTTTTGCACTGTACAAATTCAAGAAACCAGTCTGAAATCAGCTCATGCACAGCATGTTAATGGGCTACTAGGTCAAGGAACTAGGAGAAATGACCTCGAAGGAAGTAGCAAGGACATGTTATAATGTGGAATGACAGGTGACATGTCCTTTAGCAGGATTGAGTGGAGAAGTGAATCTTGCAAAAGAGAAATAGAGGGATTGGATTGGGCTTTGATGATGGTGATGATGTTTTTGTGTGTTTGGTCCACTGTGCATTCATACACACACCCACAGTCATGTGCATCCGTCCGTGCACACATATTATGTATAAATATACATAACATAATATTTGCTCTTGACTTGTCTTTTTATTCTGTAAAATACATGATGTCAACTATGTTGATGGGACGAAGCTAAGATGATAAGGATAAGACGATGACGACTAAGAAGTTCCAAAATCAAGTTAAAATCATTTGATATTTGGCCTACCTTTAATCCACTTATAGACCTTTCCATCCTTCTAAACCTCTACAATTATCATACATTTATTTAGATGGGCCCACGGGAGGAGGCACTTAAGGGAGTCTGCCGGACGGCATAAATCATCCTCTCTCTCTCATAGACACATACAGGTCAGCCCATGTGGGACCACCTACAGTCCCATCTCCCTCATGACAAACAGATCCACCCCCTTCACTTATTGGCATCAAACTTAATTTGACACATACATGTCAGCCCATGTGGGACCACCTACAGTCCCATCTCCCTCATGACAAACAAACCCACCCCCTAGAGGGAATTGGCATCAAACTTAATTTGACACTTATTGTGTCCACTGTTTGATTTTACTTTTAAAATTGTATATCACTTTTCCAATATCCCCCCTCTATTTGGGACCTAAATCTATGCCTTATGATGGCCAATTAAGCTGATTTTTTGGCTCACCCCTTAGTCAAGTATCGAGCTTTCCATCCCCATAGCCTGGATATCAAACGAGTGCCCCATATTAAAGGGTTGGAGATTAAAATAATTTGAAATGATACAGTATGGATGAGCTTTCGAGAACATTTAGGGGTAGCATCAACCTGGGGATAAAATTAGAGAAATCCATTTGAGATGGTTTGGGCATGTCTAATGCAGACTGACAATGACATTGGTAAGGAAAAGTTTGCCTATGCAAGTAGATGGCCCACCAAGGGGATGGGTTAGGCCGAGGAGTAAACTTAGATTTGAAGAAGTACAACTTATTTGAGGATTTGGCTCAAGATAGATCGGAATGGAGAAACATAATTCGTGTAGCTAACCCCAGCATAGTGGGGACATGGCTTTGATGATGACAACAACGATGATAGTGAGCTTTCAGTTGGGTGTGGTGCCAATTCAGCTGGGAGGGGAATCGGCATGGGGTGCTGTAGTGGATAGGACATCATGTGTGGGCCCCGTCGTGAGCATGATAGTCCCATGTGTGATGTAGCTCATGGGATCATATATGTGTGTGACTATGATTGGTTGCACACCATTTGCACCAAAGGAAGGTTTACTTCTCTATTTTTTGAGCCACCTCCCATGAACTGGTGGCATTCACATCAATTTGACATTCATCCTACAGTTTGTCACCGTTGGATTGAATAAACAAATCGACAACACCCTTAAAACAATTAAACTTTGGGCCCTATACTTGCATCTCATGATAAGGTATTTCGCCGTACATGAGTCATATAACTGAGCTCTAGCCAAAACCAATTTTGGGTATGGCTAAGTAAGATAAGTTTTTACATTTCTCAGTGTGGAATAAAAGTGTGCAAATGGCCTTTTCAGTGAGCAAATTTTAAGAAATCAACAGAAAAACCAGAAGAGGAGACTGCGATCTTTCAAAACTTGCAAACTAAGAAGAGAATGATAAAACAATCTTATCCTGAATTTGGAATGATATGGAAGAAAATCGGAGGCCTTTAGGAGTGTAATATGTGGGCTTTGAAAGGGATCCTAGTTTGTAGAATATGGGTAATAAACCTAGGTGTTTGCCTTTTTCGTCCACTCTCTTACAGAGATCTGTGCCAGATCTGTTGACAACCTTCTTATATGTGAACGAGTAAATGTTGATTTGATGCTCCCTCAGTTGATGGTTCAAAACATAAAGATTTATCAACCAAAATGTCCCCTATTTTTCTATGCATCTAGTTCATCTAGATTTTCAATGGTAGTTACAACCCTCCTGCAGTCCTGCTTAAATGAAGAGTTTCATCCTTATGAAGTCTTTTCGGTATTAATGGGTTGTATAATTTTGTATCTTATTTTGGCACTGGCTTTGTTGGTAACATTTTTAGATTCAAAATAGAATCGAAACATCACAATATTAGTACCATTTTGATAACTTATCAAGTCATCTATCTAATGGCTCCAAGAATCTCTTCTACTCGAACACTATTATTTGTATAAACATTTTAAAGATGCGTTTGAAGTAGTGAATCATGAAGAATCTTTTTTGGGTTATCTCATTGTTCCTCTCTCTCTCTCTCTCTCTCTCTCTCTCTCTCTCTCTCTCTCTCAAGTATTCGTATCTAACGCTTTCTGATACATTTCCACTATGACAAAGAATTGCAAATTCACATGTGACATATTTTTTAGAATAGGTGGTTTTGCATTGAGTGGCGAGCAGAGCAATTTGTCTTCTGATGGTTTTGAAATCCTAATTAGTATGGTTTCATGCTCATCTTATTATTTATACCTTGACAGAAAATTTAATTTTTAAATTCACATGTGACATTTAATTGAGGGTCGTTAGTCTCCTCTCTCTCTCTCTCTCTCTCTCTCTCTCTCTCTCATTCCTATCAATTTAATAGCCTTGGAGTCATGAAGATTTGTTCTTCCTATTACACCTGCTAAATTATCTTGTGTTGTCAATATGGTTAATGGTGGCTCTTTCTTTATTATTTAAATAATTTGTGGTGAATATCTTCAAATTGATAATGCCCCTTTATTATTGCCTTGTAGGCACTTCTAAGAATGTGGATGGTTCATGCCCTGGGTTGCCAGCTTTAGATGTCTCTATTGCATTTCCTCAGGCAACCTCAGCATCTCTTTTTCCTCCTGCTGGTAAGATTGATTAATCATTGATGTATATAATTCTGTACATTTTTGTTTGTTTCAGTGAGACCAAAAGAAATATCAAAATTTTGTATCGTGCATCATTGCATTAGAAGAAGACCTACTACGTGTCCCGTGATCAATGTACAGAAGCACCTAAAAATTACTAGATGTGCAGAACCAGTTAGACCTAGAGTGAGTAATTTTCTGATATATCGTCACAGTTCAGATGCTTGTATCTTTGATCATAGGTTGGACCTTGATTTTATGGACTATTAGTCGGCTGTCTGACCAATCAAGGCAGATGGTCTTCTGAGGTTTAAGCCTTGATCAGCATCTGGTATGCTCTTGTACCATGTCACGATGTCTAAGGGAGAGCATTCTTTATTTATGAGATATTCAGGTTCTAAGTATTGCAAATCTAATTTGTTTACAAGTGATTAGATACTACAGTGATCATGGAATGGTATTCCATAGGCGAATATTGGTCTATACTCCTCAATATGCATGTATTCCACGTGTTATTTTCAAGTTTCAACAGCTGCCACTCAAGAAGGGTGAAAATCGAAAACTACAAAGGAATAATGGATGTACTTACCCTAGGACAGCACTTAAGATGCCTTAATCTCCACCAAATAAACAACCCAATGGAAACTATTAAAGAGAGCTCAGTGAAACCAACAAAGTACTTATTCAAAACATGGAAGGAATACATCAGAAGCCATGCCCAAGCCCAACCATCAATTGTGGAACTGTGCTCCTGATCTACTGCTTGGGCAAGCTTTAGAGATAAAAATCAATCCAAAAAGTGCTGTTCAACTGGCCCGTCTATTGCTTACATGTGTTTCATAATGAAGAGTAGTCCTAAACATAATCTGAGTTGTACATCTAAATGATTCTTAATATGGATGTTCTAATTTTAGCTATTTAAACTTATATCATCATCATTGTCATCATCATCATCATCATCATTGAAGCCGTATCTCATCTATGAGGGATTGGGTTAATGAATTGTACTTTTCCTTTCTGACCCTTTTTTGTTAGGGTTAATTCTCAAAGCAGAACTCATTTATGTATGGCGAATTGTTATAGTGGTCTAACCTATTTGATGCTAGTCCTCTTCTTTTATATGGGCTTGGGACCAACACAAATCAAGATAGCTGAACATGATAATTTTAATTTGAAAGGTAAAAATACTAAAGTACATCATTAAAAGAAATTACTAAGATACCCATGCAAGTTAGTTAGCCATCTTAACTTAAATAAAAGGTAAAATTACTAAAACACCCATGCATCTTAAGTTGTTGCATATGATGAACTTAAAAAGCAAATCAAATAGCATACAGGGTGTGACTTCCTAGCCATATTGGCTGTAGTATGTGGTTATAATTCCCTTTTTGGCTAATAATATGTGGACCATGGCTTCCACTATGACCGTCATGTGCTTATGGGTGGGTTCTGAACCATGGGCTTTTTAAAACCTCCCCAAGTAGGATTCGGCTGTCACTGATATTGTGCCTAGATGATCCTCATCATGCTGTTCCCTTTCATTTCAAACTGAGTAATGCCTCTGCTTTTTCTTCAACTAGAATGGCATCTATTCATCTTTTTCTTGAATATGTTTCTGAATTCTGATATGCAATTGGAGTCTCCTTCCAAGATAACCATTTTTGAGAAGCAATATAGCACCTGTTTTTGATAGTTTTTAATTTAGATGAATAGCCACAGCTTCATACCATTTCAAGAAGTGGATAGAGTCTCACGGTATTACAACTTTCCTTGCTCCCTTCAGCTTCAGATTATTATCAGCTTGATGATTTGTTAACTCCCGAGGAGCAGGTGATCCGGAGAAAAGTTCGAAAGGTTATGGAGAAAGAAGTAGCACCAGTAATGACAGAGGTATGAAATGAACAAATTGCATTTATCAATTTATTTTTAATTTTACTAAAGTAGCAGTTATAATTTCATGTCATGTTGTCAAAACAAATGGAAAATATGAGGACTATTCCTAGTTTTAAAAAATTGGTGTACTCTTTGTTACCCAGCATTCGGTGTGCATGCTGGAATATTTTATATATATATATATATATATTCCTATTTTCTTTTGACAAATTTATTCTGGCTTTGCAATGAGAATGAGATGTTTGTCAGTTTTATTATCCAGTACTGGGAGAAGGCACAGTTTCCGTTTCATGTTATTCCAAAGCTCGGTTCCCTGAAGGTTGCTGGAGGCACAATTAAGGTACCCCCCAAATTCTCATTTTGCTACCTGGTTGTTTTATACATTGGCCTGTTGTAGAGAGACAGTTTATTCATTTCCACTATTCAGGGTTATGGATGTCCAGGGCTCTCCATTACTGGGAGTGCTATTGCCACTGCAGAAATTGCTAGAGTCGATGCAAGCTGTTCAACTTTTATCTTGGTGCATTCATCCTTGGCAATGCTCACAATTGGTAAAATCTTGATAGCTATCTACTTTTTTCCACATACTAATTGCTGATGATTCTTAAAAGAAAGAAGGAGAAAAAAAATGTGAAATTCTAGCTTGTAACTTACAAGTCAACTGCTGTTTCTGTCAAGAATAGCATTGTGTGGGTCAGAGATGCAAAAAGAGCAATTGTTACCATCGTTGGCACGATTAGAAAAGATTGGTTGTTGGGTAAGCAGCTCTCATAAATGAATGGTTTAATTCTTCCAGAATTTGCCTGGTTTACCTTTTTTCTTTATTGGCATCAGTTATTTGGTGTTTGTTTTAGGCTCTAACTGAACCAGATTATGGAAGCGACGCAAGCTCTTTGAGAACAACAGCAACAAAGGTACAATTTCTCATCCCTTTTTTTGGGTGTCAATATGAAAAAAATCTGTCTCTACTGCCTTAATTTTTGACAAAGCAACATCCTTCATGGAGACAGGTTGCAGGAGGTTGGATACTGGATGGCCAAAAGCGCTGGATCGGAAACAGTACTTTTGCAGATGTGTTGGTGGTTTTTGCCCGGAATACAACTACAAACCAAATAAATGGGTTAGTGGGAATTTTTATGACCTGTATTTGCTGGTCACCTTTCATCATCAACATCATTGAAGCCTTTATGTCATCAATAAGTGCACTTTTTTTTTTTTGCTGAGAAATTAGTGCACTTGATATACCCATAAGACTTCTAAAAGTGATTCTGTAGCTTGTATGGTTTCTCTGGAGCAAAATCCCATGGGCCTAGAATTTTCAAAATCCCGAAATTCTAGTATTTTGGAACTTTCTATAATTTCTGGATCTCCTGTTTGCTGTTTTCTGGTTGGAAGTATCTTGATTGTGTCATGATCTGAAATCTGGGGCCTTGTCGAATTCCGTATCGTGTCCAATAGGTAGCATAATACCATAAGTCAAATCAACATAATCATAATTAATCAGGCATGTACCTAAGTAATTCAATCCTTAATTAAAATAATAAATCCTAACATCCATAATGAGAAATAAAAATATACAAATCCCCATGAAGTAGTCTTTTGCTGTTTAAAATCAATTAAACTAAACCATCTAAACTAAGCCTTTAATTTGATCTGTGAGTCCCATTGTCGCTCAACCGCAGATATTGAATTCTATCAATTCATTGTTGGGACTGCTCTGTCTTTCTAGTTCTGGTTGGCTGGGATTGGGGCGGAAATACACAAATTAGTAACACAGAGTGAATAAAAATCTAATTCTACATGCGTGCACAACATGGTGATGAAAGTAAACATTGTATCAACAAATAACAACATGGTTGACAATTTAAAAATTTAGAAAGGTCTCTAAATCTATCCTCCGTACAACCACCTAACGACCCGAATGCACTGACCCATCTCTTGCATCTCATGGAGGCCATCTCATGGAGGCCTTAGAAAAGAAGAGCTGACCTGTAGTCAGTGAAAACAGCCTGGCATGATAGCCGGCGTAAACATCGTTGACCCAGCTTAGTTTTAAAACAATCTCTGGCTAGAAAGCCAGTTTTAAACAATCTCTGGTCTGAAAGCTAGTTTTAACATAGAAATATTGGCTTTGGCTCGAGGACGCCAACGTCGCTCCATGCTGGTGATCTAGGGGTGTCCAACGTGTTGATTTGAATAGTTTTAGTATATCATGTTAGCATAATTTATCTTGAAATAATTATCTTTGTCCTCAATTCTTATGAGGAGGTGGCTTGAAATCAGTCCCGTACATTCATTTTTGGGTTTTAGTTGCCCCATTCCCTTTTCTTAATTGGTTCCTGAATTTTTAAGAGTGATTACATAACAACCTCGCTATGATTGAGGCTTTCCACAAGTTTCACAGGACCATCTCTCCATTAACAAATGCAATAAGTGACTTATGAAATTGACATATTTATAAAAAAATCTCAAGTCATATAATAAGTAACACCATAATAAGGCATCATAATATCAGTCACAATTCAACAAGCAAATATCGTCAGAATATTCCTCCCCCTAGTTATATTAAAATCAAGTCATGTTATTATTATAAATCTATCATCAGTCTAGGATTCCAGTTCATTCTTAATAGGAATAAATCTTAGCACCCACAAAATTGTCCAACAACAATCATTGAAAACATACTAATATATAAATCAGATAATCATACCAATGGATTATACCATGGTAAAGAACTCGGGTTACTATTCCTAACATGTTTCAGCCAAGTCATAAATTCATGTTTGGGGTTCTGTCATCAATCATTGGCACCCAAATCCTTCGGTTATAGGACTGGACCCAAATATAATATGCGCATGTGGGTTTTAAACCCAATCTTCACTCGACTATGGGGTATTGATCCCAAAACCATCATCATCCATGGGTTTTGAATTTTGATCCCAAAACCAATTTCTGTCCCACCTAATATCCATGCACCACAGTCGGTCATGGTGTTGGACCCCTAAATTATGTTCAGCTATGAATATTGGGCCCAGATCATATTCAACAATGGGTTTAACCCCTTAATCAGTTAGGTTAGGACACCCAGGTATCTCAATCGGCCAGCCCACTAGGCTCAAGACGTCATCTGGGCCACGCAATTGACCCATTGGTCAATCCGGTCCATTGGGTTCAGCCCACTGGCCCAATCTGACCGAGAGCTACTATGGCCTTCCTTTTTTATCTTAATTCTATATTTACTTACAGAACTATTACTAATTTCTATATCTTGCTTATTAGGATTCTTATTAGTTAGTTTCTTGTGTTTTATTTAGAACTCTTCCAAATTAGAAAGTCATAGTATCCAAGCAAGATAAATCCTACTCTATATAAGTATGATCAACCCTCATTTTAATGCATGCTTCTTCCAATTAATCAAAGATTTCCTTAGTTTTCTTCAATTATGGTGTGTGCTATGGTCTTTGAGTGTGCCCTAGTGCTGGAAACCATCTTTGGATTCTATCAATCCCTTGGGAGATTGGTCTATTTTTTCGATCGAGGATCCAGGGCAACCTGCATGCCTTTACTTTTACTTTAAGCTAAAAAAAAAAAAATGTTTAGCCCCCTTAGTTTTCATTTTTTTTTATTTTAAAGGCAACTTACATGCTGGGACGAATAATTGGACGAGTCGGACGAATTGGCCGAAATCATGAAATTCGGACCGAATTGGATGAATTGGAATAATTTCTTGAATTAAAAATTACAGGGGTTCTGTTTGTTTTGGTAGAGCGAACAAATTAAAGTTATTCGGAAATCTCGGCCGAAACAAACCGAATTTCATAAAATTTTTTGGACATTTGTTATGGGGTTTCGTGACCATATCACAACATGGGATCAAGTTTTATCCATGTTTGAATTTTCTTACAACAATTCAGTCAATCGCCCCATTGGCTTCTCACCATTTGAAGCAGTAATAGGTGTTTATTCACACTTGCCTATTGATCTGGTTCCATTACCTATTAAAGTGTGACTTAGTGCTGAAGCGGATAATTTCATCAAACACATACAACAGATACACAATGAAGTTCGACACCATAATTATAAAGCTCATGCGGATGAGCGTCATCATTTCCTTGAGTTTTCTAAAGGAGATATGGTTATGGTATGCATTTATCCGTAATGGTTACCACCAAAAGCTAAGAAGAAGTTGCATCCACGTAAGCCGGGTCCATATAAAGTTTTGAAGAAGCTTAGCTCAATGCCTATACTCTGGAGTTACCATTAGATCTTGGCATCAGTCCAACCTTCAACGTTGTAGATCTCACACTCTACTGTGGGCATGACAATGATGATGATGAATAAGTACCGGCTACTACTACATCTGCAGATAAAGTCATTGAAGTTTTCGATGATCAACTTGTTTCTACACGTCAATGAGGATTCCTAAAGTTCCTTATCCGTTGGAAGAACCATCTGATCTCTAATGCTGCATGGATTATTGCTACCGAATTCTAGAGGTGTCAAATGGGCCCTACTGCCCAGGCTCGACACGGAGGTCAACATGCCGTGGCAAGGCCTGTGATGGGCCTGACTCCCAGGCCCGTTGGCACAAATGCGCAACGGCACGGCACGACAGGCACGGAAGATGGTGTATTTTGATGTTTTACCCCCAAATGGTCAAAAAAAAAAAAAAAAAAAAAAAAAAAAAAAAAAAAAAAAAAAAAAAAGGGCAATTTTTAGTGTTTTGACAAACAACCCCCCCCCCCCCCCTCCCCCCCCCCCCCCAAACAGCCATAAACGGTCATATTTTGGGCATTGGAGATTTTTTGAAACTCTATAAATATGACCTCCCATTCTCATTTCTCACCACCAAACTCCACTACTCATTACTCTTCCAAAAGCTCTCTCACTGTCTCAACACTCTCTAACTCTCTCAAAGCATTCAAATCTCTCTCTAATCATATTTTTAAGAAGTTTTTGGAGAGCCAAAGATCAAGTCATCAAGAGACAAGATTAAGGGGCCTTTAAAAATTTTGAGGTCTTTATTTTTTTTTTTAAATATGAGATTTCATATTTCTATATGGTCTATATATATTATATTAACTCTCATCTTCTCCCATTTCTTATATTAATTATCACAAAAATCTCTATTACTATTATTATATATATTTTCCAAATTTAATTTATTGAATATGGCTAGACCTTCAAGAAATCTTCCCCAAGATTTTTCTTCCGTTAATTTAAGGGAAGAAGACGATAATGTTGAAGTGAAAATAGAAGTACACGAGGAAAAGGGCCATGTAGAAGCTAGTAGTGGCCGTAGAACATCAAAGAGACCCGAACTTCTTTAGTTTGGCAAGCATATGATGTTTTTAATGTTAAAAATAAAAATCGAAAAGAGATTGAAAAGGAAAAATGTAAATATTGTAGTAATATTTATATTGCCAGTTCAGGTGGCAGTACGGGCCATTTGAAAAGGCATAGGGATTCTTGTGAACCGAAATATATTGGGAGGACCGAAGGGGAAGTGGGGTTAGGGGTATAGACCCAAATTTCAACTAGTGGTAGTAGTTTAGGAGTTTTTTTCTTAAAATGCTGCTAATGCTAGACAATTACTTGTAAACATGATTGTATTAGCTGAATTACCATTTGCTTTTGTTGAAAATGAATTTTTTCATCCAAAATGCCCTATGTCCACAATTTAAAAAGATTTCTAGAAATATTGCTAGAAATGATGCTATTAGGCTATGGCAAAGTGAAAAGGAAAATATAAGTACGATCAACCCTCATTGTAATGCATGCTTATTCCAATTAATCAAAGATTATCTAAGTTTTCTTCAATTATGTGGTGTTTTATGGTCTTGAGTGTGCCTTAGTGATGGAATTCATCTTTGAGTTTGATCAATCCCTTGGGAAATTGGTCTATTTTTCGATCGAAGTTCCAGGGCTACGCCACCCAATTCTTTACAAGTAACAGTCGGCCATCACCAATACTTCACACATAGCAGTCGGTCTATAAAGTTTGGCATTCACCTCCTTTCTCCATCAACCCATGAATGGAAATCATTGAAAAACCCTGACTTTTTACTAGAAAGCATCAAACGAAAAGAGGACACAAATAAAAGAGGTTTCTGCTCACCTTTTGTAACAATAGAGGCTCTATTCACCTGAGGAAATAGATAAGATATCCAAAGTACCTCTCGACTGCTGGTACTCCTCTTTTTTTCCTCTAGGGTTGCTAAATCCTTTGTCTAGGGTTTTGGGTCTCTTTGAAAGAAAGGTGAGCAAGAGAAGAAAAAAACAGAGAGAAGAATTTGTAGGATCAGTCTCTCTCATGCATAGATTTATAATACATGGTTCCTTCCTATTTCACCATGGAATCCTTGTTAGAGAAAGACTCCACTTGCTAGTGTTGAACTCACAAGGAGAACTCTCTTTCTAAAAAGACTCCACTTGCTAGTATTGAACTCACAAGGAGAACTCTCTTTCTAATTACTTCTCTTTAGTCGACAAAAGGGGTCTTATGCAAGTCCTTATTGGACATGGTTTGTGTGCACATCTCCTTACTTAAAAAGAGTTGGTCCCACCTCATGACTGATGGGTCCTACCAAAGAATTATATTCTTTAGGAAAAATAAGCTTAGGTCCACCAATGCCTATTAATTAAAGTCTAATTAATTAGAGCTTAAGTTTACACAATTTACTGGGTCCCATGCCACAAATACATACATAATAAATAAATAAATAAAGGATCATATGAAATAAAAATCCAAAAATAAAAATTAAATAAATCATAAAAACCCAAACACCTAATCTAAGTTCAGGGATATTACAGATTGTATCCTGGAAGTGAAACTTGGAAGAAAAGAGAGTTAGAATTTGTTAAATAACATCATTTTCTTGGAATTTGGAATTTCAGGAGAGCAAGAATTTCAGGACTGCATCCAAGTGCTGGATTTCCTTGGGAATTGTGCAAATTCCTGAAAGGGTGGAATTCTAACACCTGGAATTGGGGAAAATGCGCCCCCTTTGTGTGTTTTCTCTGTGGAATTCTTGTAGTAACAAATTTCAGAGCAGAAATATTTCATTCCATATGATTAATAATCCCCAAATATAATGTTGGGGTTAAAAGGCCATTCGGAAAAAAAGAAAAAGAAAAAAAGAAGTTGGGGATGATGGCACAGTGGTAAAGAGGGGAACTCTGGACACCCAGATACACCCATACAGTTGTTGGATAATAATGGATTTATGCTCCGTGTAACTTTTAATTAATTAATTGTAAGTTGATAAAAATGGATTGAAAAATTGAAAATGAATGAAACCTAGTAAAATCATACACAGATTATTGAATTCTTTTCTTTGATAGTGAAAAGAATGAAGAACATGAAATTTATACATTTAAGAGATGAGGATTAGTAGTTGCGGAGGCTGCCTCCATAACAATCGGTTGCAACAATAAATATCAGGTCTCAGCATGAATTTAATATGATGTAAAGAAATAGAAAAAATATCCAAAAAATACTGAATATTAGAAAATATTAGATCTTGATGTTTATTTTTGTTAGCAACTAAAATAAATAAATACTGGACCCTTCATTGTCATATAGGTCCTGTATCCCGTTTTATTTTAAAGTTCTCCTATATTATTCATCATCATCATCATCATCATCATCATCATCCAACGATGTTGGGTCGGCTACATGAATTTTGTTTCTCTATTCCAATCTATTGTGAGCCAAACCCCCCGTTAGGTTGCACTTCTTTAGATCTATCCTTACTGCTTCCATTCATGTCCTCTTTAGCCTACCCCTTTCTTTTTTTTGATGGGCTATCAAATTGTACAAGAGAATTTCTCAACAGTAGTGTTGCTGGCTTGCGTTGGACTTGGACATGTTTGAACCATCTCAATCGTGTCTCTCTTATTTTGTCACTTATTGATGCTACCTTAAATGCTCACGAAAGCGCTCATTTTTTGTTATCTATTTCCTAGTTTTACCACACTTCCATCTCAATATTTTTGTCTCTACGATCATTGATTTTGTGTTGTGCGACTTCTTGATTGGCCAGCATTTTACTTCATTGTTCATAGCTAGTCTAATCGTTGAGTTGTTCATTTATATCTGTGTTGGTTATATTAAGTTACGAGGACCTAATAAAATGTTTTTTCTTATGATGCGGGTATCCTTGAGGTCTTTTACCCAACGGGACTTATCCCCCAGATGGCACCCACTAAACCTATACTAATGCACACCTGGCAATTTTGGGGTGGTTTTGAACACAAGATGTGAGGAGCAAACCCACGCCTTAAGCCTTACTAAGAGGACCTAATAAAATGTTAATGATGAAATAGTTGAACTAGAATTTGATTAGTATTTATTATGTGTGCAGTATTTATCACATCATCAATCATTTACTATGTACTACATAGAATCTAGTATACTAGTACCTGATTTTTTCTTTGTTTCTTTCTTTATGGTAAATACTAGTACTTAGTTACTACAAATACTTACTATAAAGCATTAAGTACTTTGTACTTAGTAGTTAGTTCTTATTGCTTACCAATTAATAATTACACTTGGATCTGAGGGGCTGATTTATGGAATACATAAATCTAGATAAATAAAACACTAGTGAAATCATCTTTGTGAGCAAAATAAAAAATCTAATGTTTTAAAAATCTCTTAAGGTCTATGAACATTTATGTGAACTCCAAAAAAACTTGTAAATGGCCCAAATAATGTGTATAATTAATCTATGCTCCAAACATGCATTCCACAGGTTGCCATATGCCTTGGCATAGCGGGTTGCCTTACTCGGGTGTGGTAACTGGTGGAAAGTGATTCATTTTGTATAGAGGGTCTCCTATCCCTTCTTTTGGGGATTTGTTACTACATACTCACTTATCTTCCAAAAAAGGAAAAAGAAAAAAATAAAAAAAAAGCATCATGAATGATTTTGAAATCATTCTACCAAAACAAATGCAAAAGACCTAAATGATTTGTTCAGTTTTGGTCTTTTCTTACCTTACCTTAAAGAAAAGCCCTCAAGCTACGGGTGGAAAATTGGTGTTGCCTTTTCAACTTGAAGTGTTTTAATTTGGTGCTTTTGGAATAGAAGCACACAAACGCTCGTCATAGTCTTTTCATTGCAAAAGAAAGTAGAAGACTGAGACTTTTGGCTTTAAAAGGGGCCCTTCAATAACTATTGGAGTGTATTGACCAATATAGATACGTATCATATCAGGGCATATTAGCTGATGCATCTGATTATTAGATGATAAACTCCGATATGCATGTGATTGAAGATGGATAGCAAAAGGGTGCAGTCTCAGCCAAATGACCAGTATTTCGCATCAGCTGATATTTTGATGCTTTTACCCAAATAAACAAGAAGAAAACTGCATGGTGATGATGACTCCAAATACATGTTTTCCCTATATGCAAAGATTACTGGAATATTTTCTTCTGATTTGTAATAAATTTCATTTCAAATAAATAACTACATAAAAATCTACACTATGTAAGAACTAAGGATCATTATACACAGAAAGTCCACCCAAAATGGACAAAAACAAAGCCATAATGATGATGATGGACCGAAATTCATTTTCCCTTCACTCCTGATTTGGTCGAAAAAAATCCACCGTTGTATTCTACTCTCTATTTATATGAAGAAGATAATGAATTCTGAGAAGAAACTAAGGAGATGTCTTTCACTGTGAGATTCTTTCTTTGCCCTAACACAGCATTTTAAGGATTGCCTTAAATAACTATGTTTCCAGAGCATAGTTACCTAATTCGGTCTCTAGAGTTCCGAATCCCGTACAAATCGTTTTGAATAAATCGCAGTTCGGTTCGGCGATTTTTAGTTTTTGTAAAAGGTTGGGTTCATTGCAGTTCGCCCATCTGTATTTCCGAAAATACGTAACTCCTTTTTCTGCGAGGAGGAGACAGAGGTTAGAATCCTTCATGGACTTGCTCCTCTTTTGCGAGGAGAAGTGCGTTGCAAGGTCGGTTTCAGGTACCATGCTCCTCTTTTCTTCATGGACTTGCAGACGGTTTTTTCCTTCTTTGTAAAAGAACCTGCAGAGTTTTGAAGGCTTGCAGAGAGCAGAATGAGAAGAGAATGTGCCTTGTAGAGGGTAGAAGAGAAAAGAACGTCCATGATGGGACGTGTTTCTCTTTAGTCTTTCCTTCATCTTAATAAACTTTCCCACTTCTCTAGATCTAATTAAAAGCCATTCTCTTTCCTCTTTATACTCCCTCGCCTTTTGAGTGCCAGATGCATAGATTGAAATCTGATTATCTGAACCGTCCAAAGTAATTTCTCTTCAGGTGTATTGCTTACCCTTTAATAATTCATTAATCTCAATTTGATCCATCGTTGGATTGACCATTTGATGAAAATTGTGGTCATGAATCTGCATAAAATTGTGGTGATACTTTTTTTTTTAATCAAATAGTCGATCTAACGGTTGAATGAACTCTGATTGATTTAATAATTGAGGAAACCCCATGTACATATATGATGTGCATTTTGAACCGTTCGGATTTAAATAGGTGGGCTCCACTGTGGAGTTACACTTATTCAACCCACGATTTCTATATGTTACAATTTGAGAGGCTCTTAATGTCATTCATCTATGTATTCAATTAAATATATCGTTTCTATCACATCTTTGGATAGTAAAAATTTAAATGACCTTTCTGATAGCTCTTACCATGTATATCTTTTTGACCTACCATGTAGCCATGTATATCTTTTTCCTTCTTTGTTCCTGATGTAATATTAAATTTTGAATATGTGAATATCAATGTGGGTCCAATCTCACCTATGAAGTTTGTTAATTTATAATAGAAATACAAAGATTTTTATGGATAGTTTTTAAATATTTATTTGCTCATAGTTTTTGTGAAATGTTATTATTTATATACTTATTAAAGTATCTAATCTCTATAAAAATATTTTTATATATACTGAATGTACTTACGAATCATATCAAACTTCATCGAATTATATATTCAAATTAGTCTAGCAAATCCATCGAATTCAAATTGTGAATCAAGCGAATTAAAAATTGAATTAACTGAACCTACCCCATCGAATTTTCGAATTTGAGTAACTGGCGAATTGCGATTTGCGAATTCGAACTGGTCGAATTGCGAATCAGGTAACTATGTTCCAAAGGACCTAAATAAACTTTGTAAAGCCTCCTGAACTTCCAAAAACTTTGCTTCATTTTAGTCTTTGACATCCATCAGACCTAAAAAGGGCATATCCTTTATTATCTAGAAGAGCACCACCCAACTCCTCCAGTCTTGCTCCTAGCAGCACATCAATATTAAATTTCAAAAGAATCTTGATAGTTCAGAAACCACTTTATAACTGGCCTTTATTGAGGCTCCTTAAATTGCCGCTTCACATTTGTTAGCTATGTCTGAAAGGGTGATGGCTTGAAATTTCATTCTTGATAATGGTGTTACCCTCCTCAGCCGAACCTTAAAGATCTCACACTTCCTTCACTAAACTTTCTTTACCTTTGGATTTAGATTATTCTCTTTTTCAATGTTGATGAAAGAACTACAGCAGGAACCATTACAGTTTTCCCATTTTTAACCATTTAGTGAAATCTTGGGTAGGCATGTTAGCTTTTATTTGTGTAGAAGTTATAAAAAAATTTATATGGGATTAATATATTTAAATTTGCTTGCCCAAAAAGCTGATGGCCCTTGCATCAATAAACTTAATGAAGGAAAAAATATAGTTTACATGTTATGTTAACAATATATTTTCATCTTTTAATACAAAAGTATATTGTCTCATCTTAGCTTTTGTTCTCATTCTTGTGTTTTCCATGATTGCTGCCAGATATATAGTGAAGAAAGATGCTCCTGGGTTGAAGGCAACTAAAATCGAAAACAAAATTGGCCTAAGGATCGTTCAGAATGGTGATATTCTTCTAAAGAAAGTGTTTGTCCCCGATGAGGACAGGTTGCCTGGTGTCAATTCATTCAAGGACACAAACAAGGTACAAAATGATGCCTCTTTGCTATTTTAGACAGCTTACATATTGTTACTTTAATTTCTTGGTTGGTCTACCATTTTCTACAATGATGAGAGATGCTATGAACAACACCTTAATTGGACTGTAGGCTAAGGTAGCTGACAAGTATCATCATTTTAACTTTAAAACTATATCTTTTCATAATTAATGCTCAAAAAGATTTATGTTTTTATTGCAGAGGGTTGATCCTATTGCTGCTGTTAGTCCACCATATCTCTCTGGTTATTTCCATTGCATTGTGTTTTGAGCGCATTTGTTTTTAGGACTGCAGTACATTGACAGGCCCATAGAATTTTTTTCTTTTTTTTTTTTTTTAAATTGGCAGGCCCATAGTTACCGGATTTGCAACACGTACCAACGAATCTCGTACTGTTCAAATAAAAAAAATTCGAAATTTGATTCGATTGGTTAGGAGTTTTCGAGAGGCTACAGTTTGGAGGAGTTTGTTCATGTTTGAAAAAAGACAGTAGCAGAAGAAGAATCTGAAATTGTATAGAAGACCAAGGAAAAGAAGGAAAGAAGCAGATTGACTATGTAGTGTATGGCCTAGATCCAGTGAATTATGTGATTGGTCAAGCCGTTGATTATATGGGTTGATTTGATTGATTACAAGGATGGTTCATCCTAATAAGGACCCTATCAGGAAAGGGGGCAAGATCTGATACTGGATGGTCAAGATGGGCTCAGATTAAATTTTAAATGGTTTGAATTAAATGGGGAAAAGATCTGGTGACCCATTTGGATCAGTCCATGATCTCCGTTGGGCCCAAACAGGCCGACAAGGCGGCAACCCACAAATATTGGACATCACATAGGTTGGATTTGAATCGGCTGAACTGGGCCCAAATCAGGCCCAACCCAATAGATCCAGCCAGCAATTTGGTCGCCTAGATCTTGCAACCAGATGGGAGCATGTGTGACGTAGGACAGACCCATGATCTGTGGGTCGGCCAGCCTTTTGGGCACAGCCCATAGGTCTGCTTTAGGACCATTTTATGATTTTATTTAATTTCGTTCTATTTGGTTATTTTACAATTCACTTAGGGCCCGTTTGGCACTTCACTAATACAATCAAAATCAAGTAAAGCCTCCATTTTCTAGACAAGATGTCACATTAAATGCACTTTAATCAAAACTCCCCCCATCTTTTCCATACAAAAAGTCAAAAGCAACTACCTTTATCTACTAAAATACAAAAAAACGCCACTTTTTCATACAAGAAGTCAAAAAGATTCCATAACAAACAACTAAAAACAAAATACCATCATAATCCACTTATATTTTATTCTTTCTTCAAAATCAACTTGACTTGACTTGACTATATTAGTAGAGTTACCAAACTGGGCCTTAAGTTGTTTTTCTTGTAATCTTAGCCATTGGTTGTTTTAATGGTTGAAATTAGATATAGGGTTAGTTTTTCTCCTATATAAGCATTGTAAAGCCCTTGGCTTCTTTTAGACTTGATTAATGAAAAAAAGTTTGATTGCCTTTTCTCTATGCAATCTCTCCTATGAAATGAATGGTGTTAAGGCATGGGTGCGAAGCCTGAGATCACCGGGTGTGAAGCCCTCTCGACTCCATCTTCCCCTGCTTGCCCTGCATCGATCTCCCATTCCACATCAATGTGGGCCTCATAGACCAGCAAGTGGGGTCCACAGACCCAAATATCCAGGCCTTTCAGAACATACAACATGCACTTATATTTCTTTCCATCGGTCCTCTCTCGAGTTATCTACTAAGCTGTGATAAAACTTGTTAATTGGAAACTTGCTATAGATGAGGATACTGTGACTAGGCATGTCAAATGGGCAGGGCCGGGCCGGCACGGCCCGCTCTAACCCACTGGGGAAAAACCCTGGCACGGCCCGCCATGGGTCGGGTTGGAGCAGGTTGGGCCGTGCCGGGCCAGCGTGCCTCCTTCATATTTTTTCCTTTTTTTTTTTCTTATCAGTATTAAAAAAAAAATAGAACACAAGCACGGAGAATGACACATATTTAAGTGGTTCGGTCAAACTCGACCTACTCCTCTGAGAAGAGAGAACCATTTGGATCTTAACTTCTTCAAGGTTTCTAAATAGGATTACCTTCAAAACCTTACAATCTTTTTTAGAAAATAAAAATAAAAAAGAATGAAAAACTTATATATTTATAAATTACAATGAAGGAAAAAGTAAAAAATCAGATGCGTAGTGCACGAATGTATTTTGCTGGATCATAATCTTCCATTGATGTCAACTCTTACTTCCTCTTATCTACCAAATACCAGTCTCGTAGGCAAACACAACACTCCACGTTTTCTTCAGTTAGATTTATTCTTCTATCATCCACCACACGTCCACCTGCACTAAAAGCCTGTTCTGATGCTACAGAAGACATTGGAATAGTCAATAGATCGCGAGCCATGGCGGTCAACACCGGATAAACGTTTTCTTGTTGCTTTCACCAGGCTAAAAGGTCAAAACTAGATGCATCCTGCACCCGTATTACACCAACGTTAAGATATGATGATAACTCCGTCACAGTGTTACTTGAGCTTGAGCTGGATGCCATGCCTGTGGATGGAGAAGAATACCACACATCCCACTCACCAACACCTGTTTGCTGGACTTCTGAATGGCCCATACTAAGCCCAGTTGTACCCATTTGCTCCCAATAAAATTGAAAAAGTGCTTGTAAATTTGCCCTTATATTTGAAAAAAATATTTTAATCTATATAATTCATATTTTTATTTATTCCATCAATAAAAAACTATACACCACTTAATTTTAACTTAGGATAAAATATAGCAGCTAAAGAAAATGTCATTGGAGCCTCTTTCCAATATTTATTAAATTTTTCTTCCATGTTTCCAATAGTGCTACTCAGTAAAATATGATCTCTAAATTTATTGAATTGTAAAGTAATTTTAAAAAGCTTCATTAAAACTTATCCCAGAAGAAAATAATGTTGAAGTATAAAAAGCTTCTAATAAATCTCTTATATGGGCACATAACTCCCAATGTTCATCACTAATCATCAAATCTTGTCTATGAAAAGCACAAAATTCATTCAAAACAGTTTTCCGGTCAAATGCCTTGTTTAACAAATCATACATAGAATTCCATCTATGTTCTACTTCTTTAGGCATTTTAATAGCTAATACTCCTTACCTCGCACATATTTGGGCTTACAATTGTCTTCTCTGTGCGGAGGAGAAAATAAATCTAGCAATGTCTTTAATGGCTTCTGTGTAACTTACAATATGCTTTAAACCAACATTTGCAATGAGATTTAAAATGTGACATAAACATCTATTTTGAAGGATAGAGCTATCTATCAAAGTTGTTAAGTGGCATATGCATTCTCATTAATTCAATAGCCACTGTATTAGTACTGGGATTATCTAAAGTTATAGATAAAACTTTTTCCTTAATATTATATTCATCTAGTTTTTCCCAAATAAATGTACTTATTCTAGTGCCATTGTGTGGCCATTCAAGACAGCTAAAACTAATTATACGTCTATTAATAATCCATTTTGCATCTATGTTATGTGCAGTAATACAAAGAAAATTATCACCCCCTTTAGAAGTCTACATATTTGTGGTTATGGCTATTCTACCATGAATTTTTGCAAGGTAATTTTTGATATTTGTTTTCTTTTCCTGCCAGAGTCTAATAGCATCATTTCTGGCTGTATTTCTTGAAATACTGTGAAATTGTGATTGACAGTGTTTCTAGACCCATTCTTCAAAACACTCATTTTCAACAAAAGAAAATGGTAATTCGGATAACATAATCATTTTAATAAGATGTTGTCTAGCACTTTGTGCATTAAAAGAAAAAAGACCCAAACTACTACTACTACTACCACCAGCAGTAGTAGAAATTTGGGTCTGTGAACCATGCCTCCATGTCCTTGCATCCGCTGGCTTATGTAAGCGTAAACATTTTTGTCTATGTCTTGTCAAATGGCCGGTACCCGATTTTGACTCGGCACCATAAATCTTACTACAAAATTTGCATTTTGCCCTTTCAACTTTTTTTCCATTTTCAATAACATCAAACCTTGTAAATATCTCCCAAACTACTGAAGTTCTATTCCTTTTGGTTGGTTTACGGGAACTCTGAGGAAAGGGGGGTGGTAAATTACCCACTTCATCTTGTAATTCAATAAAATCTTCTTCTACCCCTAAATTAACGAAAGAAGATTCTGTGGGAAATCTTCTAGCCATATTTCAAAAACTAAAATTTATAAATAATAACAGTAATAGGCTAATGGCCTTCTTTTGTGATAATTAATATAAGAAAGGGGAGAAAATGAGAGTTAATATAATATAATATAAACTTATATATATGGAATCTCAATTTTAAATAATGTAAATACCTCTAAATCTTTGAAGGCCCCTTTAATCTTGTCTCTTGATGACTTGATCTTTGGCCCTCGAAAAACTTCTTAGACAGAGTGAAATGGTTGAATGCTTTGAGAGAGAGTTAGAGAATGTATAAAGAGTGAGAGTTCTGTAAATTGGTGAGGAATGAGAATGGGAGGGTTAGGGTATTTATAGAATTTGTAAAATGGAAAATGATACAAAATACCTCTTATATGACTGTTTTATAGCTGTTTGGCCCGGGGGGGGGGGGGGGGGGTTTTTTTTTTTAAAAGGACATTTGGCCGTTGGGCGGGCCGGGCCAAACAGGCCCAGGCGCCTCGGCCTAGCACGGCCTGTTGACTGGTTGGCCGGGCCGTGCTGAACCGACCTGGCCCGGCCCATTTGACATGCCTGTCACGACCTAGATTTCTAGGGCCCTAACAAATCCCATCGCAACTACTATAGTATGACATTTGCACACATAAGTCAAATCAATATAAAAAATAAGAATTTTCAGGGCAAAGGGGCATTTTGATTTATCCTTTTAAATTTTGGTACAACAAAAGATTTAGTTTGTGTATGTAGCCCAACCCAAAATATGCAAAATACTAAACAATTTCCTGTTAAGACAAACATATGCCCTCCCAAAAAATGAGATTAATCCTCCAAAAGTATTGTGAAGAGCCGCTCAGCCGCGAATGTCAAACCCTATCTCTTGATCATCGCGGTCTGCCCCGGCTTCTAAGTGTTGGTTACCTAGAAGGGACAAACTAGGAATCCGTAAAACTGAGTGAGCAAATATCCACTCTACTTGTGTGAGTGTGTGTGAGCATATAGATTGAGTCAACTATGCATAATTAGACAAAACACAACTTAGGATCTACTTAAGAGTCACTAATGGGTGAGGCCACAGTAATGACAACCGCCCAACTGTTTGGTAGCACTGGCCCATAAACATCCTTGGGTACAAGGCGCACAACAAGGTGCATTAACATCAATGATCAAAAGGTGCATTAATGTCATTCGCCACAAGGTGCACTACAAGGTGTATCAACATCATTGGGTACAGTGCTCACAACAAGGAGCATTCACTTCCTTGATCATAAATAAAATTATTTCCATTGGCCACAAGGTGCACTACAAGTTGTATCAACATCATCGGTTACACAGTACACAACAAGGTGCATTCACTTCATTGATCACAAGGTGCACAACAAGGTACATTTACAACATTGGCCACAAGGTGCACTACAAAGGTGTGACAATATCATTGATTACAAGGTGCACAACAAGGTGCATTAACATCATTGACCCCAAGGTGCACGACTAGGTGCATTTACATCATTGGCCACAAGGTGCACTACAAGGGTGCAACAATATCATTGACAACAAGGTGCACATCAAGGTGCTTTAACATCGTTGACGGCCTTCATATGGGAGCGACGCAGTGTTAGCAGTCTAGTGGTGTCCCGAAGTGGGCTTCCTTCATTCAAACAGGTTGTTCAATTTTTATTATGCTTTCCTTGATGTTGAAATATCCATAAAGGGAATAGGTCCATAACCAAACCTCTCACAGGATCTAAATTAGTTCTGCCCGTCCAAATCGAAGTTGGTATCAATAGTGTGAAGAGTTAATTACCTCGCTGGTCCTTTTGGATTTGGGAATTTCTTTGGTATGCAAAGGCACCACAACATTTACACACATCATACCAAATAAACTAGGGTCATCCCAACAACATCACCCAACTTCCAATAATTCGTAACCACCTTTCAAGACAGTAGCATGTCCATGCATAGCTTAATAGGAAGTTCAGGAACCATGACATGCCTTAGGGAACTAAAATCATATGTAACCCATTACCCATTACCAATCACTAATAACATTCAGCAATACAACATAGAAACAAGGCCATGGCCAAAACTCTACTTAAAGGGTTCAGCCGAGGCTCCCATCCCACTAACTCATATGACCTCAAATCTTACATTCATCATGCATTACACAAAAAAGGCTACAGATCTGAAATTGGCAATAAACATAATCAGACACTCAGCCTAGAAGGCCCTTCATGAGATCAGCCAAGGTTGTTTTCCTCATTATTCATTTAGTTTTTCAATCAAACACGTTAAAGACGTGGGACTAAATCATCATTCATCACCCAAGGTTCCAGATTCACCAAGCTTCTGAAATAGGCTGAAATCATGTGGAAATGCATGGAAATGCATTTATGCAACACAAAATAGTACCCTGAATGAATCTTAGATGTATGCAGCTGAGCCCAACTTATCATAGAGGGTTAGGCATGGCTGGTTTGTCAGCCTTGTGATTCGACTGGGCCCCCAAATGCCACCAACTGTGGTCGGCCAGCCCATTTGGGCATCTTGGGTGGTCAGCCAAAGGGGTTTCGTTCCCCCTTTTGAGTTCTTCCCTCAAACTTCTTCGATTTCATCATTACCACAAGGATTCCATCATGAATCTAAGCATATAGCACCATGACCATGACCACAACCACACACACACAAAAATAGTTACCAATCCCTAGTTTGGCACCCATCCGAATGGACTGGACCTTTAGTTCGACTGTGCAGTCATTTGGATGTTGAAAACTTGTGGGCTATGATGCACGGATACTTCAAAATGGGCAACGTATCGTATCCGATACTTCACTTTTTATGTGTAAAATTCGTATCCTTGCCGTGTTCTTGCGGTATCCATGCCGTATCTGTGCATCATAGCTTGTGGGCCGTTGATCAAGTGGTTAGGATGATAATCCGAGCCTCCGTCACTATACACAGGGCCATGGAGGAGAGATCTTTTTATCCCTCGGCCCCATTAAGGTGCGCACCTGTGCTCTGCAGAAGCGGACCCTACCCTTTAATTTTTTTAAATTCTTTTAATATCCAAATAAAGAAAATCTTAAATTTGAATGCACCACAATCATTTTAGATGTGATTTCCCCAAACTGTATGAGCATTAAGATAAGGATATGCTAAGGCTCAACATATTAAATCCAAAGCCCAAATGGTTCAAAATAATCCTTCTTTCCTTGTTCTAACACTAAAGATTGAATCCAATCATTTTCTCGCTAAAGATTGAATTCAAAATAATCCTTCTCTCCTTGTTTTTAGTGGCAACATATTGAATGAAATCTCTCTCTCTCTCTCTCTCTCTCTCTCTCTCTCTCTCTCTCTCTCTCTCTCTCTCTCTCTCCTATCAAAGTAGGATTGATGTCGCATTGCTCACAATTAATTAGTGGAACTTCTTTGATTGCTTCATTGTGATTGTTTGATGGGTCAGAATGTTGTGGTAGGCATGGATGGTTGAAGGGGCAGCATTGGAAGTCATGACAAGGGGAATTTTTTTTTTTCATCCTCGAATGTCTTACCCTTCACGTGAGGGGTGTGAAGCTCCACAGTGGGGCCTGCTTATTAAATATCTAACTTGATTGAAACAAAAACCCTTCCTTACAGTGGTCTTTCCTTAAAATTTTCTCACACGAGGGTTACTCCCACCCCCAATATTGAGCATGTGATTAAGAATACCATATGCTCAATCTTGCGGTCAAACCAACTCCTATAGGGAGTAAAATTTTGGGACAACCCATCGACGTGGAATGCCTTCATTTTGAGTGGTTCGAATTTTCAATTGTTGGGCCTCACCGGCATTAAGTACCACTCTCCTCGTCATAACTTAGTGAGACACTCTGCCCCTGGTTTCAGTGGAATCTGAATGCAAAAACTAAGTCATGATGGTGTGTACTTTTCATATCATTGTTTAGTTCCTGTAACTGAAATGTTTATTTTACTTGTTTATTTATCTCCTTCAGTTCCTGAAGCTATTTTATAATTTATTCACTAGTTTTCACAAATGACCTTTTTGTGACACAGGTGCTTGCCGTTTCACGTGTAATGGTTGCATGGCAACCTATTGGAATATCGATGGGTGTATTTGATATGTGCCATAGGTATGACAGGAAATGAAAATTTTCCATTCAGTATTATTTATTGCATTTGTTTCCAAAGTGATTTATTATGGAAGAATGCTATTAGGTACTTGAAAGAGAGGAAACAGTTTGGAGCACCTTTGGCAGCATTCCAAATTAACCAAGAGAAGCTTGTCCATATGTTGGGAAATATTCAAGCAATGACCCTTGTTGGTTGGCGCCTGTGCAAGCTTTATGATTCTGGAAAAATGACACCAGGCCATGCTAGCATGGGCAAGGTAGAAGCCTATGTCCTTCCCTTTGGATCCACAACTTAAGCCAATATCTTTTTTTTTTAATGGTACTTAAGACAATATCTTCTTGGAACTGATTATATATATTTTATTTTTTGTTGATGTCATCTTAGTGTTTTTGCTTGTATCTTCTAAGAATTGATGACACATTTTTTATTTTTAGGCGTGGATTAGTTTGAGGGCAAGGGAGACAGTTTCTCTTGGGCGTGAGTTACTTGGTGGCAATGGAATCTTGGCTGATTTTTTAGTTGCAAAGGTTTTGCAAGTTTCGACCTAGTGCACATTTTTTTCCTCAGTTTTGCTTCATGTTATGGTTTTTATATAAATTTTTAACATGATCCAACATATCTGCATTGGTGGCTGTATCAGTCTCCTGAAAAGGTTAATACATATCTTTAAATAGGTATGTTTTGGTTAATGTATCTGCCTTGTTCAAATTTCTTTTTTCTAATTTGCTTACCTGTCATGCTATTGATTTGAAAGGTTTTGTATCCCAACTTTTGCGGATTTATCCTCATTGGTGGATGATGGTTAAGTAAACAGAGTGGTGGATTGAGCATTTAGGTTTTTTGATCACATATGATTGAGCCTTCAGGATCCATAAATGCATCTAGGATTCCATGGAATTTGCTAAACACAAGATTTCTGTGAATAATATTCAATGATCTTAATGTGAAATATCATCTTCTAATTGCCAGTATAACGTCGGATTTGGAAGAAGATCACCGTTGTCCTGAGTGTGCTTAAGATTTACTTAAAAGAGGAGTTTCAACTGGAGTAGAGTGAAGAAGACCTCCCATTTCAATTAGATTAAGAGTGTACTTATGTTGATTTAGGACTTTCTTTGTTAGACCCCAGAAATATGTAAGAGGTCCCTAGTCTTTCATGTGAAAGGACTGATGAAGAGAAACTTGAAGATCTTTAATCATGGTTGTATCAATACAGGTGACAATTATATCATCCACATAGACAAGAAGTACAGCGATCCTTGCTGAGGAACAATGAAGAAACATCGATGGATCATACGGACTTTGAAGAAAATTCAGCTTCTGTAAAGCATCTCAAAATTTTTTCAAACCAAGCCTAAGGAGCTTGTTTTGGTCCATAGAGAGAACTTCTCAAACGAGACACATCACGATCGTTTGCAATGAGATATTGGCGCAATCAGACAACCTCGATCGAGAAGTGTAGACCAATCTCAGTGATGAGATTGATCGAATCCAAAGGATTCCAGCCCTAGGGCACAAAACCAGCCATAACACTCAAAGAGGAAAAACTCACGTTGATTAATTTACTTGAATAATCCATGCCTTCACAAGATGAAGGTTCTTATATTTATATAGAGGACACTACTTCTAAACTAACCAGAACATTAAAAATAGTAACATACTTAATTCTACTCAAAATAGAATTTTAGAAAGCTGTTCTTATTAAGCAACTAACTAATTTAGATAGATATGGATCTCTGATTGAATCAGGGATCAAGTGGACCCCATTAGATGGTCCATCAGAGGGGCTTGCGGGCCCTATTCTGCTGTCGGGCTGCATCAGATATCCTTGAGGAAGACACACATATACTTCATATACTTCCTCCTCCAAATCACACCATGAAGGAATGCATTCTTCATATCTAATTAAAAAATAGGCCAAGATTGAGATACAGCTATAGCAAGGATTGATCGAACAATTGTCATTTTGGCTACTGGAAAAAATTTCTCATCGTAGTCGATGTCATACCCCTTTCGATTGTTGAGAGCAACAAGACGTGCCTTATATCGATCCAATGAGCTGTCAAAATTGAGTTTGACAAAGAATACCCATTTACATCCAATTGGCTTAATTGTAGGTGGACATGAAACAACTTCCCACATGTGATTGTCCCAAAGAGCATCCAACTCTTCTTTCATTGCATGTTGCCAACCAACATGCATGCTTCACAGCCTAAGAATAAGAATTAGGAATTGCAATAGAAGATAATGTAGCAAGTAAAGAAGTATGAGAGAAACCGTAGCGATTAGGAGGTCGGGAAGTACGAGCAGAGCTACTAAGGTGAGGTACTTGATCTGGATCAGGTGCCGGGTCAGGTGGTTCTTGGGGAGGTGGCAGCACGACAACTTCTGTTTTCCTCCTTCGTTGATACTTCATACACAAGGTTAAGTTTAAACTGCTGAGGTGAAGGAAGATGATCAAAAGGTGTAAAAGGACAAAAGCTGGTAAGTGGGCAATAGGAACATGAGGAGATAACTTAGGATGGAACTAAAAAAATATTGATTTTCAAAAAAACACTACATCTGGAGAGACACGGATGTGATTTACTTTTGGATTATAGCAAAGATATCCTTTTTTTATGTGAGGCATAACACAGGAATGCACATTTGGCAGATTGAGTGGATAACTTTGTACGTTCAGAAGGGGGTAGATGAACAAAACAAACACACCCCAAATGAGTGTAAGTGTGTATAAATAGGTTGGGTTTTGAAAAGACAAGAATATGGAATTTTATTTTGGAGTTCGGACTTTGGAGAGTTGCGCTAGCTTGTACAACAACGACGACAAACAACATGCATCTAGTATTCATCTTTGCAACTAGAGAAAATGTCTCACCATTAAATTTCCATATTCTTGGTTGTTTCTAAGAACCACTAGTCAACTCTTGTACCAATTCAAGGTAAGTTTCTAAATTCTGGTGGCAAGTCTTGTTGCCAGTCGGGGATGGGACGGGTAACTGCCATCTATTCCAGGTCTGTGTTGAAACAGTATGGTCATGCTAGTCGTACAAGTCACTAAAAACTTCAAAGTATCCAGAAAAATGAGAAGCTATGAAACAGGTAAAAAATGTTCAAAATAAACTACTTAAGGGTATCTCATCTTACGCTTTAGCCTTCTTGATGGTGGATGTGATGCTCATGATTTCATTTAGCGAATAGGATTTCTAGACACTTGAAAAGAGTATAACATGTAATGAATGTTGGATTATGATTGTAACCTATGATGCGTGGATACTTCAAAACGGGCAATGTATCGTGTCGTATCGTATCCGATACTTCACCTTTTATGTGTAAAGTCGGTGTCCCTGCTGTGTCTCTGGGATGTCCTTGCCGTATCCATGCTGTATCCGTGCATCATAGATTGTAACATCTACTACCCAGAACACAGAAAAATACCTCTTAAGAAAACTCCAATGCCCTCCTTTGATTGTTTAAGGTTGAGTCTAAATCTCAAAAATAGAGCTTGAAATCAAATCTTATTTATTAGGTTTAGAGTTAGTACTTGGTAGATTTAGTACCTAGTAGCCTTTAGAGTTAGAAACAAAAGGTAGGAAGGAAGAAAATACGAAAATGGGAGAGAAGAATAAAAACTGTTTGGACTTTAATCATGAAAGATAATGAAGTCTTGCAATTATGGAGTTTCTAGCACAAATTGACCTCTAGGGAGCCTTAAAAGAGAGGAAAGGAGGAAATAAAGCAAAAAAATAAAAAAAATGAAGTTAAAGGTTAAGACCATAATGAAAAAGAACTTTTTAAAGGGATCTCGGGCTCGAGTAGGTTCAAGTTCATCATTAAAGCTTCCTAGGAGATCAAAGTTTTATCAATTTCAACTCTCTTCTAATATTCACCACGATCCTTTTGGCAATGGAATTAAACATTCTCAAATAAGCTAATTCTAACCAATAACTCCTCAATTTTGTATAAATTTTTTTACCAGAGACTTTTCTCTCTAACTATGGTTTGCAATCTCTTATTTACAATTTTATTCTTATAGATGCAAGCCATTTTTTATCTAAATATAACTCGGAGTTGTGTCCTATACCTATTTAGTCATAAGATAAGACATACAACCTAGTTCCATGGAGTTGACATCATTTACATAATCAACATATTGTATCCTTCCCTATCAACATGTTTGTAATCCTCTTACTTTTCTTTATACCATCACCAATGTATGCAGCATAAACTTGCAACCCAGATACATCCAAACGACACCCAACCATTTCATGTATTTGGTCATGTTGAAAGGTATTCATGAGTTCAGGGACTCTTTTGGTCGTATGCAATATACTCATTCGTGTGGAAGGTATATTCATGAGTTCAGGGATTCTTTTAGTCATATGCAATATACTCATTGGCATCTACATTATCATGTGATACGATTCCCGATGAAGTTGAATCGGCCATTACAATTGATTATTCTTGGAACCTCAATAACCAAAAGAAACAAAACTTACTGAAATACAGTGAGGCGACCATGCAATCAACACTCTTCTTTAACCAAGGATAAGAAACAAACTTCTAGACTGATTGTTGTCCTCATTCTTAACAACGTATTTGGTTCAACATAAATAGTTGGCATCAGATTATTTGGCCGAGAAGATTCAACCACTTTTTTCTTTGTAATACGGGTCAGCTACCAGCCTTCTATGAAACATATTATAGAGAATTAGTCGACTATGTTGATATAAATTGTTATGCTGTTCACTGATAGCTCAAGCTTTTGGTGTTTCTGGTTACTAACATGGTATCGGAGCCTGAGGTCACAAGGCATGATACCTCAAAGTGTCTGTTTGTTCCGTATATTTATTGGGTTTCAAATTCGAAGGGGTGGGTCATATAAATTGTCACGACCCAAATTCTGGGACCCTGTTGGATATCTGGATCGTGATTATACAGCATTATTCACCATGCATTCATCAAATAAGATTCACAAGGTATTAGACATTTAAATTCAAATATAATTTCAATTATAAATATCATTAACTTTTTGAGAATTCAAACTTTGTATATAACTAATTCATAATATACTTGAAACATTAAATAATTTTCGTAAACAAGTTCTAATGATTCCATCATCTATTTAAGTTTTTCTCGTTCTCTCTTTTCAACCATGCATGCCGAAATCTACGTGCTGATCGTCAATCCGCTCTGGCCCACCCGCAATTTGATTACCTGAAGGGGGCAACACAACATCAGTATAACTGGTAAATGAAATTTCCTAATTACACAAGTCAAATATAACATAACATCACATAATCAACAGATTTAAATCAATAATCAAATATCATTAAGAATACAACCATATGCAAATCCATGCCCATGCACATTACCACGCCTCAAAGGCCTTATTATATACATGTATACCGGTCACCATGACTCTGTCTCATCAGACATGTCCACAAAGGACTAGCCAACTCAATGGCCATTCACGTCCATTAAGGACCAGCCGCTATAACGGCCCGGACACTAAGTCCAACATTCAAGTCTGGGACCTCACCAACACATAACAACCACAACTTAGTATTATTAACAATTTACATCATTTACATAATCTCAGTGTTGATCCAACCCTTACTAGATTCATTGGTTATTGCCCCACTCCAAATCATAATTGGTATTCTTGGAATATGGTTGGTCCACACCATAAAACAAAACATAAGTAATCATAATGCATATAATTAATCACAGCTAAATTGATAATAGTCACTTATTCACAATCAATTAATCATCTAATCTTAAGTTATTTGTATGTAAATCTTATATTATCATTACCTACCAATCTTGGGGCTAAACACAATTACAGTTGTCACACATCCACACCCAAACAAGCAGAACCAATCACCAGTTTGTACACGTCTCAAGGCATACCCATATAATATCCAGTGGGTCCCACTGGACCAAACCATGATCAGACCCAACCTAGATGGTCGCCCATGGTGTCACTTCCCTCCCATAGGATTGGATTCATCATCAAACATCTTTACTGGGCCCCACAGTCTCAATAAACACGAACAAAATTCATTAATAAGCCTCATGGTTAACAAAATTGAAGTTTCCGGATAACTGGGCAGATGGAGCCAAGGCCACATGGGACCACCACCATTTAGACCATCCCTGGACCCTCTTCAAGAAGTGGGGTCCTTATCTCTGATTGACTTAGGTAGTGGGTCCCAGCATGGATGTCGACCTTAAGCTATATTTTTGTTTCAATCACGCCTGTTTCCTTTAGTTCTATTGGATAGTGGGTCCTAGTGTTCCCACACCCTAGATGTCCATGATATCTATGGTCGCCCATCAATCCTCTATCCATTGAATGGATCTGATCTCTGATCAAGTGGGCCAAGTGGTCCCACTAAGGCATGTCGATATTCAGCCAAAAACTGGCAACTGTCGCCTCCCTTCTAACAAGGCAATTGGATGAGGGCCCAGATGGAGCCCACTCCTCATGGGTCCTCCACCCTAAGGGTCGCCCATGGCCCCCTTGGTAGATACCTGGATCAGATCTCCCATCCGATGGGCCATGTGGTCCCACAACCCCTTAAGGTCAATCTGTGTCATTGACGACAGCCCTCTGGTTTCTGTATAATGCACAAATACTTAGCAATTCAAGATGAAACAAGAGTTGACAACTCCCTAGGAATTATACTCTTCACAATCAAGATGTTTTAAGTCCCACAAAAGAATTTCTGAGTAACCATAAACACAGGAACTATTATTGAAACTGTACTTATTCCAATTCAATAGGATCATACAAGATCATACACCATCATCAGTCTCCTGATCCAGACAACTTAATATTTAGGAAGATCCACTCACCTTTGGTAAACGATCGTTGCCTTTGCAATATGTGGACGCGAATAGGACATCAATCAGGCTTCCTCTCCTTCTCCTAAATTGCAGCCACCGGCTTTTCTTTCTCAGAACTTCTCCCACAATAATTGGATACAATAAGTGTCGTTGGTTATATATATATATATATATATATATATATATAGGGATTAGGGGAGTATTCAAGTGCATCTATCCCTCACCATTTGGGGTGAGGGACACCCCTTTTTGGGGTGTTTCAAGTACAAAATGGGATCTTCTCTTCAAGTATAAAACCCCTTTTGTACTTGAAACACCCCAAAAAGGGGTGTCCCTCACCATTTCCCACAAATGGTGAGTCCTATTCCTAGTTCCTCTTCCTCTTTCTAATTAGTGTTGCCATACAACTCCTTCCTTTCTAAAACTCTTCACGTGAGGCACCTCTAATTCCATAATAAGTAACATTCTAATTCCAAAATGAGTAATAATTCTAATTCCATAATAAGAGATCAATTAAGGAACTACCTGGGCCAGACTAAGCCTGGGCCCAGGATACGCAGGATATCACATAAATTGTTATGCCGTTCACTAACAGCTCGAGCTTTTGGTGTTTCTGGATATCAGATTGAACATGCCCCTGACGAATCCTTCACAGCCCCTAACGTAGGAACCCAGCAGCCCAACCTGTACCAAACTATGCATTTAGATCTGTGCTAGAAACACAGCTTCCAGGGTCGCAGATGCACATGTGAGATTTGCTCCACCATATATTATGATGTTCATGTCTGTTCTTCCTCCAAGACAGGTGGAAAATCAGCAGGTTCAGCTGGTTATCTAAGAAGAGGAATTCTTATGCTGGAAAGCAATAGCAGCGGAGTCACAATGCAGGATCATGATATTACTGATAATTATGTTCTCAGTTAAGCTTCATACTAGGGTTAGAGGAATAGTCTCACACTTACAGTTGTGGTCTTTAGTCTTTTAAAATTGCTGTTTCTATGGATGCATCTCGGCGGTAGTGCTCCTTTGTGTTGGTTTTGTTCTCTCCGTTTCTGTTGTTCTGTGGTGCTTAGCAAAATTATCTTTTTAGCAAAAAGAAAAAATCTACTCACTGTGCATGCAAGGGCTCAGACCTCCTGACATGGAACACTTGGGATTTGTGGGAACATCAGAAAGAACCCAACATAACTGGCTGCAACTGGTTGAAGAAAAACAACCTTTTTTCCCTGTTATTTGAAGACTTGTAACTGTTGGATGCAAAGTTTTTTGCAAAGCTGTTGTGTATCTGGATGATTGCCAGGAGACTCATTTCCTCTTAGCAAGTATTAACATATTAGTTTCTGGCATTCAATTAGCACTTCTACATGAATAATAAAGAAATTATCATCTTTCCCACAAAAATTAAAAAAAAAAAAGGAAAAAAGAAAAAAGAGGAAGAAAGAAAGAAAAAGATAATTTATTGTCATGTAGTCTCTGGTCAAATCTCATTTTGGTAGCTATGCATTGGGCATAGTAGATCTGATGATCTGTTATTGTACATTATTTTAGAAGACTGCAACCCATGACTTATTTATTATATCACAATTTGTTTTAAATACACAACATTGAAGGTTCAGGAAGTTGACTTTTGCTTGTATTGCGGTCTCTTCCTGATTGAGACACCATGTAACATTAACATGGGCATGGTTGCTTCATGCATGTGGATTTTCTATAATTGCTGGTGAATCATTAGCATGTTCTCAATATCTTAATAATGCAAGACGCAGAACCTCTATTTACAGGTGTAATAACATTGTGTCCTTTTCTGTTTCCAGGCATTCTGCGACTTGGAGCCTATATTCTCATATGAAGGCACATATGATATCAACAGCTTGGTGACAGGGAGAGAGATCACTGGTATTGCTAGCTTCAAGCCTGCTATTTTGGGAAAAAGCAGCCGCCTGTAGTTCACCACATACATATGGTGCACTCACCGTGATGCTAGATCAAACTGGGTTTATGAGATACAAAACAGTGCTTAAGATTTTCAATCTGTGATAGATACATACATTGTGTTGAATAAGATGAAATGGTACACTGGGACACTGGGGTCCCACTTCTTGACAGTTGGCCAGGCATGGGGACCACTACTAGGAAATAAGGGTAGTAGGTATCTGCACATCATAAACAGTCACAGAAACCTGGTTGAAGACTCATTATATATATTAAAGCAAAGGGGGAGGTAGGCTGTAGGCGGTGCCACCTCACCCCTAAAAATTCTCGTCTCTCAAAGAAATACCCAAGAAAAAAAAAAGAGAAAAAGAGGGATGATCAACTGATTTCACGTGAGAGTAGAGTCCACTTAGAATGGGAATGAGAGTCCCAGATCCGGGGAAACTCTTCCCTCCCCTCCCCCATAAACCTCATCTCTGCGCAGACCTCCTCGAATCTTTGTCCCTATCTTCTTCCAACGCCCATCTCTGCTTCACTGCCAACGAAACTCCCCCAAATCCCATCTCTCCATCTCCTCCTCTCCCGATCTCCAAAACCCCGAATCCTCTGCTGCCGCCGAACCGGAATCACCTCCTCCCAACACAGGTACGCCCTCTTCAGCTCCCTCTCTCTTCGCCATCTTCTCCTCTCCCTGCTTCACCCTCTCTCTCCGTTCCCTCTCTACTTCACTCCCCATCTCCCTCTCTCCCTCTCTGCCATCTCCCTCTCCACTCCGCCCACTCCATCTCCCCTCTCTCCTTCATCTCTCCCCCCCTCTCTTCTCCTTCCTCTCTTTCGCTTTGTCCCTGCTTCACCCTCTCTCCTCTTCCATCTCCTTCTTCACCCTCCGCCCTGCAACTCTCTCCGCCCTCTTCCCTACGACCACCCTCTCTTCTCCACCCTACTCTTTGTTTTCTAAAGAGGGGTTTTTGGTTTTCATCATTCGTTGGGCCATCATGATTATACAGTTGAGCCTCCCTTTCTCTACCACGCCCTCCCTTCCCCCTTTCCTCTTCTCCCTCCTCTGCTGTCTCTCTCTCCTCTCTGCTTCTTCCTCGGCTCTTCTCTCCCCTGTTTTCTCTCTCCCTCTCTCTTCCTCTCTCTCTCCCTCTCTCCCCCAGGCCTGCGCACCCACACCAGCCTGCTGCCCACACTCTTCCTCCTCCTCCCTCTCTTTCCTTCCTCCTTTCCTCTTCTCCATCCTCTGCTCTCCATCCTCCCTTTCTCTCCCACGCCCTGCCCAGCCCACTGTGCAGGCGCCCATCACCTCCTCCTCACTTTCCACTCTCCCTGCACACACCTTCCCTGCACAACCCACACGCTCCATCACCTGCACACACGCCATCTTCTCCATCTCCGTCTTTCTCTCTCATTCTTTTTCTTTATTTTTTTATTCTTTTCTTCTCTGTACTTCCTCTCCTTTCTCCTTCCCTGTCACTACTTCACATCCCTGCCTGCTTGTCACCACCCCACCATCACTGCACTCTCCCTGCACACCCGTGCACCCACCTGTACACCAGCACCTCCCTCATCCTTCCCTTCTTCTCTCTCTCTTTTCTTCTCTCATTGCACCCTCACCTGCACCTACACCCACCTGCTACACCCTGCACTACACCCAGCCAACCAAACACCAGCACCTCCCTCATCCTTCCCTTCTTCTCTCACTGCACCCTCACTTGAACCTACACCCACCTACTACTCATTGCACCCTCAATGAAGAAGAGGAAGAACTCACTTGTAACACCACTTAAGAGTGGCAAGGTCCCTGCTTTCCCATGTCTTCTTCCTTTCTTAATCTCCCAGCAAAATCAAAAGATAAGAAATATAAAAAATTCTCTACAACCCCTTTTAATCCACACCTTCTAAATTATGGGCCACACCATGGATGAGTAGCTACTCCTCAGTCACTGGTACTTTTGATTTTTACTATTCAGGTTTGATCCCCAACTGGGTTCATCTATGTCTTCTGTAGATTGATTGGACTCATTTATCTCAATCCAAAAGTTTATATTTAACATTGGATTGAACAGTGCTGCCTGTGCAGGTGGATTGATTAACTACCCATCTAAACATTACCGTCTACATCTTGGCATGACCCATTTGCTGAGTTGAATTCATCCAACCGTTCAAATTAACCTTAATGGCCCCCATGCCAGAGATCTCTCCTAGATTCAACTCCATTTTGTGATTTGTCCATGTACATGGGATCATTGCTCTAATAAAAATAAAGAAATATGTACCTTTTATTTTCTTAAAAAAGGAGAAATTGAAAAAAGATGAATAAAAGAAAAAGAAAAAGCTTTCCTTTTGGTGTGTTCTTCACAAAAAAGCAGTAGACATCGATAATCAATGTCCTCTTCCGTCTTCAAAGGGGAAGCAAATATCAATTTCATTAATCCACCCACACAATATAGTAATGTACCACCCCATTCCTGACCGTCCAACCAGGGACCCCACTGTAAAAAATAAATAATTGGGGTCATGATCTTTCTATTCATGGCCAGACCCATGATCTTCACGGTCCAGAATCCACCCTGAGATTGAGGTGTATGGGGGCACATAATGGAGTCAACCATTGAGAGAAAAATACTTAAGAACTCTTTTTGAAAAGAAGTTTTTTAATTTCAACATTATGGACTGAAAGGTAATTTCAAACATGTGGCATTTGGTCATGACTGTTCTTCCTTGCCTCCCTTTTATTGCTGATTTCATACATCACGGGTAGAGAGAAATGGGAATTTGAGTTTTGCATAGCCACACACGAGAATAGTATTTAAGTCTTAAGTTATATATGCAGATAAGGAGGAATTCACTTTCCAATATAATTACCTATTTCTTTTTATTCTTTTTTATGCTTTATTTGCCCCGGGCTAAGCACGGGGCGTTGTTGCTAGTTAAGTTGATCATGTTGACAATGAGAACTCAGTGGGTCTTCTAGATGTGCTAAAGTAATTACAATTGATTTTAATTTATAGCATATGTGCCAAACACCGATTGATGGGATAAAGACTGAGATGATGATGATGGTGGCGTGTGTAAATGTAAATGTTTCATCATCTTAATCTTCAGTAAAATGTGGAAAAGAAAGGTTCCGGGAGCAACCAGATAAAACTAAGCCTGGTTTCACCATAAATTAGGTAATGTACTAGAGGATGATTTCGAAATATAAATTAGGCTATGCACTCGTTTTTAATGGTCCCGTCACCTAGTTTGTTACATGGGACACGGGTGCTATCCATTAAAAAATAAGCGGTGGGATCGTCGTTGTTGCTTTGGGTGATTATAATAGCCTATGGGCCCCTTGCAGGGAGTCATTCACATTGATGAAATTGCATTTTGTGTGGGCTTAGTATTGATGAAATTGCATTTGTGTGGGTTTAGTGGGCACCATCTGGGAGATTAGTCTTGCTGGCTTGAAGACCCATGTCATTAAAAAAAAATTCGAGGGAGGATTTTGGCCTACATGCTAGGGTTGGCAAACAGGTCGGATCAGGCTAATTTGGGCTGGGTTAGAGGTAAGGCACATATTTTGGACACCAATCTGAGCCCGACCCGTTTCCAAAAATGGTTTCAAACCGACATCCCACACCGATTAGGTATCGGGTCGGGCTGGGTTGACCTGGCTAGACCCCTGTAACTCATATACATTGAAAAAATAATCATTATATGTGAGATTGAACTCATGACCCATTTCCTTTTTAAGAGGCCAACCTAGCCACTGCATCACATAGCCATTATTTATCCAAAGAATCTTAAAACTAGTTAGATGAGGATGGACCCTAACCGGGTACGGTATGAAAACTAGTTTGGAATATTGACTAGTATTTATACTTTATTTAGGTGGTATTTATAAAAATTTTTATATTTTTAGACTACTCACTCCTATAGATATCGTTAGTTATTATAATTTATTAAAAAATCAACATTATTAAAAAAGACAAACTCACACTAATAACGTGGAATTGAAGAAGAGGAGGAGACTTTCCATTTATGCTCGCAGAGGGAAAAATGGTGGAGTTCGGATTTTTTTATTATTATTTTATGCATGTGTAGGTTTGACTTTTATAAATTGTGATGTAAAATGAGTGAAACACTGTGATAGACGCCTCCTATTAAATTTACAATTATTAAGACAAACATCCTTACTATTTATTTGATATTCCGAAGTTTCACCTCAATTTGAATTATATCCACCATTAGATTGATTCTCTGTAAATAAAAAATAAAATAAAATAAAAATAAAAATCTTATATGCATATTCATTATCATAGTTTTCATCAAGCAATTAATCCAACAGTAGGATTATTTTCGATCGACATAAAATTTTGGATTGTCCTGTGTACTTGAAAGAAGTTTACTTTGACTGGTAGGACTTCAAAATTTGGTCCCTACCATGGTGTTCCCACGCATTAACTTGGGATTTATCAAAATTAAAGTCTTACACTGAGAGTGACTAGTAGATTTATATACCCGGAATGGTTTGACGACAAGGTTAGTAAAGGCCAACATATGTCAACGTGACCTCAGGTTCCGTGCACTAAAGAAAACTCTTTCTTATCCTCCTTCGGTCTTTCTTCATCTAAGGGACCCCACCCATTAACTCGGGATTTATCAAAATTAAAGTCTTACACTGAAAGTGAGTCATATATTTATATTTGTGGAATGGTTTGACGACAAGGTTAGTAAAGGCCAACATATGTCAATGTGACCTCATGTTCCGTGCACTAAAGAGAACTCTTTCTTATCCTCCTTCAGTCTTTCTTCATCTAAGGGATTTGCAAAAGCTCAAAAGGAAGGAGTGGAGAAGGAAAAATTTACATCTACATAAGATCCTAGGGTTTATCTCACGAACCATGGGTTCTCACCCAAAAAATAAATTTATATCATATATTATCTCTAATCATTATTTATGGAAATAAGTATAAATATAAAAGACTATATATGGGTCATGCGGGTTAGGCAGGTCAACCCGTTCTTTTGTGGTTTAGAAAAACCTAACCCGTGACCAGCCTGTATTTTATGCGGGTTAGATACAGGCCGGGTTGACGAGTTGGGCCACTTTTTGCCATCTATACACGCAAGCAAATCACATATTGGCTTATGCGGTCAAGCTCATGTGTTCCACTTGGATGCTTTCCCATCATTGGTGGTGGGAAGAAAAGAAAGGCCTCGTTATGGAGAGGGCCTTGAAAAAAAATCAACCCCATCATCATCGTAGCCCATGATTTATCAGCTTAAAGTCTGTCTTTTTAACTCTTTATTTTTTTTTTTTTTTTTTTTGGTGAGATTCAATCCAAAAGGGAGTAACATAAAATTGGGCATGGTGCATGATCATGGGGAGTCCGGATCCTCTTGTCCTAGTTATCACATGGGAACTAGGCATGTCTAATGGGCCGTGCCAACCCAAATCCCGGCGCGAACGGGCAACGGGCCGGGCCGGCATGGCCCGCGAGGGATTTACCTTGGCACGACACAGCTTGTGACGGGCCATGCCTGGAGCAGGCTGGGCCGTGCCGACCGTGCTCGACGTGCCTTTTTAATTTTTTATTTTCGATTAATTTTCATACTTTAGGTATTGAATTTAAAATTAAAAATTAAAACACAAACACTAATATTAAATAAGAAGGTTATTTCATGGCAAAGGGCCATTTTTTTTTCACTAGAATTTAGGAATGCCTGGTCAAATTAACCCAAGACTATTAAAGATGTGAGGGTGAATAATATGTGATGAAGGGTGAAGGATAGAATACAGACATTTAGATTGGACATTAACAGTTGGATATTCATTTGACATCTTTCATCGATTCAATTCCATTAAAAAAGAGGGTTTTAATGATTATTTTGAATATTTATTATTGATCGTTCATTTTTAAGTACTCATAAAAATACGAAGTCTTACAATTCCTTGAAATTCAATTACATGAAACAAACATGCCCCCCTACCGGAATAGTTACATTTGTAGATAGTCTATCCAACTATTTCCTACCCTATATGTGAATTCACGCTAAGATTAACTCGAGACTCATCTTACCATTACTCAAAGTTGGATTGCATCTTAAGAAATATTTCATTAAAAGATGATTAGATTTTAAGGATATTAAATCAAGTATTAGGATAATCTAAACGAGCTAATCATTTGCTTAATCCTTATTTACAACAAGACCTTTCCATCTCCTCTACCCTTCCGTGGCATGCATGAACTTGACCGGATATGAAGAATATATAGTCCATTTGGAGGAGAAAATTTCCCATCACTCTCCTACACGAAAATCTCAATCATACATATTGATCATTTGTTAATAGAGGTGTTAATTAGCAAGGATGGTCCAGATTGAAGGTTGTGTAAGCCCAACCATTTAGTATCGGGCCTATTATTCGAGCCTTAAGCATTTAAAGGCCCATAGTCCACTTAATTTGTTAGGCTGGAAAATAAGGCCCAAGGCGGGCCAGGCAAGCTGTGCTTGGCGGGCCGACTGTTATGAATAGGTCGGCCCGTAGCGTGCCGTGCTGAAACGGGCTTGCCGTGCCAATTCCCTAGACCCAGCACAGGCCATGCTATGTTTTGGCATAGCCTGGCCCATTTGACATCTCTAATGGGAACTATACTTGTCTGGAACTCTATCATGGGCCCACATTGAGATAATCCAGACTGTTCATGATGAACCCACATCTCTACTGACATACCCGCTAGTTTCAGTTTAGAATAAGTGGGTCCTACTATCTAATTGATCACACAATGGAATCGTGATCAGTGCACTGCTAACGTCGTGTTAATCATGGTTTTCGTAATGTGATCAATCATATGGTAAGACCCAAACCCACCGAAGCGAAATCGAAAACATATAGTTCAAGGGGATTACGTTCATCTTGAATGGGTTGGATTATCTCTATGTGGGCCCCACTATGGAGTTCAATGCATATTTACTTACGTTGTTTCGAGGGCATTAATAAAGACCACATCGAACTGTATAATACATATGTCGACCCGTACATGTTTAGATGTACAAGAAATGCTCCGGTTAGAATTAACTCTCGCTGTTTATAGTGAGAGACACCATAATGGGGCCCACCTAATGCCCCACTAATCACTGGATCGGGGGTGGGGAATAGAAAGAGCCATCCTTGATGGGCCCATCTATCAAGTTTAAGTTCAATACCATGCCTCTAATCCTTTAATCCGTGGCCCACAAGTTTCACGACTTATATTAAGGAAATTATTTGATCGTCGATCCAACAGTCCAGTCTATTCAGATGGGTGCAAATCGATGGGCTCCAGTGTAATTTGGAGGGTCTCATGTGTGTGGATGATTCGAATTAATTATAGGTGGAGCCTATTATGGTATCTCTCAGTGTAAGATGGTGAGAGTTAACTCTCACAGGAGTATTTTCCTAGAGGTATATGCAAATGCTTATGTCTATACATGTATATTTGGTTAGATTTTGGAAGATTGGAATGGCTATGGTTCCATTTACTCTCCTTCAAGTTGATTTTCTAATTTATGAGCTGTTTGGAAGGTGCTATGATTAAAGTAAATTACATTATAAAAATATTTTTATTAAATATTTTAATTTATATGTAATTTACCACATCTGGATAAAAAGGTAATGTGGTAAAGTAGAATTTAACTTTCATATTTTCACTATAAGTTACTTTTCTTTTCACACAAAACTACAGTAAAGTATAGTAAAGTAAAGTTAATAAAAAAACGGCTACTTTATAACTCTCTCTCCCACTTTGCTTTACCATATACTTCATGTGACCTTACTTTACCTCGCCTTTTACCAAGATATAACGTCAATCTTTATTTTACTTTACCACACCTGTAAATAAGTCAGTTTTTATTTACCATATAAAACTACAATAAAATGTGATAAAGTAAAGTAAAAAAAAAAAAACTACTTTATCATTCCTTACCACTTTACTTCACCATGTACTTTATCCCACCTTTACCGTCTTGTGAGATTTAGTCTTACTTTACTTTACCATATATGTAAACATACACATCATGATGGATTTGTTAAACTAAAGTCTTTACTTTACCACTTTGTAATCGTCATTTTGAAATATTCTTATCTTGTACAAAGTTTTCTACATGGGGGAGCTGCATGAGAATATTGAGCTTTTTGAAAGAAAATAATATTTTCTTCAAATTTTTCTTTAGTTACCAAACGCACAAGATTTTCTTCTTTAAAAACTGAAAGATTATATTCTATAAAATTTTGTTTTCTTTTGTTTTTCTATAAGAATATTTTAAAATGATGATTACAAAGTGGTAGAGTTGAATAAAGATTTTAGTTTACCAAATCCATCATGATGTGTTTGTTTATATATATGGTGAAGTAAAGTAAAAATAAATGTCACAACATGGTAAAGGTGGGGAAAAGTAGAGGTGGGATAAATATATGGTGAAGTAAAGTGGGAAGGAATGGTAAAGTAATTTATTTATTTTACTTTACTTTATCACATTTTATCGTAGCTAATTTTATATGGTAAATAAAAAGTGACTTCATTTTAGGTGTGGTAAAGTAAAATAAAGATTGATTGCATATCATGGTAAAAGGTGAGGTACAATAAGGTAAGATGAAGTATGCGGTAAAGCAAAGTGGAAGAGAGTTATAAAATAATTATTTTTTATATACTTTATCATGGTTTTATGTGATAAAAGAAAAGTAATTTATGGTAAAAACATGACACTTGAACTTTATTTTACCACACTACTTTTTTATCTAGACGTGGGAAATCACATATAAGTTAAAATATTTAATAAAAAAAATATTCTAATAATGTTATTTACTTTAATCATAGCACCTTCCAAACAACTCAATTTAAAATCTTTAATATTCTTCAAAATTTTCCAAACAATAAAAATATAATAATATTGCATTATTCTATTCTATATTATTTTATTCTTGCAATATTTAAATTTGTAAATATTTTATTCTGTAAACATCCAAACAGGCCCTAAACAAAATGGAGTCTATTTTTTTGGAAACATGGGAAACACCCTATATTTTACACTTTTACTAAAATATTCTTGGACTCACAGCCAAACTAATGGAAATTTACATATAAAAAGTTTATAAAAACACTAAATCCATTGGTTATTTCTCTCATGCTAAACGCGAAAACACTCGAAGGAGCATATTGCGGAAAACAAACACCACCCAAACAAGGTCTTTTTTTTTTGCAACATGTAAGCAATCTAGCTCGTCCACTCAGTGTAGTGTAGGTTTGTTTCATAAATGGCCTGTTTTTTCAACGTATGATGAGTATTTTATTGAAATAAAGCACAGAGAATGCAATACAAAGCAATAGCCTACCTCTCAAGGAAGGCAACCATCACAACCAAAGAAAAATCCCAAATAAAGACTTAAGAACCCATAGCCCCGGTCAAGCACAAATTGATGATTACATAGCCATTCCAACTGATTTACATCGAATTGAGTAGGTCCTAGACCGAGTCTCTTTAATTATCTTTTCAATTTTATTGATAAACCTATAATAAGACCAAAATGTATATCAAGAAGTGCATGTGTTGCTACCACCACCCTACGCACCCGAAAGCGATCTCCCCGTTTAGATAATCAAGGATTTTGAAGGATTTTCAGCAAAGACCCATCTATTTCCAAATACAACGGACGACATGATTAGGTATTAACCCCAATAAACTCAACACAGCCCCATAGTAGTTTTAATCACTATACGAAGCTGTTGTCATAGGCTTTCCTAAATCATTCCAATGCACTCCAAATAAGTGGATGACAAAGAAAAATGGAGAGGCACCGATTGGGTCGATCATGCACCAGTTGCAGTGTGCAAAGAAGGAGAGAGATGGTTGTGAGGGGGTGTGAGAGTGAGAGAAGAGAGCGAGAGAAGAGAGGGAGGGAAGAGAGAAGGAAAGGAGAGGGGAAGCAGAGAAAGGGCTGCACAGTGGGGGTGAAGGTGGTAGGCGTGCAGGTGGTGCGACAAAGGGGTGCGCAGGGAGAGAGGAAGAAGAAGAAGAGGTTTGGTGACGCAAAGAGGAAGGAAAGGAATAGAAAGAAAAGAAGAAAAGCAGAAATAGAGGAAGAAAATGGAAGGATGATGCAGGGAGGAAGGAAAAGAAGAAGAGAAGGAGAAGAAAGAAGCAAGGATTAAAGAAAAAAGAAAGAGAGAAAGGAAAAGGAAAAGAGGAATCGGTGCGCAGGGGCTATGCAGTGAAGGTGCAGGGGAGATGGGAAGGAAGAGAAGGAGGGGAGGAAGTGGCTGGTGCCGTGCAGGTTGTGTGCTGTGTGTGTGGTATCAGGGGCGCTGGGCGTGTTCTGGGCGGAGTCAGTCAGGGAGAGTGTGCAGCGAAGGGAGAAAGTTGGGAGGAAAAGAAAAAAAAAGAAGAAAAGAAGAAGGTGGTGGGTGCGCAGGGTGCAGGGTGGCTCAGGGAGGAAGGAGAGAAAAGAGGTGGAGGAAAGAAAGGAAAAGAAAAGAGGAAGGAGTGTAAGATCCGGCCCCACCATTAATTATATTTATTATTAAAATATTAGTTTTATATTAATTTAATGTATTTTAGTTATTTAAGTGGGTAGGATTAAAAGTAGGGCATATGTTAGATTAAGTGTGCGGATCGGTGAGTTGGGTTAATGGGTAGATGACCTGACCCGCAGTTTTGACCCAATAACTTAAGCCCAGAGAATATTCCCTTTTAACCTAATCCCCTTTATTACGAACACATGTTCTACTTCTTCGTCTTCCTCTTTCAACTTCTCAAGCCATTCCAGCTTTAGGATCCAGCCATCAGAATCCAGATCTGAAGATACCATCATTCTTGGTTTAACTTTCTTATCTCAGGTAACCATCTCCTCAAATCATTAGGAGTACTTTTAGGTTATCTTCTTAATCTTTCTAATGTTAGGTTTTTGGTAGGAATACCATAGATATGCTCATATGAGCATTTCTTTTCCATTTTCTTTGTCAGATTGGTGATAGGATTATCCTCGAGCGCTGTGAGAATCTCGGTTTGGGTATTGGTTAGAATCTGTGCTTTTTTTTCTTCAAACCCCGGTGAAAGGCAAGTACATAACCATAATTTATAAATTTAATATTGGTGTTATTCCATGATTCGTGTGATGATGCATGTAGAAACCCTTTATGCCTTTTCTTATGATAATTCTGTAATGCGATTTTATTTTGCAATGAGATCAAAGATTTGGGGCCAATCGATCTTCTCGTACTGATGATACCATTACAAATGGCTATTACCGCAACACTTTGTTTGGATCTCAAAACCCATTTTTCATTTTCTGTTGTTTGGTTTTCAAAACCTTGTTTTTATCTACTGGAGATTTGTGTTTAGAAATGTAAGACCATTATTTTAAGTGATCTTGTTGGATAGGTAGGAAAAAACCACCCAATTAATGGAGTAAGGAGAACTGGATTTGTAACAGGGAAAAACGCAGCAGTTTGGGACTGTCCGTGTGTTGACCATGGAACACAAGTGGGGCCACTTGATGCATGATCGGGTTCGTGGATCTGATAGGGGACCCAGGGACGACTTTGTTGGTGGTGGACCTGTGGGGATTGGGTCCCATCTGGCCCACCACCTATTAGTTTTAAGAAGCTGGGGCGAAGTTGCAGGTTGAGTGTTTTTGCTTGGGCAACATGCAGTAGTGGGACCCATTGGGGGATCTGATCACAAATCTGGCCGATCACATGGCCGTGTATGGCTGGGCGACCTTGTTAGCAAAGACTGATCTTGACTCTTGATCAGCAAGACCCACTATTCGTGTGGCCCAAGTTGTTGGCGTCGTGCATCAACACAGAACTCGTTTCTGTGAATAAAAGTTTAATATCTGTAACTTGTGAGAATGGAAGAGATAAGATGATGTCATGTATGGGAAAGATGTTGGTGATGTGGAGTGAGATGACTGAAGTTGTACACTGTACATAACTTGACTTTATATATATATATATATATAGTGAGAGAGAGAATAAAGTGGTGATGTGGGGTGAGATGAGTGAAGGTGTGATGTGGGGTGAGATGAGTGAAGGTGTGCACAGTACACAATTTACTTTATATATATATATATATATATATATACACACACACGTATGTACCATTAGTTTCTTTAAAAAACACATGAGTCCACTGTTGTGACATAACATATGGCATTGACCTTTAACACTTTGGCCCCATTAGTTTTAGAATTAAAAAAAAAAAAAAAAAAAAAGGCCCCTATAGTTTTTTTTTTTAATGAACTCAATTTGAACCCTTTTGGTTATTAGAATGTGGAAAATGTTTTAAATGGGGTTCTTGAGTTTTCTAACATTATAAATTAAGACTATTATTATTATTTGTAAATTAATATTAAATGATATCATTGGGTTTTAATGTGTTACAATTATACTTTTGTACTTTATTATTAGATTTTTGGACCAAGTAAATACCGTTTGGGCACATGGTATATTACTAACATAGGGTTTAATACTTTGTATAACCTTGGGGAAATCCTAATGGATTTGAGCTCAACCCATATCTATTGGAAAACCCTTAATTAGGTCTATGCACCATTAATGAAGAAGGGATGCGTTGATCTTATATTTATTAGAGATTCTTGTGGTTGTTGGGTGCGAAACTTTATGTTTAACCTTAGGATTGATTCGTAATTATGTCTTTACCTTCGCATGCATATCTTAGTTTAGATTATGTATTCTCTTAGACGCATACCCTATTGTGTGTTATGGACTATGAGGTGGCTTGGCAAATTATGTATGATGATTTGATTATGTTGTGGAATGTGATATGGCCAGCACTTCACTTTGACTTAGGACTCTTGTGTCGGAGCTTTATTATTCAGGTCTATTATGCTTATATGTATATGTTTATGTGGGTCATTTTATGGACGATTGCAGATCGATATATGAACAATTAATCACCGATGTGACCGGATCACTTATAATCCGCTTTGAATATGAACAGGTTATCCTGATTTGTTTTATTTGATCGGTTTATGACCACCGACGTTATGGACGGGCTTTCCCGATTTATTTAGGACTGACCACCCACAACGGGGACACTTGTCTTCGTGTGAATTATATTGCTCAATTTGTTTTATTTGGATTTATGTCATACGTTTATTCGTGTTATATCTTTGTCATTACTCTTATATGATCACACTTGTCTCTATTCTTTTTGTTGTTGAATTAAATTTTGAATTATGATTATGTATTTGCTATTTACTTTGTAATATTTGGTGCATAGGTACCGAGCCCTACTTTACCGAGGAGACGGAGGAGGGTTAAACGTTTCAAACATTTGAGCCAACTGATGAACCCGAGTGGGATGCCGGAGATAGCTTCGGAGCCGTCTGAGCTTGCATTAGAGAGATCGCCATCTTAGCAATTCTTTAGATGAACTTTCTTTTAATAATAAACTTTTCCTTAGTAATTATTTAATTTATTCTGCAACTTTAAATGTTAACGTTTATTTGATTTTCGTGTTGGATCTTATCTATGAACTTTGGATACCAATTGAATCAAGCTTCCGTTGCATTTAATGAAATTTATTTTGACTCACCGCAGGTTGAAATTTTTTTTTGTGGGTCCACTTTTTGGAAGCTCGTGTTGTATTAAACACAGGAATTTGAATTTGAATTTGAATTTTTCACGTTTTTCCCAATTCTTATTTTTGGGGACGTGACAAGGAGGAGGAGGAGGAGGAGGAGGAGGGAGAAAGAAGAAAGGGAATGTGGTGTGCGGCTGTAAGTGGGCGCAGCCAAGGTAGGCGTGGGGGGGGGGGGGAGGAGAAGAAGAGAAGAGAAAGAAAGAAGAAAAGGGAGGTGAGCAGTGGGTGCAGTGAAAGATTCTGGCGACACTATGATTTTTTTATTAGAATGTTATTATTTTAATTAAATGCATTTTAGTTAAACAAGTGGCTAGAGTTTAGATGGGGATCACATTAGATTAGATTCCTTGATCAGTGAGTTTGGACACTGGGTAGATGACCTGACCTGCAATTTAACCTATTAACCCAAGCCCAGTCCATTAAGAAGATACCAAGGAATATTCCATCTATTAACCAAATCCTTTGTTTAAGAAATCCACGTTCTTATCCCTCCCTTCTTCTTTTGCAACTCCTTCCGATTCTTTTCCTTCCTTTTCAACTTCCCAAGCTCTTGCAACTATAGGACTCGGTCGTCGGGATTGCGATAAAAAACAGCCATCACTCTCCTCGTAACATCCTATCTCAAGTAATCCTCTCACTCAAACCATTAGGAGTAAATCTGAACTTTAAGGATATTTCCATTTCCTTCCAATTGAAGGTTTTGGGTAGGAATACCATAGATCTGCTCGTGTAAGCATTCTGTTTTTCATTTTCTATGTCAGATCTGTGGTTGGATTGTGTCCATGCATTGTGGGAATCTCAGATTGTGCTTTGTCTTAAAAATCCTATTTCCTTGTCACCGACTTCGAATTAAGGCAAGTACATAGATTTAATTTGTGATGGAATGTGTATTTTATCTTTGATTCCTTATTGTGCATATAGGTTCTTCTAAATGCCCATTTCAAATGATAATAGTGGATTACGGTTTCTTAATTGGATTTTGGGTTATTTGGTGGTTGGGTGCTTAGATTATGGATTTTTTTTCCCTTTTGATTTAGAGGTATTTATTATTGGTTTTGGGTTGGATTGATTTAAAGCCATAAGCCACTATTCTTCCATCCTACATAAGTACACATCCCAATCCAGCTCTTGAGGCATCCGTGTAGATAACAAATCTACCATTCTTTGTAGGCAAAGTGAGTAACAGAGCTATAGTTAATCTATTCTTTAACTCTTGAAAACCTACTTCGCATTTGTCAGTCCACACGAAAGGTGTATCCTTCCGCGCTAGTTTGGTCAACGGAGTAGCAATGGATGAAAATCCTCTCACAAATCTCCTGTAATAACCTGCTAAATTCAAGAAACTACGAATCTCTATTACTAACATGGGTCTCTGTCACTTGACCACTGCTGCAATTTTTCCTAGATCTAGAGTCAATCCCTCTTTGCTGATGATGTGACTCAAGAAAATTATTTGCTCCAGCAAAAATTCGTACTTACTCAACTTATCATAGAGTTGTGGGTCCCTTACTCAACTCATCCGGAATTAAGGCTCAAATATGAAAGTTAGCCTTTGAGAATTCTCAAGAGAGTATGGGACATCACACACACACGTACCAGCCATGTGGGGTCTACACCACTCTTGTTGATGGATTTTAAATTTGAAAATTCAAATCAATGCAAAGAAAGGAAGCAAAGAAACTCCAGCCAAGGCATGGACATCCAACATAGTTGTTCTCAAGTTGTCACATAGTAGGTGATAAATTAAAACTCATATTCAGACTTGAATTGGAGATAAAGTTAAATTACAAAGAATCCTCATGATATGGGACATCCCACATGGCGGAGTTTCCAAGAAAAGCCTCACACGTCCAATTGTCCCAGCATCTTAGTAAAATTTGAATTTTTAGATTTTTGAAGCTTTGTTGCAAACAAGTTGGGACCCATTTAAGGATATTTTTTGCAGCCATGAAGAGTTCAAAAGATTGGAAGCTCTTGCTAAGCAATCCAGGTTGGAAACAAATTCAAAGAGTCCAACATTTTCTCCAAGATGACACCACAACTAGATCTGAATCAAACAAGTTTCCAAGATTTGAAAACTTTCAAATCAAAGAGAATTATCTATACAAGTGTTGGACGTCCAACACTAGCCACCTACAACTATTGCACACCCACACATGGGCCCATCTCCATTGCAAGTTTGAAACTTGAGTCAAGAAAGAAAGGAAAGAAGAGAAGGAAGGAGACGAGAAGAAAAAAAATCAAGAAAAGATATCCATCAAAATAGGCACATCCATTGCTTGGTTTTATCCAAGTCATGCATTATTCAAATCATGACAATCCCACATGGACCGCAAGCCATCAAAGCAATATAAAAAGAGCACAAAGGGCTGGACGTGGAGAGGAGATCACCACATTACCTTGGACGACCAGTAACCAGCCCATACTCCATTAATTTTTCCCCATCTCCCTTCTTTCATCACTACTTCATCCAAGACCTTCCCTAAGGCACACCATCACTTGGATTTCTACGCCACCGTCGTGCCGTCGCCGTTGCTACCGTCGCTCCACCATTGGACCAGCGTTTCATCATCTTCCCTTGCTTGGATTTCAGATCATAAAACGAGAGCCGGTTGGATCGTCATTCAAGACCGCGAGTCCCTCTCCTCCGTTTAGTGTTTCATGTGTCTAGGGCAAGGTTGGATGCACTTTATTTTGATTCAAATAATTTTGTAATGGTTATATACTTGTAATGGGTCTTTCATTAATAAATCAAGTTTATGGGGTCTTGGTCTTCACCAATGGGTCAACATTGAATTTTTGTGCGTAGTGACAATGCGTACTTGGTGCGGTGGTCTTGATTTTTCTTAATGGCAATTAGCAAAGTAACCGTTGCAAAGTTTTAGAATTAAGATCCATTTTTTTATTCTTTGATTTTATTTTATTTTATATTTATTTTTATGCATCTTAATAATTATTGCAATTGGTTGGACTAACAAATCTTATAGTGAATGCAGTAGTTAGATTCGGTTTCTAGATTATGATTTTTCTTTTTCTTTGGTTGAAATTAAGTTTTCAAACTTGTAATTAATTTATAGATATTTGATAGGCTAGAATTAGTATTTCAATAGGACAAGTTTTGCACGATTAATTACTCCCTGTGGATCGACCTCGAACTTCGCCGAGTTATTACTATATCGCGGCCTTGCACTTGGGGCTGACGATCAAAGCATAAAGAGAAGTATGTCACTCATGATATGGAACTTGCAGCTATGGTCATGGCATTGAAAATGTGGCGTCATTTCCTATACGGTGAGAAGTTTGAAATCCATTTAGACCATAAAAGCCTCTAATACTTATTTACTCAACCTAAATTGAACATGAGGCAAACCCGGTGGATGGAATTCATCAAGGATTTTGACTTTCCAATCAAAAATCATCCCGGCAAAGCCAATGTAGTGGCTGATGCATTAAGTCGAAGGACGACAATTAATGCATGCTTGAAAGCAGAATGGTCATTGGCGGAAATTTTCTTCAATTTGGGAGTGACTTTGCAACAAATCGATGACAAGGTTATGTTGGCTAGTGATAAGTCCTTAAAAATGCATAATGTCATTATTATTTTAGAGTTATTAAGGACTTAATCATCAAGTCATGCACCATTTTAGTAAAAAGAATCATGATTTTATATTTGTGATAATTTTGAATTCAAGTCAAAATTCATCCAAAAATTGTATTTTCACATAAAATCATGGAATTCTCTATTTCTTGGCATTGATAGTCACAAATTTCTTATAACTTTTTAGTCACACATGAAATGATGAATTTTCTTTGCACCATTGACTTAATTAAAGAAAATTTGATAAAATGGTGACATTTTGTGCATCTATTTTGTGTGAATTGGGGCCCGCATCTTGCAATGTTCTTATCCTACATAAATAGATGATTCTTTGATCATTTATTATATTATTTGTATTTTTGAAAAATCAATTTCTTGGGGCTTGTGGAAGAAATAAATTAAAGAAGGAAAACCAAGGTATTGAAGCTCCACATGGGGTTCACACTACCCTTGTTTGAGGATTCAAAGCAAGCCAAACAAAGAAGAGAAAAAATTACAAAAATTCCAGCCACGGCATGGATGTCCAACATAGTTGAGTTCAAGTTGTTGCACAGTATGTGGTAAATTGAAACTCATATTCAGATTTGAATTGGAGATAAAGTTGAATTACAAAGAATCCTCATGATATGGGATGTCCCACATGGAGGAGTTTTCAAAAGATCACAAGTCCAATAGTCCCACCATCTCAGCAAAATCTGAATTTTCAGATTCTTGAAGCTTTGTTGCAATCAAGCTGGGGCCTATCTAAGGAAATTTTTCCAGCCATGAAGAGTTCTAAAAAAAATGGAAGATCTTACAAATCAATCCAAGTTTTTACTAATTCAAAGAGTCCATGATTTTAATACAAAGTTGTTAAAGTTAACTCCAAAAAGATAGGCCTCAAGATTTGAAGTTTCCAACCCAAGATTTATCCAAAGAAGCATTAAACGTTCAAGCCTCTCCATCCCAAGTTTCATTCGTCCAACACTAGGCTATGCAAGCAATCACACGTCCAAGATGGTGTAAGTCCATGGATCTGAGCCCTAGAGGGTGGGTGAATAGGGTGAGCTTCTAATAAGTGACCAATTATGCCAAATTTTAATTTATTAACAATTAACTAGTTACATGTGATGATTAACAAACAATATGCGGAAGCTTAAACAAAAACAATCATTACAAAGTATTCACCATAACACAATGATTTATAGTGGTTCGGCCTCAATGCCTACATCCACTACCAGCTTGTGATCCAACACCCCACCGGATTTCTACTATTTATGCTTTTCAATAGGCTAAGCAATAACCTTTACAATATGCTTTCCAAGGCTAAGCAATAACCTCTTACACTATGCTTTTCTTAGGCTAAACAATAACATCTACAACCAAAAGGTTGGTTATCTCTCTAAGTAGTGTCTAGAATACACTTGATGGAGATACAATTATAGCTCAATACAATGCCTCTTAATTAGGAGGATATAAAAGTGAAAATCTAATTCACACACACACACTATGAATGCAAAGATGAATGCACAATGTATATGTATGATGTCCTCAATCAATTTGAAAATTAAAGCTCATAAATGTATGCCAAAGGCTTTTAAAAGTTTTAGCTCATAAAAAAATTTATGATTGAGGAAAGAATGCTAATCACATGTTAAAAACAACTTGTAAAAGATTTACCTGTCTAGTTCAAGCAAGTTGTGAAAGTTCAAGAACAAAACTTGTGATGCATAAGGATTTCAATCAAATTAACAATGAAGCTTAATATATGTATGCTTAAAGCATTTGAAAGTATAAAACACAAAAATAGATTTGATTGAAATCAAGGGACAAATTACATGTACTTAAAAAACAACTTGAAAATGATATACCTATCAAAGCTAAGCAAGTTGTGAAACTTTAAAACTAAAGTACATATGATTTGTGAAGTTGTTGAATCCAAAACATAAGATAGATTTGAAAGTGATTTTCTTATGATGAAAAACAACAACCAAAGATTCAACCAAGTATAGGAATCATATTTACATATAATTTCAAAGATGTTTACAAAAACATGATTTACTTAGATATACCAATTTAAGTACTACTTGGTTTGAATCAAAGTGTTGCATCCAAAACAATAAATCAATTCAAAACATATACATGTTAAGGACACAACAAATCATAGTTTATCATGCTAGAAAAGATTTACCAATATTTAAAACAAAGCATGAAAACATGTGATTAAGAAAAGTAAAGCTTACTTAGAGATTTAACTTCATTAATCCAAGCTTTAGCTTTCCAAATGTCCCTTAGTCATCCTTAGCTCATTCCCCTTTAATTGGCCTCAAAACATCTCAAGGAGGGCCTCTTTGTTCCTCAAAATTTCTTTAGGAATGAGCTTCTATTTATACCCAAAAAGTGGGTTCTAGCGTGTCCCCGGTCTACCTGGTACCTTGCCCGGTCGACACGGCCTTAACGGTAAAAAATCTAACCGTTTGAAAAGAAGCTTAACGACTCTTTGCCCGGTCGACCCACAGTGTGCGCGGTCGACCGGGTCCATGGGCTCGGTCGACCAAGCACACTGCAGGTCGACCCGGGCCCAGGGACTAAATTCCCCAAAAATGCATATTAAAAGGTAATTTTCTTGTGGGGTCTTTGGGCCATTAAATCAAGGTTGGAAACATGATTTTAATTCAATCTAAGTGCTTTTAAAATCATGAAACATAAAAGCCTAAAATGATTTGAAAGATTTAAAACATAGGCTAGCTTGATTCATAAAACTTCTTTTCAAATTAAAATGCATCCAATCAAAACATGCATGAAACATATGATTTACAAGATTTAAAACAATGCATGAGTAAATCAAGATTTCAAGATTTTCTAAATCAATGAAAGTGTGAAAATTCGAATGATGCTAAAATGATAATGCATCCATCAAATTGCAATACACAAAATTCCTAATAGATGGGTGGGGTCCACATGCATTTAAAAATTTTGTTAAGCCAATCAACAATGGGACTCCAAGATTGTTCAATCACAACCCTTCCAAATCCAAATCCCTTGCAACCCAAGCTATCAAAAAAAAATATATAAAAAGACCCACAAAGGGGCTGAACGTACATACACCATTCCCCCACTCCCTTGGACAACCAGCAACATTAATCTCCCACCTTTCCATTAATTTTTCTCCATCTCTCCTCCTGCCATCAATATTTCATCCAATGCCTTCCCTAAGGCACACCACCACTTGGATTTCTACGCCGCCACCGTTGCTACCGTCACTCCACCATTAGACCAGCCATTCATCATCTTCCCTTGCTTGGATTTCAGATCTCCAAATGAGAGCCGATTGGATCGTCGTTCAAAACCGTGAGTCCTTCTCCTCCGTTTAGTGTTTCATGTGTCTAAGGTAAGCTTGGATGCACTTTATTTTGATTCAAATAATTTTGTATTGGTTATTTGCTTGTAATGGGTCTTTCATTAATAAATCAAGATTATGGGGTCTTGGTCTTCACCAATGGGTCAGCATCGAACCTTTGTACGTAGTGACAGTGCGTACTTGGTGCGGTGGTCGTAATTTTTCTTGATGACATTTTAGCAAAGTAACAATTGTAGAATTTTAGAATTAAAATCCATTTTTTTCTCTAATTTTATTCTCTTTTTTTTTTTTTTTTTTTTTACGCATCTTAATATATAATTATTGCAATTGGTTGGACTGACAAATCTTATGGTGAATGCAGCAGTTAGATTATGTTTCTAGATTAGGAATTTTCTTTTTCTTTGGTTGTAATTAATTTTTCAGACTTGTAATTAATTTTTAATTTTAATTAAAGTAGGACATTTGATTTGTATAGGTTTTTTTTAAGCTAGAACTAGTTTTTCAATAGGATAGGTTTTGCGCGATTAATTACTCCCTGTGGATCGACCTCGAACTTCACCTAGTTATTACTATATCGCGGCCTTGCACTTAGGGCCTACGATCAAGTTTTTGGTGCCGTTGTCGGGGAGTTTTTATTCCCTTGAAGTAATTTGTCCAACTTATCTTTTTTATTTCTTTGTGAGTGTTCCTTTACTATTCCGCAATCATTCTAGATCTAAGGGTAGCATGCATGGAATGTTTGGACCATCCCTATTGCATTAACAAATGGATTTTTAATCTCTGATTTTTGATGAAATTGGAACTATTTCAGATCTCGAAAATTAATTGTTCTGATTTTTTCAAAAATCACATTAATTTCAGAAAATTGCCTTGTTCTAGTTTGGCCTAGTTTAGCTCATTTTTTTAGTTGCTGGTTAGGATTAATTAAAGTGTGTTAAAATCAGTTTTTTTTTTTTCATATTTTTAGGTTTTTATAGTTTCCAAAAAAAATTCTGGATCCTTCCCTCACAAAGGCAAGTCTTAGATCGCGCAAATTCGGCTTTTTGGCCACCAAACTTGCCAAAATCTGAAATTTTCAGAACTTTCATTGGAAACTTAGTTGTTTTAGTTGTTTTTAAATTTAAAATGACTCTTAAAAAATTGTTAGAATTTTTTCTAAGAAGGTTAGTTATTTCTTTGTAAAGCCGAACAAACTACCTTTCTTAATTGGTTCGATGTCTAGGCAAGTCTTGTCCCATTTGATAAGCGAGACAAGTCTCTTGTTCTAGAAGGGGGTTTTTAAGCAGGACTCTTGCAACGCATCATGACCCCACCACTGATCTGGGGGCTTAGCTGGTCGGGCTAGTTTCATAGACTTGAGTTTGGGAACTTAACTTAGAGATATCAAACTCTCTAAGATTAAGACTTTGTAAGAATTTGAGAATATTCTTTTAAATCTAAAAACGAACCTTCGGTAGTTTTTCTTTCTAGGTTTCTTTATTTAAAAAATAAACTTTTCAAAATTCCAAAAAAGAAAGATAGAATCCCACCTTCTTGGCAGAGGGACACCTCAAATCAGTTAGAAATGAAGGAATTACCTGTCAAGAGCTTGATTGAATTCTACGAATCTAGATCTCCTGGTTCTCCTAGGATTTCTAATATGGCTAATGAGCATAGTGATAATGATGAAATTAGAAATAAAAATAAAATTGTAAACAGTAATGGGAATGGAGCCAATAATAATGGAGAGGTGAATCAACCTCGTAGAAGTCTACGTGATTACCTTCACCCTACACGACAAGCCACACCATCATATATGGTTATACCCATAGGTGCGGGTCAATTTGATATCAAATCAGGAGTAATCCAACTTCTCCCTAAATTTCATGGACTTGATTTGGAAAGTGCATATTTGCACATAAAAGAGTTTAAAGAAGTGTGTGCAACACTACACTTCAATAATATGAGGGAAGACCTTATCAAATTTCGTTTATTTCCATTTTCCCTAAAATATAAGGCTAAGGCATGGTTTCACTCCTTATAGCTCAATTCGATTGCTCTATGATCTGACATGGTCCGGGAATTTTGTAAAGAAATTTCTCCCATTGCATAAGACCAATACCTTAAGGAAGCATATTATGAATTTTAAACAAAAAGACAAGGAGTCTTATTATAGGTGTTGGGAATGCTTTAATGAACTACTCCTTGCATGTCCCACCACGGATTTGAATTACACAATACAATTGGACACTTCTATGATGGACTTAGTCCAGAAACACGTCAATTTGTGGAGATGATATGCAATGAGGAGTTCATGGCGAAGAACCCAAATAAGCATGGACCTACATTCAGTTTTTAGCAGATAGTACACAAAATTGGGACACATATGAAGGTATAGACCCCATAAAGCAATCGAATCAGGCCAAAGGAGAGTGGTTATATGTATTAAAAGAAATGATGATCTTCAAGCAAAAATTATCTATCTTACAAGAGAAGTTGAGTCCTTGAAATTTGTGAAAAATAAGGAAGCCGCTATAGTTTGTGGCATCTGCGCTAGGCGAACAAGCAATTGTCACTAACACATACAACCGGCAGTTCAACAATTATTTAGGTAACACGTACAATCCTAATTGGAGGAATCACCCCAACTTTACTTGGAGGAATGGCCCAAATGCTACTAAACCCAATTTCAACCAAATATCAAATCAATTTAGGGGTACTTCTGGTACATATGCTCAAAACACACAGCAAATGACACCTCCTACAACTCAAATGACACTTTGGGATGCACTTGTGGCTAAGTTTATGGTGAATCAAGAGTCCATCAACAAGAAACATGATCGGAACTTTGAGAATTTACAGAACACCATGCAGAACCTCTGCAAATTGATTGAATCACAAAATAAGGGGGCTTTTCCAGCTCAACCACAGCCCAATCCAAAAGGGCAATACGAGGTTTATCAAGGTGGTCCGTCAAATTCAAAGGAGCAGGTTCAAGTTCTTACTACTCTATATAGTTGTAAAGAGATTGAAAATCCTGATCTGGAAAAAGATAAACAACCTGCATCGTCAGACCAGAAAAGAAAAGAAAATGAAGTCCCTCATATCAAGGAGAAAAGTCCAGTTCCTTCGGGATTCAAGCCCTCACCGCCTTTTCCCAACCTATTAGCTCCTCCCAAGGCATTTATAGAGAACTAGGAAATCTTTGATATACTTAAAGAGGTCAAAATTAACATTCCATTGTTAGACGCAATCCAAAAAGTCCCATCTTACGCAAAGTTTCTTAAGGAATTGTGCACGTTGAAGCATAAGATTCATGGACAAAAGAAAGTGTTTCTTATTGAGCATGCTAGTGCAACTCTGAAGCACGATACTCCTAAATTCAAAGATCGAGGATGCCCCACAATTTCGTGCATTATTGGAAATTATCAAATTGGACAAGCGTTGCTTGATCTTGGGGTGAGTGTAAACTTACTACCTTACTCGGTCTATGTAAAATTGGGACTAGACGAGCTCAAACCCACCCAAGTTATTCTTCAGCTCACCGATCGATCAGTCAAAAGACCGAGAGGGGTAGTAGAGGATGTGTTTGTGCAAGTTGACAAGTTCTACTTTCCGGTAGACTTCATTGTGCTAGACACTCATCCTGTGGCAGATCCTCATGCTCAGATTCCAGTAATTTTGGGGAGTTATTCTTAGCCACATCCAATGTACTGATCAATTGCTGGAATGGAAAAATGACGCTATCTTTTGGTAACATGACATCAAAACTCGATGTTTTTTATCTTTGCATACAACCATGGGATGATAATGCAGACTTTAACAAAGTAGATTTCATTGATAGTTTTGAAGTGCCGATTACTTTTGCACCCGTGCTAAATGATACTAGGATGAACTGTTCTAAGGTATGGCTAGCACGGGCTAACCATGGACCACCCCACTCAGATATGACACCTCTCCTTTCGAACATAAATGATTCATGCTTAACAGTGGAAGAGAGCTTTTCGGTGGTCACCTCTTCACATTTGGGCAAAGAACATGCAGTCCAAATGATATTTGTGCTTAATGAATTCATTAATGAAAATACCAATAGGGTTCTTATCTACTGTAAAGAGGAGGATTATTTTTTATTTTTTTTTTTTATCTAGGTGGATCCACACTTGTACATTGTTAGATTAGATCTCTTTTAATTTCTTTTCTTTTGTGTCTTTTGTCTCACATTGGACAGGATCATGGGAGATCTGCAGTATTACAGGTGCCGTCTTCCCCTTTATCTCTTGCAATTTACTTTACCTCATGTTACATTCCATTTCGCATTTCATTTATGACATCAGGGACACTGTCTAGTTTAGGTTGGGGGGTGGGAACAAGCACACTTGTCCAATTTTAGACAATTTTTTTTTTTTTTTTTTTTGTTTTTGCGTAGTCTTTTCAAAAAAAAAAGAGGGCTTTTCAAAAGAACTTGACGATTCAAAGATGTCTAGAAAGCTAGAATTTTTTGGAAGGAAGTAAAATGAAGGTTCACTAATTTATAAAAGATAAAAAGAATACCGAATTTTGTTTTTCATAGTAACACATGTACATCATTTCATCAATCATGGATAAAAAGATTTAAGTGTCATTTTCAGAGTTCTTTCAAGAGAGAAAAAGAGACGACTTTATGAAATTTGGCCATATGAATTCTCCTGGTTCATCAGTAAGGTTAGGCCAACCAAAAATAGTGAATTAATTCTGGCAAATTGAAAAGGGCTGCTGCCTATTATTGGGGACTGCTTAAAAAAATAAAAATAAAAAAAATGATAAGGGATGCACAAATAGGTGTTTACAAAAAATTAAAAAAAAATTGTTTAGTTATAAGTCTTGAAAAGAATAAAAAGTTGTGTGACTACAATTGTGCACACAATTAAGCAAGAATGAGATTATGAATAAGGCACATCATTCTCATTACACTATTCATTGGGATAATACGAAGATGTACCAGAACCTGCGTAATCATTATTGGTGGAATAATATGAAAAAGGAAGTAGCGAGATTTACGGCAAGAGGCCTGGTGTGTCAACAAGTAAAGGCAGAATGAAAGCAACCCCCAGGTCTTTTAAAGAAGTTGGAAGTGCCCGACTAGAAATGACAACACATAATGATGGATTTTATTTATGGATTGCCGTCGATTCATAACAAGGATAGTATCTGGGTGATAGTTGACAGGTTGACAAAGTGGCACATTGCTTACCAATGAGCAAGAAGACACCTCGAGATGAGTTAGCTAGAATGTATATGGAGAAGGTTGTCACAATTCATGGTGTTCCTCTCTCGATTGTGTCAAACAAAGATCCTAGATTATTGGGCAAGTTCTAGACTAAACTTCAAAAAGCTCTGGGTACGACATTGATTTTAGTACAGTGTACCATCCTCAGACCGACGGGCAGACTTAAAGGACTAATCAGACACCAGAGGATATGTTCCGAGCTTGCGTCATAAATCTTGGGAAGGACTAGCAGAAGAGTCTCCCATTGTGCGAGTTAGAATACAACAACAGTCACCACTCTTATATCGGCATGACACCATTTGAGGCGTTGTACGGGCGTCGATGTAGAACTCCAATTTGTTGGGAGGAGTTAGGTGTCAGGAGTTTTCATGGCCCACCTATTGTTAGTGATACCAGTGAGCAAGTAAAACAAATCCATGATCGGTTGAAAATTTCTAGAAGTCGACAGAAGAGCTATGCATACCTGAAAAGAAGAGATCTTCAATTCGAAATGGGTGAGCATTTGTTTCTAAAGGTTTCACTGACTCAAGGAACATTGAGATTTAGGCAGAAAAGGAAGTTATCCCAAAGATATATCGGCCCATTTGAGATCTTGGAAAGAATTGGAGAGGTTGCATATAGATTGGCATTACCAATAGAGTTGTCAGGGGTGCATAATGTTTTTCATATCTCGATGTTGAAAAAGTTTATCACAGACCCATCTCATGTTTTGTGTTATGAGCCATTGGAATTACAGCCTGATGTTACCTATGTTGAAGGACCTTTACGGATCATTGACACGGAGGAGCAAGTTCTCAGGACTCGAACCTTACATTGAGTGAAAGTTCAGTGAAAGCATCATAGTCCTTGAAAAGCCACTTAGAAAATTCGAGACCACGTGAAAAAACAGTATTCGTATCTTCTTCCAGAGCTATGATAAACATTTGGACGGCCAAATGTCCTGAAGGGGGGGGGGGGGGGAGGGATTTAAGATTCTGGCCCCTCTATAATCTTTTTTATTAGAATGTTATTATTTTAATTAAATGTGTTTTAGTTAAATAAGTGGCTAGAGTTTAGGTGGGGATCACGTTAGATTGGATTCCTTGATCGATGAGTTGGGCCAATGGGTAGATGACCTGACCTGCAGTTTAACCTATTAACTCAGGCCAAGTCCATTAAGAAGATACCAGGGAATATTCCCTCTCTTCACCAAATCCTTTGTTTAAGAACCGCATGTTCTTATGCCTCCCTTCTTCATCTGCAACTCCTTCTGATTCTTCTCCATCCTACCTTTTCAACTTCTCAAGCTCTTGCAACTATAGGATCCAGTCGTCGGAATAGCAATCAGAAACCGCCATCGTTCTCCTCACAACATTCTCATCTCAAGTAACCCTCTCCTTAAACTATTAGGAGTAAATCTGCACTTTAGGGATATTTCAATTTCCTTCCAACTGTAGGCTTTGGGTAGGAACAATATAGATCTTCTCGTTTGAGCAATATGTTTTCTATTTTCTGTGCCAAATCTATGGAGGGATTGTGTTCGTGCATCGTGGGAATCTCATATTGTGCTTTGGTTTAGGAACCCTATTTCATTGTCACCAACTTCTAATCAAGGCAAGTACATAGATGTAATCTGTGATGGAATGTGTATTTTATCTTTGATTCCTTATTATTGTGCATATAGGTTCTTCTAAATGCCCATTTTAAATGATAATGGTGGATTAGGGCATAGCTACCTGATTCGCATGTAGTTTGACTAGTTCGCAATTTGACAATTTTCAATTAGTTTGATTCACAGTTCGAGTTCAATAAATTCGCAACATTAATTTGAATATATAATTCGATATAGTTCGATATGATTCGTATGTCCATTTAATATATGAATAAATATTTTTTTAGTCATTTGATGCTTTAATAATTATATAAATAGTGACATTACACAAAAACTATGAGCAAATAAATGTTTAAAAACAATCTATGAATTTTTTTTCTATTATTAATGAATAAACTTCAATCATTTAACTATGCATATAAACTAAACTAAATCCTAAACACCAAATAAACATGATAATGTCGAACACCAAAACATAAATAAAAAGCAAGGTAAAATAAAAATTCATCAGAAATAGGAGTATAAAATAAAAGTCTTCATTTCCAATGCCTTTTCCCTTTGTCATGAGAAGATGGCAAACTGCATCCGTGTGATGAAATACTTCTTTGTCTGCTAGGTGGACGTGATTGTAAAGAGGACTGGGTGACCAAAACATTTGATGTACCACTTGGTCGGGACTCCACTCTACTCTCATTACGATTTTGAAGTTGAAGATCATCATCATTATCTAGTGCTTTCTACCTTAGGTCTTCTAAATGTGCACTTAAAAGGAAAAAACAAAAGCCCTAAAGTAGGTATCCATATGAATCAAGAAAATAACAAATCAAAATCAAATCAAACCAAGATATAAAACCACACTATCAGATTCATGTGGAAAAACCTGTCAATGAGAACCTGAGCCAAATCTGCAAAAAGAAAAAAAAATCTTTATAAAATTAAGAGAGTACAATGCTCTTCTTCTCATGTTTATGCTTAGAACTTAGAGTGTATCTATTTGTTTTCTATTCAAGACGTACTTTCTCACAAGGTTCAACAAAAATCACAACCATAACAAAAGAGTGAAGGATCCTTAGATTTTAACTCCAAAGGCCTCTTTTCTCATCTTTTTCTCCACTTAGACAAGAACTCCTAAAAAAAAAAAACTCAAAACTGAATTCTTTTCTTTTGGGTTTTCTTCTTTTTCCTCTATAACATAAGAGAACAAAAATCATCAAAAACCTGTGATGTAAATTCGCCTGCATTGTCAAGTCTTATAGACTTAATGGGATAATCAGGGAAATGAGCCCTAAGTTTGATTATTTGAGTTAATAGATGGGCAAATGCTATGTTCCTAGTTGAAAGGAGGCAAACATCCGACCAACGGGTGGAGGCATCAATAAAAACCATAAAATACCTAAAAGGTCCACTAGGGGGATTTATGGGTTCACAAATGTCACTTTGTATCTTTTGCAGAAAGGATCGGGATTCGTATGCAATCTTAGCAAATTGAAGAAGGTTGGGTGATCAATTTTCCTTGTGAACGCGGGGTATATAAGTACCCACTGGGTATGGTCAATTGATGGTTCTCTAAAGAATACACAAAAGAGTTATCTACGATTTTTCTCAATATAGTAGCCCCAGGGTGACTTAACCTATCATGCCAAACCCCAGGGTGACCTAACCTATCATGCCAAAGCTGTAAAGTCTTAGGATCACTAAGCTTTGGACTTAGTTTGAGCTTCGGGCTTGACTTTGTTGTTTTGCTCATAACTGAATGTGATTCAACATTGGAGATTGTCATTTAATATAGCTCTAAGGAGCGTACACTTAGTTTTTCTAGTATTTGCTTCGAGCTTCCAATACTAGTAATAATGTATAAGTATTCCTTGTTACCTTCACTTATAGTCTCAATATGGTACCCATTCATTCTGATGTCTTTGGAACTAATCAAGTTTCTTCGGGAACTTTTTGAGAACAAAGCATCTTTAATGAATAGGTGGGTGCCATTAGGTAACATCATATGGACTCTTCCGGAGCCTTCGATTTTTTTGCATATGTCCAGCTATGGTGGATGCCTTTCGTGGAATGAACATCAATTCTGAAAAAAATTTCTGATTTTTCATAATGGTATGTGTTGTGACACTATCTACCAAACAGAGATTGTACTCAGTTCCATGATCCATACCTTAAACAAAATAACAAACCCATATAACTATGCAATGATAAAACAGAAATAATTAAACCATTCACTATAAATTAGGACATTAATAAAGATTCTCATCAAAAAGGAAAAGTCTAAGAAACATGCATCTTAAATAAATTGGTTAATGAAAAATTAGAACATCAAGTTCTCAAGTTTGAGAATCAGAACTGATGGTTCTGTCAAGACTTCAGGCTTGATTTATAACTTCAGGTTCATAATACATGAAATTAGAACTGCAGGTTCTGTCAAATCTTCATGTTTGAAATAGAACTTCAGGTTTATAATACATGAAATTAGAACTGCAGGTTCTGTCAAGTCTTCAGGTTTGAAGTAGAACTTCTGGTTTTGTCAAATCTTCAAGTTTGAAGTAGAACTTCTGGTTCTAACAAATTTATCAGAACTTCTAGTTCTATCAAATCTTCAAGTTTGAAGTAGAACTTTCAGTTCTAACAATTGATAAGAACTTCTTGTTCTAACAATTGATCAGAACTTCTGGTTCTGTCAAATCTTCAAATTTAAAGTAGAACTTCTGGTTCCAACAAATTTATCAGAACTTCTGGTTCTGTCAAATCTTCAGGTTTGAAGTAGAATTTCTGGTTCAAACAAATTTATCAGAACTTCTGGTTCTGTCAAATCTTCAAGTTTGAAGTAGAACTTCTGGTTCTAACAATTGATCAAACCATTTGGTTCTAACAATTAATCAGAACTTCTGGTTCTGTCAAATCTTCAGGTTTGATTTAGAACTTCTTGTTCTATTTTATGGTCCATTCATAGTATTGATAAATTTTAAATTAAAAGAAAAATCATGCAAGAAGATGAATAGTAATTAAATACTATAATCACAGTAAATAAATTTCATAAACTAATTTTATGCATTCTAATAGAGTGGATTTGAACTATGGTTTATATACCACTTACCGTAATCGCAGTCCAGAAAAAAATTATGACTATTGAAATTCTGGTCTGTTGCGTCTATTAGGTAATGCTCGTCGCCACGAATCTGTAGAACCAAACCATTCGTCGATCGGAGGTCGGATAAAAAAGTTGCATTTATTAAATCCAACGCTCATCCCAAGGTGGAATAGAGGATTTTTCACGATGACTTTTCAACAGAATCACCAGAAAACTTTTCACAATGATTTTCAAAAAATAAAAAAATATGGCGCTTATCACTATGACTTTCCAACTTTTGTACACAAGTTCTGTTTGGTATAACACATGATTTTCCAACGTGTTATATTCGGTCTTGGCGTTGTCTTCTTGCCTAACGAGAATAGTAACGCATCGAACAATAGAACTTGGGTAGAGAAAGAAAAAAAACGAGACACTAGCAGTTGTTACTTCGTCGGTTTACGTGCACCATAAGGAATATCAAAGCAGTCAAATATATTCCTAGGCGGAACAATGAAGCAAGAACAAAGTTGGCTTTTCAAAACGAGGCAGGCTTTGAGTTTGTATTCTTTGCACACAAATCAAGAGTACCGTGCTGATAACGTGTTATAAAAGAGCGAGACAAAAGAAAGAATATTAGAGGGAGAAGAGAGATAGTTTTCTATTATCTCATTATCTATGTACAAATACAAAGGAAAGAGAGCCTATTTATAGGCAAAGTTCCCTCATAAGAGAGGAACCCTAACTCATCTTAACCATATGTTTGGGAAGGGGGGAGGGGAGGAGAGGGAAAATTTGAGGGGGAAGGAAAATGAAGGGGAGGAGAGGGGATGGAAAATTTATTTTACCTCCTCTTGTTTGAATAGTAAAAAGTAGGGGAAATAAAAGTGAAAATATAGGTTTTTGTTTGTTTGTGAGGTAGATAGAAAATTACCAAAAAGGGCATTTCAAAAAATCAAAAAGTATGAAGATTACCATTTCAAAAGGGGCATTTTAGTCATTTCAGCAAAAATCCCCTCTTTGCTCCTCATTTTCCCCGCACTTTTGAGGGGAAAATTTTTTGGTGGGGCCCCACACAAATTTCCCCCCCACTTTCCATCCCCCCTTCCCAAACACCCTCCATTAACACATTCGCTCCATTTTCTCCTCATTTTTTTCCTTCCCCCCATTTTCCCTCCTGCCCAAACATACTGTAAGTGGGCATTCACCCAAGATCCATATCTCATAACAATACTCCTATTTCTGATGAATTTTTATTTTATCTTACTTTTTATTTATGTTTTGGTGTTCGACATTATCATGTTTATTTGGTGTTTAGGATTTAAATATTTTATTTGGATAGTTAAATGATTGAAGTTTATTGATTAATAATAGAAAAAAAATCATGGATTGTTTTTAAACATTTATTTGCTCATAGTTTTTGTATAATGTCATTATTTATATACTTATTAAAGCATCAAATTACTAAAAAAATATTTATTCATATATTGAATGGATACATACGAATCATATCGAACTATATCGAATTATATATTTGAATTAACGTAGCAAATTTATTGAACTCAAATTGCGAATCGAGCGAATTGAAAACCGAATTAACTCAGTCTACCCCATTGAATTTTAGAATTTGAGTTGCCGACGAATTGCGAACTGCGAATTCGAATTTGAACTAGTCAAACTGCGAATCAGGTAACTAGGAAAAAAAAAGGGAGAAAAGAGGAGGAGAAGAAGAATGGGAAAGGTGGCTGGGTGTGGACAGTGGATGAGAAAGATGGTGGCGGCAGCGGGCGCTCGATGGACATGCGATGGTGCGGGTGGTGCAGGGAGAAGAAGAAGAAAAAGAAAAAAAAAGAAAAAAAAAAGTAGAATGGAGAGGAAGAAGGGAATGGCTGCGTGCACAGATGCAGGGATAAGAGGGAGAAGAGGAGAGACTCTTACCCATTTTGGAATTGCGCCCTGCACAGCGTGAATAGTCTTCTACCTCCTGCGTGAACTCCCCGCTTCAGTCGTTTCTCTGCATGGATGGTCTTCTGCGTGAGTGGGGTGCTGCCTCAATGGGTTCTGCGTGAAAGCTGAGATGAGGGAGATGTCCGCGTGGGATGGAGATAGATAGATCGAGAGGGAGAGGAGCGAGATGAGGGTAATGGAGGGTCGCTGTGCGCAGGGATTCTCAGGGATAAATGAATGTGATCTGCGCATGTACGAGGAGATGAGAGGGGAGACGGGGTTTTAAGGGGATTTGGGAGTCCTCAAATCTGGGACTGGGACTGGGACTCTCCTTCATGGAATCTCTTCCCCTATTCAGGTGATGGGTCAAGGGTAGTTCCGGCCCAGGTCAGGTTGGGTTGGCCTCAGGTCAGGGCCCAAAGTATTGCCAGTTGGTCTCGGGTCAAGTCAGGTTGCGTTGGACTCGGATCAGATGGGTGGTAGTGGAGCTGGGCCCAAGAAAGTGAGCTGCAGTAGAGCTTGGCTCAAGATGGTGGATAGTGGAGTTGGGTCTAAGCCATCCTCAATAGGACCTAGGCTTCACAGATTTTGAATCGCCCGTTGGATTTTGGCGTTCTATATATGGTCGGAAAGTTCTCGACGAGTAGATGGCAACGGGTCAATTTTCCGGGTGATCTGGGTTCTAAAAATGGGATGTGATTTTCTCAGTGGGTATTTTGGGGCCTACGCCATTATTTTAATCTCATTTCTCACCCCGATGACTAACTAGGACCCTAAATGCCCCTAATTGAATCATGCAGACTCAGGCCCGCAAGATCTCTATTTTTCTTTATTTATCTATTTATTTATTAAATCTATTTTGCTAGCCTAATACTATTATTATTATTTACTAATTACTATTCATTAATTATTTATCTCTTCATTCTTTCTTTCCTTATTATTTTTATTTCATTTCCACTATTTGATGAGGTGCTCTGATGAATTATGGAGAGTTTGATGGTGATTTATGAAATTTATTCCTGGATGTTTTCAAAGACATGATGTATTCTAAATTAATTTAATATTGAATTAAATGGGGATTTTAATTCAAGATATCATGGGCATCACTGAGCATGGTGAATCAATTTAACCCACATAGGGTACCCAAAATGAGGTGTCTCCAGGTAATGGACACTGTGAAGCTCTTCATTGATGCACACATGCATGTGGCACAAAACTAAAGCCTCCCTGAGAGTAGTAGTCCAAGTCCTCTTCTCACAAACAAGGGAAATCACACTAAGCGCCTAGAAAAGGAAAACAGAGAGAGATTACATGAAGAGATAAAGCTGGAACTCAGACTTACAATAGAAAAGAGAGAAACACAAAATGAAAGAAACTTGTGTAGAAATGACCATTTCTTTCCCTAGCAAATTTTCTACTCTATGTAACCTATGTGGAAATGGTGATGTTGTAATTGACTGTAGTAGTAAGGTATCAGAAACTTATTTGCATGTCGCCTTGGCAAATGTTGTCTTCTGCACCACCTTGTGTACTACTACTATTTGTTACTTAGTTATGTTGCAAGTGTGTTTGTAATTAATGATTTGAAGTTAATACCAATTCATTTTAAATATATGAATGGTAGAGAGTGTCTCAGAGTTCCAAATATTGTTATTTGATTGAGCTTCATGTTAATGGAGTTGATGCCTCTTGATGTGAGGGATTGAGTTTCCCTCCCCCTTCCTCCAAAACTCATGCACAAGTAGATCCTTGCCATACATCAGAGGGCAAAAACATTTCTCAAATAATGTTGGACATACATGCATCATGCAAAACCAAACTAGTGCTTGAATTAGCCTATGAAACATGGTAACTCAAAACATGCATTATTGGCCACCACAGTAGTGGTGTGGATGCAAGACTCACTACATGAAACAAACAGGGCCCAGGGGCTGTTATGTTGTGTATTTTGGACTATACTTCATCATAATGAGATTTCCAAAAGGGCATATAATTTAGAGTCGGTCGATGCTCAAGCAACCTGACATTGCTTAAGAGGGAGGAGAAAAACAATCAGACAATTTATCAAAAACTGTTATTGCTCATAAAATCATACAACCATATAACCATGAATGGAAACAAAGCCCACTTGCTGCAGTAATATTCATATAGTTTGAGAATTTGTTTGGATCACTTAATTTCCAATAACATGAGAGTTTATTTTTTTATTTTTTTTCATTTCAAACATAAAGTTTTGATATATAAACTGTAAAATTACAACTTTATAATGGTGCAAAAATATACAACTTGGAATCATTTGTAAACATCAACATTCATAACACATTCCAACCTCCATAATACATTCCAAATTCAACATGAGTAGTTACCACATCCAAATTCAACATGTGACGTTTTGGTTATTATATATATTATTTATTATTATTATATAATTGATTGTATTTTAATTAAATACGCAATTAGTCTAAGTGGGGACCACGTTAGGCTTAAGTTTGGTGAGTTAGGTTTGTTGGATAGGTATCTTGACCCATAGTTAACTCGGGCTCAATTTAGTGGGTATAATCCTTCTCTAAACCAAACCCCTATCTATTTAGAACCCAAACTTTATTCCTTTAGAATTTAAGTTAGACTACAACTCTTATTCTTATTCCCTATTTATATACCACCACCACACTCTTTTATTTTCACAAACAACTCTCTCTCTTCCAACTTTTCTCTAGGTTAGCACTTTGGGCTTTTGCAGTAGGAATTATTGACCGTCTCCCACAATCGCAGACATCAGGCAAGTACCTAACCATAATTTGTAAATTTAATGCTTGTATTTCTCTTTGATTCCCTTGTGGATGCACGTAGAAACCTCGTTAATGCCCTTTTCATAATTTTATTATGTTATATTGTGATCGATTTATCACTATTGCAGTGTTTTTCCCAAATTGTTGTCAACCATTGCCCACCCCAATTGGGCTTAGGAATCCCTCATCCAAGTAGAGAGTTTGGAAGGAAAACCCTTTGGAAACCGAAACCAGTGAGAACCGGATCGGACCTGACCTATAGCAGATTCCCAAACTTGGAACCTATGATTGGACCATGGACCCTGGGTGGGCCCGGATATTAGATCCGATCCGTGGATCCGAAGGAGGACCCACGGGTGACCTCAAAGATGATGGACCCATAGGCAGCAGACACCGTTTGGGCCGCCATCCTGTAGCCTGATCAGCAGTGGGCGAGTTTGAAGGAAAAAATTCAGTTTGGGCATCAGGCGGTTGTGGGACCCACTAGACCATCTGATCACAGATCTGGTCCGGTCATCTAGCCATATATGGCTGAGCGACCATGAAGGTGTACTTGATCTGGGGTTGTGATTTGTGAGGCCCACTATTCTGAGTCTTTGTTGCTGCAGGTGTGAAGCACAGGGTTCTGAAAGTGTGCGTTCTGTACATAGGTTGGAAATAAAAAGGAGGGCCAGTTGACCTGGACTTGTTTTGGAAAAAGGCGTTTCTTCATGTGACAGAACTTTAAGTTACTACCATGCTCCATGAATTTCTAGGATTTATAAAAAGGACCCTTAACCTTTAATGATCCCAATTAAATCATTGTGTTGACTAGGGCAAGTTTTGGGAAAGAGGGATTCACTTGGTGACAAACTGTTAGTTATAGTATTAAGGCCCTTTTAGGTTTCTAAAAATTCGAGAAAGCCCATGTAGCCTTAATAAACTTAAATTATACCCCTTTGACTATTTTGAATGTGGAAGATGTTTTGGATGGGGTCCTTTGTTTTTCTAAAATTATAAACTAAGATTATTATTATTTGTAAATTAATATTAAATCATATCTATGGTTTTTAATATGTTAAAATTATATTTTTGTATTTTATTAATTAGATTTATGGACCAAGTAAATGTCGTCCGGGCAAACGGTATCTTACTAACATGAGGTTTAATGCCTGGTATGATCTCGGGGAAATCCTAATGGATTCGAGCTCAATCCATCTCTATTTGAAAACCCTTAATTGGGTCTATGCACCATTAATTGAGAGGGGATGTGTTGATCTTTTATCTATTAGAGATTCCTGTGGTTGTCGGGTATAAGACCTTATGTTTGACCTTAGGATTGGCTTGTGATTATTTCTTAACCTTCGGGTTTGCATACATGATGTTGGTCTATTAGCTGCACACCTTATGATTGATTGGATATGGACCGTGATGTGGCGTGGCAATCGATTGAGATATTGTGGATGTTTAATTGAATGATTCGATTGGTATTCGATTATGGATTATTGTGCTGCCAGCCCTTCACTTTGACTTAGGCTTCTGTATCAGAGCTTTACAAATCATTAGGTCTATTATACTATGATATGTATATATATATATATATATGTATATTGATTGGGTCATATTCGAACGACTGCAGTTGTATTTGGATGGCTGATCACCGATGTGTACGGGACACTGTAATATCCGCATTTCGAACCGATTTATCCGGCCTACGATTTTGATTACGAACCGGTTTATGACCGCCGGCCTTCGAACGAGTTTCCCCGCTTTATAGTTAGGGCTGACCACCCAAAACAGTAGTTGTTAAAGACAAAAGAGAGATTTGATGAATAATCTATTTTCATTGATTGATTCATGTGATTTACATTGCTTTAAATAAAACAGGATGAGATACAGTTACAGAATATGTGAGAGATTGAAGGAGTATTTGAATGAGATTGAATATTCAAATATTCAAAATATTGAATTCAAATCACTGAGATAAGTTCGGTTCTGTTATGCTTTTGACTTGGTGGAGCAAACTTGAGATTTGCTAGGAAGAGCTTGATGGGTCTGGGATCTTGGATCTTGATGGGTCTGGGATCTTGGATCTGGGCTCTTTTTCAACATGCTCCCTCAAACTTGGTTGGGTTACTTGCCAAAGACCAAGTTTGGTCCGTAGAAGATGAAATGGCTTCCGAAGAAGGGGCTTTGTAAATATGTCAGCAACCTGTTGTGGAGAAGGAATAAATTGCGTCACAAGAGAACCAGAGGCCACCTTTTCGCAAACGAAATGGTAGTCGATTTCCACATGTTTGGTTCTGGCATGGAATATGGGATTGACTGTCAGCTGAAGAGCAGAGATATTGTCACAGTATAAGAGAGGAGGGTGAGACAAATGGAGGCCGATGTCACGAAGAATGTAAGTGAGCCGGCGGAAGTTGAGGCAAGGGCCCGATATTCTGCTTCCGTGCTGGAACGGGCCACTGTGGGCTGCTTTTTAGCACTCCAAGAAATGCAATTTCCCCCTAAATACGTACAAAATCCGGTAGTGGATCGCCTTGTATTTGGGCAACCCGCCCAGTCCGCGTCGGAGAACACATATAAGATAAGAGGATTGTGAGCCAACAACCGAACCCCGTAATCCAAAGAGCCGATATATCGCAAAATGCGTTTAACAAATTGGAAGTGAATGTTGGTTAGACTTTGCATAAACTGACAAACATAATTAACTGCATATGAGATGTCTTGGCGGGTAAAAGTTAGATATTGTAACCCACCCACAATGCTCCGGTAGAATTGAGGGTCGGCAAAGAACTCATCACCATGAGGGGAAGAGCTATACTTGGTGACCATTGGAGTAGAAATGGGTTTGGAAGTCTGCATGTGGGCCCGCTGGAGAAGATCTGAAGCATACTTGGCCTGGGAAAGAATGATTCCACCCGAAAAAGATTTAACCTCTACGCCAAGGAAATAGTGAAGTGGGCCAAGGTCTTTCATAGAAAACTCGGTCCCAAGTTTGAGAATAAACTGATTGAGGAGGTTCAGATTGCTACCTGTGAGGATAATGTCATCGACATATAAGAGAAGAAGAATTGTGCCAAAGTGACTATGGCAAATAAACAACGATGGGTCAACTGTGCTGCAAGAAAATCCTATAGCAAGTAAGAAGGTGCTGAAGCGATCAAACCAAGCCCGGGAAGCTTGTCTTAAGCCATATAGAGCCCGCTTAAGTTGACATACATGACCCGGTCGCAAAGGATCTTTGAAGCCAGGTGGCTGGTCCATGTAGACTGTTTCACGTAAGTGCCCATGCAAAAATGCATTTTTGACGTCGAGTTGGCGAATGACCCAGTCATATGCAAGAGCAATGGTGAGAACAATTCGTATTGTGGCATGTTTGACAACAGGAGAGAACGTTTCGGAGAAATCAAGGCCAGGAATTTGATTAAAGCCTTTAGCCACAAGTCGAGCTTTGAGTCTCTCTAGACTCCCATCTGCATGAAACTTGACTTTGTACACCCACTTGCATCCAACGATATTCATGTTAGGCGTGCGAGGCACAAGTTCCCATGTTTGATTTTTGTTTAAAGCATCCATTTCTTCTTGCATAGCCCGGAGCCATCCAGGGTGTTTAATTGCAGATTTGGTGGTTTTAGGGGGCGAGGGAAGTAATTCAGCAGCACAAGCAAAATCGTCATTAAAATAACGAGAATTAGGCTTGAGACTGCCAACACTAGATCTGGTTGTCATACTATGTTAATGAGGAAATGGAGCAAAAGTTGATGAAGTGGGTTGATGTGAGTGAGCACTATCAGGATTGGAGGTGAATGGAGATGATGGGTCATGGGTGGTGCTATGTGGCGCGGCTGCAGATGGAATCACACGGGCACTGCTATGGAGCTCGGCTGCAGAGTGGGAAGAAGATGCGGCTGGGTCGTGGATGTGTTGTGCAGCAGCTGGTGCTTCAGACGCAAGAGGAGTCGAGATGGGTACAGCATATTCTGGAAGTTGAGTTGGAGACAGGGGTGAGGCAACCTCTGTGGACAACCGTGGTGCATCAAATGTTGGAGATGACTCAGAGATAGAAATGGAGTCAGGGCAACCTGTGAACCATTCAGCGAAAGTAGTGATAGTGTTAGTAGTCACAGGTGGTGGACATAAGGTATCATGTTCTCTAAATGGAAGTGTGATTTCATCAAAGACTACATGTCTAGAGATGTAGACACAGCTAGTGGGTGGATGATAACACCTATACCCTTTGTGAGAGATACTATATCCCAAGAAGATGCAAGGAAGAGATCCAGGTTCAAATTTGTGCTTGGTGTAATCCCGCAAGCAAGGAAAGCAATGACATCCAAATACTCGCAAGGATGTATAGTCCGGCCATTTTCCATTCAAGATGTAAAAAGGACTCCTCCAATCGAGCACTCTAGATGGTTGGCGATTAATTAACCAAACTGCAGTACCAAAAGCTTCGACCCAAAATTTCAAGGGAGCACGACTGTGAAACAACATTGTCAGTCCAAGTTCAGTGATATTACGATGTTTTCGTTCTACTAGACCATTTTGCGCAGCGGTATGAGGACATGACATTTGATGTCTTATTCCTTTACTAAGTAATAACGAGAGAAACGCTTTGCTTTGAAATTCTCCTCCACCATCAGATTGGAAAACCTTAATTCTTTTATCATATTGAGTCTCAATGAATAGAAGAAATGCAGTTAGACATGGTAAAAAAATCAGATTTGTGCTTTAGTGGAAAATACCATGTGAAACGAGAGCATTCATCAATAAAAATAACATAATATCGAAATCCTTGAAAAGAAGTCACTGGGGCAGGCCCCCACAAATCACAATGGATCACACTAAGTAACTCATATGAATGTCCATCAGGAATTAGAAAAGGTAAACGACAGGATTTTGCTAGCGGACAGCTACTGCAAAGTTTCTCAAACTTATTATTTGCATTTTTGCTAACAATAAACTTATTGAGTTTGATATGGTCAAGCACTGCCTTTTGAGGATGACCTAAACGTTGGTGCCACACTTCATCGGATGTAACACGAAATCTGTTTGAGAAAAATGCCTCTGCTTTGTCTGACTTGAGTGCATAAAGGCCACCACTTCTAGGTCCATGTGCTACTGTTCTGCCTGTGTGTCTGTCCTTGATCAAAAACCCAGTGGATGAGAATTCAAAAAGATAAGGATATTCAGATGTAATTTGAGACACAGATAAAAGATTCTTCTTAATTTCTGGAACTACCAAAACATTGTTTAAATGTAGGTCATGAGTTCCATTCTTGATTGAGGTAGTACCAATGTGTGTGATGTCAAGACAGTTTCCATTGCCTACAAGAATTTTTTCATGACCATGATACTTGTGAAAATTCTAAAGCTTACCAGTGGACGCAGTCATGTGAGCGGATGCACCGGTGTCAGGAAACCAACTTGCATCTTGACTATCTGCCAGATTCATTGCTGCCATAGCTTGGGCCATATTTTCGAATTCCGTTGGCTGACTGTAACGATACCAACATCTTGAAGCTAAATGATTAGGTTTATAGCAAATCTGACAGACTAAAAGACTGGTATTGCCTTGTTTGTTTTCTAGTGGTTTATCTCCTAGTATTCCATCATTCATAGATGGGCTAGACTGAGTGAAGCCACGTCCTTTAGAAGTAAACCCATGTTGTTGTTGCTTCCCTTTCTTATTGTTAAAGTTTTTAGTGTTGAATCGCTGTCCTACAAAGGCCTGATTCTGATTAGGGGATCCATAACTGGTGGGATTGTGGAAAGTACGCGTTGTTTCATGTCCTTGTAGAAGAGGAACAATTTCCTTATAGGAAGGAATGGGTGGTTTCAACATGGTTGTAACAAAGGACTCATAACCAGGTCCTAGACCTCTCAGCAAGGAGAAAACTTTTTGGCGATCATTTAAGGGTTTGCCAATGGCTCCTAGATCATCACATATGCTTTTAAACTGTCGTATCGTATATAGTCAGACATGGTGGTATTGGATTTTGTAAAAACAGATAATTGCTGAGTAAGGTAAAATTCCCTCGCTTGTGAGTCTTGTGCAAAAGAATCATCAAGTGTTCGCCATACCTCTGAAGACGTGGTAAGGCCAACTGCTAACCCAAGTACCTCTTCAGAAAGTGTTGCAGTGATCCAGCCGCGGACAAGTCGATCAGAATGTTTCCATGCTGCATAGGCTGGATTTGTGACAGTATTTCCTTCAGTTGTTATTGCAGGTGCTGGCATAGGATGGTTGCCGTCGATGAAGCCAATCATCTCCTGGCTTTCCAGCAATCCCATAAAGTGGGTTTTCCAGAGAAGAAAATTGTTGGAAGTAAGTTTGATGGAGACAAAGTTGGCAATGTTTAGAGAGGCTGGGTAGGGATATTTAGAAGAAGAAGAAAGAATTGGAGATGACATGATGGGAGATGAGAAGTTGCAAGTTGGAAAGAGTGACGAGAAATAGAAGGTGAGAGTAGAATAGAGGAGAGGGAATTCTCAAGGGTTACCTTGGTGGTGCTCTGATACCATATGAGATTTGCTAGGAAGAGCCTGATGGGTCTGGGATCTTGGATCTTGATGGGTCTGGGATCTTGGATCTGGGCTCTTTTTCAACAATTGTGCTTCTATGAGATTATTATATTGCTCTATTTGTGTAAATTGGATTTAGGGTATACGTTTTTTTCATCATTATGTGGTGTTAATCTCTTATGATCATTACCTATCATTACTCACATTGATCTTGTATTTTATTTATGAATTATGCTTTCGTACTTGCTGTTTACTTTGTTTATTAGTGCATAGGTATGGACCCCTACTCTACTGTGGAGACGGAGGATGGTCAAACGTTTCAAGCGTTTGAACCAATTGACGAACTTGAGTGGAGAGCCGGAGATGGCTATGGAGTCGTCTGAACCTGCATGAGAGAGAACGTCATCTTAGAACTTCTTTAGATGAACTTTCTTTAATGAAAAACTTTTCATTAGTAATTGTTTGATTTATTCTACAACTTTAACTATTACTTCTTCATCTGATGATTGTGTTGGATCTTAACTATGAATCTTGAATACCAATTGAATAAAGCTTCCGTTGCATTTAATGAAATTTATTTTGACTCACCACGGTTTGTTATGTGGGTCTACTTTTGGAAGCTTGTATTGTATTAAACACAGGAAATTGAATATTTATTCTTATTTTCCACGTTATTCCTTGGTTGTATTTTGGGGACGTGACACAACATTCCCAACACATTCAAATAACATTATAATAATATTGAAATCCAAATACAAAAAAATGAACCACTACACCATCTTTTCAAAGTCAAATAACATCATAATAATATTGAAGTCCAAATACAAAAAAATGAACCACTATACCATCTTGTCAGAACCGAATAACATCATAATAAAGCTGAAATCCAATTACAAAAACTTAAGCCCAATTCAAATATCCTTTCAACGTCAACAATTGAGAGCCACATTGCCAACACTAAAAACGAAAGTGACATAAAAAAGACAACCTTTGAGCCCAATCCAAGAAAAGCTTGTTTATGTTAATCATGGTTTAAAATAGCAGCCGCTACATAGCGTAGCGGTCGAGGCCACTACCCTATTTTGAAAATAGCGGCCCTACGGCCTAAAAGCTAGTAGAGTCAAACAATTTTAATTTTATACATTTTTTTTTCCTATTTCTTCTCATCAATAACCTTAACTAAAGTTGTCTTTACTCTTATATGGTTTTAAATCACTTAAAAAAATACAAGATTGCATGTTATACAATATTTAAATTTTTTTCACCACTTAAAAAACTTACACCGTTACATTTAGCCCACTACGCGCCATTTTGACCACTGGCCGCTATGCCCGCCGTAACCGTTATTTGATACTTAGTGTCAATGTCTTCCAATAGCCACATCCAACAGCGATACCATCGCAACCACCGATTCACTTGAGGACTGCAAGATAGATATGTAAATAAATCAAGGGGATTTTACCGAAAAAGTGTCCCAAAACATGTATTATACGTTTTTAATCATAAATACATATAAACATCCGTATTGGTGTTCGTACACTCGATTTGGACGATTTTACCCCTCTTGTATCGAGCCTTTGCCTACTATTGCATTCAGTTATGAAATTATAACCCAGACACCTCAATGGAACGATTTCCTTCTCTTTTTCTTCTCCAAATTTCTCCTCTCCAGCTTTTTCTCTCTTTCTCCTCCGCTCCCTCCTCTCTCTTTCCCTCATCCTTTCTTTCTTTCCCTCTCCCTCTCCGGTCGCTGCGTTCTCCTTCCCTCTCTCTCTCTCCGCTCACTGCGCGCGGGAAACTCTGTTATCTATCTCCTGGAGATTGCATACCCATCTGCTGTTGCTGCTTCTGCTTCAGTTCTTCACCATCAAAGCCCATGTTTCTCTGGCGTAAATTTTTTGGGCAACGCAACTAACTGATTCGTGGTCGAAAGAGGAAGTCAAAAAAGATGGAGTTGGAGGTCAGGGTCGTTGGAGGAATCGAGAGCTACTTCGTCTCTCTCCCTCTCTCTTTCATCCAAACCCTTCAATCCACCCATCTAGGGTTTCTTCCTCCCGTTCTCGCTCTCGAGATCCGATTTCACCGAACTGGAGAATGCTGGCATCTGGCCTGGTCGGGCTTTGCTTAGAGATCTCCCGCCATCGAGGTAATTCCAATCGTTCTTCTTCTGTTTTTGGTAGATTTAAGCGCAGTTTGGATGTAAAATGATTTGCAAAGCGTTTGAATGCTCAGAGAAATCCATTTCCTATGGCATGGAGTAGGAATCGCTTGGATGTAAAACGACTTGCAAATCGTTTGAATGCTCATTCAGCCATGTATCTGTTTTTTTTTTTTTTTTTTATGATAAAGTTGATTTGGATGGTGAATTATGCTGGGAATTGTTTTGGATGCCCCCCTTTAAGCTAACTGAAGCTTTTCGGCTTTTGATCTTTTTGGTCATTTAACAGTGAGACGGTGAGTGGGAAATCCTAGAAATTCAAGAAAAGATTAGGATAGGTTTATGCAACGGTGATGATTCCTCGGTTGGAAGGGGAAAGCATTCAATTTTTCTGTGCTGTTATTGTTTTTTTTTTACACCGTTGGGTGGGGCACTTTTTTGTGGAAAAAAAAAACCATTTTATATGGCAAGGAGTGGGAAGTGAGAATCACTTCCCAGGTACTGAGGGAAAGGATTCTGCAGAATTGCAAGGATTTTACCTAATTGTGTTTTTTTTTTTTTTCATTTTGCAGTGTTCCTACACTTCCATAGGAAGTTGAAATCCTCTCTATCGAGGAAATGGTTTCGTCGTTTTTTATTCTTTTACACGTGGAAGAAGTGTCACACAAAACTAAGGAAGAGTGAGCTAGAGGAAAAATCTGAACAATTTTCTTGTCTCGTAATCCTCCAGGTGCACAAGCACACTTTAAAAGGCACATTTGTATAATGAGGATTCCACTATCTGCGGAATTCCTTTTTCATGCTGGTGGAGAATCCCACTGTGCAACCCACCATTGGATTTTGTTTTCCTCTCGATTGAAAAAAATTAGGCCAGACTGTCTTTTCTTGGCAAAGTATCATTGCACCAAACTGTGGAAAATTGAGTTGCAGGGATAACCAAAGTCGTTTTCTCTATTTTGGAACTCTCGAGTTATGCAAATGTGCCTTTTCTATTGGATTCTTAGCTACTTCTAGTAAAATGGGTTATAAAGAAGGATTACTATTATAAAGTTGCAGAGTGAAAGATATAAGGTGGAGGTTTAGTTGGGACACTCATTTTCCTATTACTGATTTACTAGGGCAATCTAGAAAAGGGGAGGTTATTTGATGGCCCTTCGTGGATATTTATTCACCATTTACTTCTTCAAGTTATCCTATTTGATAATAAGATGTTGCTTAGAAAGTAGAATCCCTAAAAATTCATTGGCCTGTTTCCACCCAAAACACAATGTAATTACACCAAAAACGAACACTTTGAAAAGTTCACCCAAAACCGTCAGTTCACCTGATTAGACCTTACGTCGGTCCCACCTTTCCATGAAATCAAATCCTTTCTGCACTGCATCACCACCATTAGATCTGTACTCCCTCACACTTGGCCCGAGCTGAAAAGAAAACATTTATTATGGCGAAACCCCAAGGTTTGAACCCTCGTTGCCATGGTTCGAACCTTCCATCTTGTGCATTTCTGGGCCAAAGGCCAGAAAGGATAAAGGTTCGAACCCTTGTTGGCATGGTTCGAACCTTCCATCTTGTGCATTTCTGGGCCAAAAATCAGAAAGGATGAAGGTTCGAACCCTCGCTTCCAGGGTTCAAACCTTCCATTTTGTGCATTTCTGGGCCAGATTCCAGATAGCACCAAGGTTCGAACCCACTTCACTGCCTTTCTAGGCCAAAAACCAGAAAAGGAAGAAAATAATGGGAAAATAGCTCTGGATGGGAAATAATTAAAGGTTCGAACCTTTAAAGAGTGGGTTCTAACCTTCGGGCTCTTTGAAATTTGGTCTAGGAAGTGCAAAAAATAAAGGTTCGAAGGTTCGGGCTCTCTGGAATTTGGCCCAGGAAGGCAGTGAAGTGAAGGTTCGAACCCTCAAAACGAGGGTTCGAACCTTCGGACTCTCTGGAATTTGGCCCAGGAAGGCAGTGAAGTGAAGGTTCGAACCCTCAAAATGAGGGTTCGAACCTTCATGCTCTCTGGAATTTAGCCCAGGAAGGCAGTGAAGTGAAGGTTCGAACCCTCGAAACGAGGGTTCGAACCTTCGGACTCTCTGGAATTTGGCCCAGGAAGGCAGTGAAGTGAAGGTTCGAACCCTCAAAATGAGGGTTCGAACCTTCATGCTCTCTGGAATTTGGCCCAGGAAGGCAGTGAAGTGAAGGTTCGAACCCTCAAAACGAGGGTTCGAACCTTCGGACTCTTTGGAATTTGGCCCAGGAAGGCAGTGAAGTGAAGGTTCGAACCCTCAAAATGAGGGTTCGAACCTTCATGCTCTCTGGAATTTGGCCCAGGAAGGCAGTGAAGTGAAGGTTCGAACCCTCAAAACGAGGGTTCGAACCTTCATGCTCTCTAGGAAAAGAGAGAGCTGGTTCTACGCTGAAAAATCGAACAGTTGCAGCTATGTGGTGTCAAATAATTGAACAAATGGAAACCCAAGTTGCAGCCATTCTTCAAGAAGAAAGGTAAATCTGTGTCTTCTGTGTGAGGTTTGCTTGCATCCTTTATTCTTTTCTTCTTAACAAATACATCTCTAGAAAAATGTGAAAAAATAAAAACCATCCATTGAATTGGCCCAACATTGAAGTCCATTGGTGAATGAGGAATTTTGCATCTAGTCTATTCATTGTAAGAGCTGCCTCTTGAACATGTTCAAATCCTCTAAGACTTAAAGACTTCTTTCAATTGACTCAGCATATCATACATGTTACACGACATGGAAAACCGTTTTGAAATATCATGAATATACTGACATATCAATCTGAGCAGCATCCAAGAGTCTTTCTCATTATTTAAAGATCACATTTTAAAATCGAGGCCATCAACTTGCTGGATAATAAATTTGAGAGTGAAAACTCTAAAGGACGATAACGATTTCGTTATTTGAATATAACCTCCATGAGTCTTTTTACTAGTTTATGTATCTCAATAAATAGTCAAGGCCAATCTCGATGTTGAACGAGAAAAAGTAAACAAAAAAGTCTAAAGGTTTGTAACGATATCGTTATCAAAAAAATTTAGAAACCACTAATCTCTGCAACACAATTGCTCCACAAACATCAATTTCAGTTCAAGGCATTGAAAAACTGATTCGGGATAAAGAACAAAACCAGAACAAGCTTTTCTACGTGACAAATGGGTTGGAAACATGAGTTGAAGAGGGTAAACTCAAATGGTCGTTATTTCATTTCAAATTGTTAGATAATATGCTTACAAAATTATGAAATGTTTGGAACCCAATAATTATTCTAGCACACAAAAGTCATACACCCTTTACAAGTTGATTGGCTCCATATGTCGCCTCCAGTGGAAGTAGATTTACAAGTTCCAAACATGAATGAATCTCTGAGTCCAAACTTAACTTGTTGTGCTCTGCTTCACTAGGAACTAATCCAGGAGCTGACCTGCTCATGGCTTTCACAAAGTGGAACCAAGAGAACATGACAGTGTCTTGCACTTCATATGCAACTTACTAGTTCTACTATAACACACTTCAGGTTTCCTCATTCTACCATGTGGCACCAGACTAAAAGGTAAAAATGACACTGCTAATCAGTACTAATCAGAGACATTCATATCCCGAAGGAGACTTTGCCACAAAGGGAGCTCCTGCACATAAAAGCAAAATAACCCATATGAGAATTCAGTGAAAGAAGAACATAACCAACACTAAATCTTCCACTATGTTTCAAAAATAGGAAAGAGGTTCTTCAATTGTGCATATGAGTGCGCGTCTACTATATATATATAGTCATTATTTCATGTTGCCATCCCTAATTGTCACTAGTCACATACTCGTATCAACAATGAGTCCAATGAGAGGGCCATAAAAGGATTGCTACAATTATTAACCTTTCCTGTTGCTATTGAATAGACTCCAAAGTCCTAGCCAGTTTTACCTGAAGAGTCCTAACATTCAAGAAAGCTATCCAAAGGACCAAATTGATGAATGAATATGATATCAAATAGTATTGAATTCAATTTGTTTCAGGAAAACCAATAGAAATGCAATTCAATATAAGATCGAACAAGCACCATTTCTACAAGAAAAAAAAGGAGATTATGCAATATAGTAATGTTACCATTTCTACAAGAAAAAAAAATCAACTTAAATAATCAATAGCTTACATAACTTGTTGATAACAGAACCTCTAAATACCACTAATATAAAATGAATGGAAGCTCTAATGTATACCGGATTTAGATGATGGCATGAAGTCCATTGATCATAGCCTAATAGCATCAACCCAGTCACTTGTAGTTTGACAATGGCGAATCCATGATGGGGCCCAAGTACATCTTTATAATTCCAATCAGCGGACCATCAACTAGCCCCTTTATCACCAAATGAAGAAACATCAGGCATATTAAAGTCACTTTACTGAAGCCATGGGACAAAATTAAGGCATTATAAGAAAATCTTAAATATCAATGATGATGGCAAGATCCTATTGGACTTTATAAGATATATCTTCTTCATTAGCACTTCAACAATGCTTCAGTTCTAGTAGAGCTCTACAACATTTCATCATACATGCAAAACGAAAGGTTAGAACAGTTAGTGCAATGGTCTTTTTAGCTATCATCAGTCATCAGCAAATTGGGAAATTGTTTGCCCATGTAGAATCCATAGCATGCCCTTCTTTTCATACTCAAAGGTATAACACATCATATAATATCTCCTTGTATTACAATGCATGTGGTTCTTGTTGGCTTCTGGTACATACTAATTTTACAGAAAATGTAAGGCTCAGGCCAGGGGTTTCCAAACTCAGTTTTCCATTGCAACTCACTAAAAGATCTAAATCATTACAACTTGTTCCACTGGGTCCCATTCAAGCCTTTCTTTTCTTTTCTAAAGACACAAGGTTCATATTGTAGATGTGACAGAGAATTCCACGTAAAAGGTGTGATTATCATGGGTAATAATAGTTATTTACAGAGTACAAAATGGATAAAGCAAAAATGAAAAATGATGATCTTGGATATAGCAACATGGTGAGCACAATCTAATCTAATATTATTCAACTAATCCTAACAAACAAAGCCATCAAAAAAAAAAAAAAAACCCTTATCATATATCTTATATTATCGTAAGATAAGATCATTCATTATTATCCTACACAACACTACTCAAACTAAATATGGTATGAGTCTTGAGTTTGCATAGTACAACAGAATACAATGGTTTAACTGTGATTGGTTGCTGATGCATATGGAAGATTACAGATGAGCAAAAGGTTACATAGAAGATGATTCCATCTAACTGAGAATATCGACATAGCATTTTTCTAGATCAGGTAGAAACCAATGTGATTCCAACTACACTCAACAATCCAGAAAACAATTATTCAAATTCCCAATGTCCAATCAAGTATATAAACTGAATTTCAGCCAAACAAGTAGAAGAAGAACTCAAGTTCCACAACAAACAGAAAAATAAACTAATTCAAGAACCAAGAATCAACTGACAGATTGAGATAGATAGATATATATGTTTACAATTAGAACAATAATACAACCGACACTTACCTAAGAATCAATCTCACCATGTCCCTACTCTTCGGCCACAGAACGGGAAATCGATACCCAATCGGGAGAGGAACCAAGCATCTAAGACTCGGATTCGGGCAATGCCACTCCCGATGCTCCATTCTCTTCCGAGATTTAAGCTCCTTGATCGCCCTCCAATTATCCAAGCAAGGAATGTAATCAACGGCTCCAACGAACTTGCAAAACTTCCAATCGATCAGATCCGTGGGAGCTGGGATCGAATCATCCCTCCGATCTTGATTCCTGATCTCATCTGTAACAGATGGAGCAGAAGATTTAGGAATTCTTGAGGAGATTTGTTGAGATCTTTCCAGATCTGAGAGGGAGAGGGAAGAGAATCGATTGGCGAAGACGAGGATAGAGCCGCAGAGAAGAAGAACGAAGAGAGCCAAGAAGAACAGGTTCTTTCTCTCCGAAATTAGGGTTTCGAAAGATGATGCCATTTCCTTTCTTTCTCGAGCTGTAAGAAGAAGAAGAAGATAAAAAATGGTGGGTAGAGTAGAGAGGGAGAGGGAAAAAGAGAGCTGGGAGTGGAGGGGAAAGGGAAATAGAGGGAAGCGAGTGGAGAGGGAGAGGGAGAGGAGAGGGAAAGAGAGAGTAGGGAGAGCAAGAGCAACGGAGGAAGAGAGAATGGGCGGGAGAGGTTCAGTTTTGGAGAAGAACGGGAGAACCAAATCAATTGACATGACGATTTCGTTCGCACAACAAGGGGTAAAAGCGTCCAAAAACGCTGTACGAACACCAAAATGGATATATCGATGTATTTTTGTTTAAAATGGGTGTATACATGTCTAGCACCATTTATTTCGTAAAATTCCCATAAATCAATAGGTTAAAAACAAGATTCCTAAATAATTGATATTAGTATGCCATTATTTTTTACCCAACTTTGTGTCAATGCTTCATCCTCGAAAGTTGACCTTTCTGATGCTTTAGCTTTGCTTTCTAAACCACCCCGATCGTTTACAGAGATCTGATCTTTAGAATTGGAAGGAATATTTTACAGTCATTAGTAACTTAAAATTAGCATTATAGTCAAATAATAAAAGAAAAATGCGTACATAGCAACGTCAGAATGTAATAATACAACTTATAAAACCACAAGGCTCCTCCAAAAGATGAAATTCAACTGCTATGAGAAGCAATCCAACGAACGTCGATTAATATCCTCAAAAAAGAAATTACCATTCAAATATTTTGATGGTAACCCTTAGTTTTTTATGTTTTCTCTTCTTTTTGGTCCTCTATATTTTAAGGGCGTAGAGCCCAATCCAATCATTTCAAACATACTACCCCATGTGAATTGACATGAATCCCAAATCTTACACTCATCAAACTTTTCATCACCATTGGATTGAAATCACAAGAAAGTGATGCATCTAGAACCATTAGACTTTAGGGCCATGGATCAAGGGGTTTAGATAATCGAACGAAGTCGAGATTTCTCACAAAGGTAGATCTCATATAGATTATTTTATTTAGTGGCATTCCATGGCTGTCATATACCATAGTGGACCCAAATGATAGGGGCGTTCTTTTTCTTTTTGATAAAAACTCCTCAAATGTAACTCTCACGATACTATGAGAGTAATAAGATGTGAGGGCCCCAACCCCCATATATTGGGGGTTATTCATTTGCATCCTTCCCTCGCCATATAGTAAGGGACAAACTTATTGAGGCCCATGTAGGGCCCCACTGATCATGAGACTGGGGGATAGAAAGGGACATCTTGAATGAGCTCATATATCAAGTTTGGGGTTAGTCCCATGCCTCTAACTCCTTCATCCGTAGCCCACAAATTATATATATATATATATATATATAGGTGCTCATGTGAGAGCATCTCTCACCTTACTCTGAGATATAAAGGTAGGGGCTCTCACATTTAAGTTGCTAGCATTGGATATGGATGTGAGCGCCCCAACTTATCTCTCATAGTAAGGTGAGAGCATGTCTCACAGGAGCATTTTTCATATATATATATATATATATATATATAAAAGAGCAAGTGATGATCAATTGAGAATGTCAATAATTATTTATAATTAAAATTGTCAATATAATTAAATAGGAAACATAAGTTGTTTATGAGCAAAATGAAATGTAAATCAGAAAAGGTCCAAGTATATGGTCCTAGTGTGTTCATATAATGCACCATCAATCAAAAAGCCATTAGTACTTGCTTTAAGTCAAACACTTAAAAACTCACTACATGACTTGACAATCAGCTGATTCAAGTATCCAGTTAGGTGTTATTCATTAATATAAGGGGAAAAGGTACTAATTAGCATTTGACTTGGAAATTTTTAGCACATATGTGAATCTCCATTGATTTTATGGACCAAACATGACAATCGAAACACATATCTATGAGTTGGCCTGATTTTCTGACAAAGCTAACATGGTGGAATGAAAGAGCCCTGCTATTTGTCCAGAATTCTGTCCAGAATTCTGGACAGATAGACTTTCTGGGAATGAAAACTTGCTTCTTAGAACTGTAAATAATATAGTATTATTAAGGATCATTAGTATATTTTCATTCTTGTTTTTTTATATTTATTTCCTGAAATCAAGTGAGAAGTATCCAAAAATTAAGGTTAGTCAAATTTCAAAAGCCCAAACATAAATCACAAACTCCAAACCGTTTTTTCCTACCTCCCCACTATGGGAAGACATTCTCGCTTTTAGGGAGAGATGTCCTCGGAATGAAGCACGCAATGGTGTACTATATTTTGACGGTCTTTAATAGTTATTGTATTTAATCTAACAATCTTGATATTTTTTTTGGAAAATCATGATAATACAAATTATTAAATGAACTAAAAAAATGAAAATCAAGAAATTTTCACAATTAAAATTAAAAGACTCTTAAGAATTCCCCACTGCAGACCATGAGAAGATCGAACAAATAAGTAAATCAACTCAAAATCCAAAATCAAAAAAAAAAAAAAAAAAATCCCTCGACTGTGCTCATGTCTCCCAGTCACATATTCCAACCAATTGTAGTCTCCCTAACAAAAAGTTCAAATCAACTGCAATTTACTATTCATCCAAACTCATCCTACACGAAATTTCAACCTAAAGAATAAATGAAAAAAAAAAAAATACAAAAAAATGTATAAATTAGTTTCCTCACCCCTAGATCAATTCTCCTACACCCACTGAGCTTTGATCGTTTTCAAATGTCGTATAGAACCATATCATAGACTCCACACAAGCAAGAAGCCTCTCTCACCCTAGAAGAACAAAGAAAACAATAGTTCGAAAGGGAAAGGGAAGAAGGCGCTCGTTAGAAAAAATAGGAAGGAGATAAGGTCTTTTCTTTGGATTTACACGTAACATTGAAAGATGATAAATTAAGAGAGATTCATTTGAGGTAGTTTACACACATCGAGGTCAACAACAACACTAAGTAAAGAAACGGTTTTCTATACATATTAATGCCTCAAAAAGGAAATGGGATAGGATGAAGAGGACATGGATGAAAGATTATATAGATACGATATGAAATGTGTGCAACCCACATTGGCATTTTTCATATTAATTGTAGACTAAAATAGTGTAATAAAATTCATATTGCTGACCCCACCAAAGTTAGGACAAGGCTTTGATGATGATAATGATTTTTATTTAAAAGTACAACCCTCCATGTGTCTTTTCATGATTGTCTTTAAAACTCTTATTTAAAAGGTGATCTATAGATTATTTCAAATATCATTTGGCAAATTTATTTTTTTACGTCTATTTAACTTAAAACTGAATTATTTAAATACTTTAAGCTGTTCGGAAAACCTCATGTGAAGGAATTAAATCAGCTTGAACCGAAAGGGGAACTTTTTCAAAGAAACATTGGTCTCTAAAGCAATATAACCCTCTTCATTATTATTAATTAATTTATTTATTTTTTACATGTTTACCATATAAGATTTACAATAAAATGATTTCGGTTTCTTGCACCGTCCTAGCATTGGGCATTTTAAGTTCGGTGTCGCTTTAATGTGCAAACAAAACGAGGTACTGTATCCTGAAGTCAGGCTTTCCAACAGTCGCCTTGCAAGCGGAAAATCAGTTAACAGGCAACCTTAATGGTATTCTTGCATACAACCTTCATTTTCCCGTTTGATTTACACTGCACATTTCTTTTGTAAGTTCCTCCAACGGTTATAGACCTTAGTGCCCAAAACCTCCTCTCACCCTACTTGATCCCGCGAATTTTTGTGCATTTTCTTTATCTGTAAGCTTGAAGGAAAAAACTTCTTTTGACTCATTAATTATTGTCTATTTTATGTGATCAAATTGCTAAGTTAATTTTTTTCTCCATTTTTTATATTTGAATATATGAGTAAGATATATTTGTGCTCTTTAGTTAATTGCTTATAAACTCACAAGCACTATGTTGTATAAGCACTCCAGAAGTGCTCTGAATATATAATTATTTTAAAATTTAACATTTCGACGCTCTCTCTTAATATATAGAGATTTAAGTATCGTCTACTAGGAAAAGTTAACTCAGTGAGAGACAACTCTGAATAAAATCTTCAGATCATGCTTATGTGGGATCAATCTACAAATCAAGAATGACACATTCCAATCCCACCCTATCACACTCATTGATATGAAATGAGGTGCACCCTGAACCAGGTTTGCATCTTCAGATCATTACCTGAAAACCCAAATCAGAACCGCAGCAGGGCAACCCCATGCAAGTTGACTAATAGAAAAGGCATATGAAAAAGTGGCAACATTTTTTTTTTTTTATTGTATTCAACATGAAATATAACTCGGATTCCCTCATTTTATCAATACACAGCTTCCTAACCATTTGGAAGATGCAAGAACACATATTCTATAGGATTACTAACAAGAAACCATGGTCCAAAACTTTCCAAGCTTAGATAAATGACAAACTTCTTTTCAAACCGGGTCAGGAATGATATAATCGCTAAGTCCTCGATAGAGAGTGATCTGATTCAACCTGCCTAAAGGGTTAAATCACATCAAATCAGAGCGGCAACAGTCAGCCCCATTCAATTTGCATCCCTGTTGCCACCTCAAGCTTAGATGTATGATTCCCATCCAACTGCTTCAGTGATGTACTTACACAAGCACATGCTTTTGTTTGTCAGGAACAGACAGCTCCATTGTTGACCACTTAGTGCGCAATGTAATCAGTAGGAGCGTGCAAGCTTGACAAAAGAGACCACAGATCAATCCAATCCACAATCCCTGCAGGAATCCAATTTGTTAGATGGAAACAGGGTGCTTCATTCCAGAAAGATAGAACTTGATGCGGCAAGTTGATAACACAGAACGTGTAATGCCTTTTAAATGTGCTGTATAATGCTATCAAGGTCACTTGATCTAGCAACATACTAATCAGACGAAAAAATTGAAGGATGTAAGTGCATCAATAGAAACATGCAGCGTGCCCAAGAGATCAAAACATTAATGCAGAATCTCATAATTCTAAATTCTGTTTTTTGAGGTCTGAAGGTGAAACAAATATTAGGATCACTAAATACACCAAGGTACATAAAGAATCAAACCAGTTGAAAATAAGCATATTCAAGACAGTACCACATGTTAGTGCTATTTCGGGTATCTAAGTAGAGAAGATGAATTGGATAAAAATGAAGTGTAATAGGTTTTGACATTTAGGAGCAATTTAGAATAAAAAGGAGGATTTGAGTCAACTTTCCCAAATAGGATTAAGCAGTGTCATGCTCCCAACACATGGCACACGTGTGGTGACAAGGTGGGTAATGGCATAGACATGCAAAGCACATAGTGGCTACAAGCTATGGATGTTGGTAGAAGTGCATCTTGGTGGGATATGCTTCTAGGGTGAAATGATACAGGTTATGGTGTACCGATCAAGATTCACCCAAATTTATCATCAGCAGGGATGTTACATTTCATGGGGATGCTTTACTCGAAGCGAGAAAGCAGTGACACCGTTTAGGTGGAGTCCGACATCCTAGTGAGGAAGGAGAGTGCATCCAGCTCCTCCCGGGATACAGGGGATAGTCAGACTGTACAGCAAGTGCAGCGGACAGGGCTGTATATGCCGCAGACGGATAGATTGCAGAGAGAAAGGAAACCGCCGGTTAGATACTGTTTTGAGGAAATGACGACGTACGCGTCGACATCAAACAATGGCCATGATGATATGGTTGCATACGCATTGACAAATAAGTCTCTTGAATTAATGGAAAGGCTGAAAAGTAGTCAACAGGCTGCAACACTGACTGAATCATCAGATGACAAATCTTCTATTATTCCTTTCCCTTTCCTTTCCCTTTCGGGAGAGTTTTTTCTGATGTGCCATTTCTTATGACAATAATAACATTCAATGTTTTTCTTATTAGATCTATGTTTATCCTTACTACTGAAGTCTTTTGTTCTTCCTCGTACTACCAAACCCACACCTGAACCATCATTGTCAGTTGTAACCTTTTTTCTTAAACTCCTTAGAGTTCAAGGTTGCCTCTACATCCTCTTTAGACAGAATATCTCTACCATACATCATGGTATCAACAAAATGCTCATATGAGGGTGGTAACGAACACAACAACATAATAGCTTGGTCCTCATCATCAATTTCAACATTGATATTTTCTAGATTTATAATAGCTTTTGTGAAAGAATCAAGGTGAGTTGAAACAGACGTACCTTCCTGCATTTGTAACGTGAACAACCGCTTTTTCAAATACAAGCAATTCGTGAGAGACTTCATGATGTATAAGTTCTCTAACTTCTGCCAAATGCCAACAACAGTTTTCTCCTGTGCAACCTTTCGCAGTACACCATCTCTAAAAGATAGTAGAATCTGACCATACGCCTTGTCCAACAACTCATCATTCTCTTCATCAGACAGTTTTTCAGACAAAGCATTATTTCCTTTCAAAGCTTTATGCAACCCACTCTGAACCAGCAAAGCATACATCTTCAAACGCCACAGACTGAAATCGTTGTTTCTATTGAATTTCTCAATTTCAAACTTCGCAGCCATTCCGCGAATCTTTCTTGGTACCTGTGTAGATCTGGTCACCACGAGCATGCCGGAAGAAATAGATCTGAAATCCGACTCTGGACGGCTATAATATCGCAGAAATAAGTTTTTGCGCTCCAATCAATCAATCTCCTTCGTTGACCATTGAACAACCAATCTTCTTCCACAACTGCGTAAATATGCTCGCAATGAGTTTGTAGGTTCAAACGGATCTCCAATTAGACTCCAGATCGTCAAGATATCGCGAAGACAAACTTCGGCCTTTGATCTGGCTTTGACCGTACGGATCTGCTAACGTCAGTGCCTTTCTTGCGGGCTTTGCTACTGGGCTTCTGTTACACGGGTCAGGTCAACTTGGACTTGACCCAACCTGGACTGACCTAGCTTATGGGCTTCTGAAACGGGTCAGGTTAAACCTGACCTGGGACCAACCCAGAACTGCTGCAAGCCCAGGCCCACCTTCTTCTTCTTCTTCGTTCTAGAAACAGAAACAGAACCTGCAAAACAAGGTTTTCTCATTCCACAGCAATAGCGCAGGTGGCGCTTCTTCTCCGGTGTGCGATTGCTGCCCGGCAATTTTTTTGATCACGCGCGTCACCGGCGACAGACGGCGGAATCACACGATGTCAGCCGAAACAAGAAAACAGAGACAAGCAGGCGCAAGACGCGCAACAGTGCAGTGGCGCTTCTCCTCACCCAACTTCTCCAATCGTTCTGACCAGCAATCAAAACAGTCTGGATCATCTCCGGAAAAAGCTGATCTATCCGATCTGGTCTCCCTCTCTGCGAGATCAGACCTTTTCCGGAACCTCTGCAGCAACCGAACCTGACCGATCTCAGAGACAAACAAAGTCTGATCCTATGTTTCCTCAAACGGCGAATCTCCCTCTAGTTCGGTTTCTTCTCTGAAACTTGTGTGGCCCACCGAGATCAAACGATCTCGGTCCGCACGATCCGGAAAACGCTATCTCAATCTTGAGATCTAATCCGTCGATCACGCAACCACAACTCCAGTCCTTCTGAGCCGATCCGTCGAATCTCCATCGATCACGCGCAACGCTCTGATACCAATTTGTTGTAATATAGGGCTTACGAGAAGAGATCAATCACGCACAAGAGAACACAAATATTTACGTTGTTCGGCTTTTGGCCTACGTCTACGGGAAAGACGGAAGAATTCACTATGCAATCAGCAGAGGTGTACATCATAGAGACTCTTAATCTCTATTTATAATATCAGCCCCAAAACCCTGTTACACCCAAACATTACTTCTTAATCACAGTAGACCTATAACAGGCCTACCTCTAATCACAGTACAATTTAGGCAATCAAGGAGCCCGGTTAACCAAGATTAATTAACTTCTATTGAACCATACAAATTAACACAAGGCATGAACGAATACACACTTAGAATAGAAGGAGAAAGACTTGTAGAGAACTCCTACAATTTTCTTTTATTTTTTTGAATGGTAGAACTCCTACAATTATCTAGAGTGATATAGAACAATGTGGAGTTATTAGAATGTTCTAAAGGGGTGTATATTATTCTTCTATATTCTGAAGTGTAGAATTGTGTTTGTGTGGAGTATTTTATAATAGTGTGAAAGACCTTGATAGGATTAGGTTGATTTGTGAAAAAGTTTCTAGAGTAGGGTCTAAAAGGTTCTCATCAATTAGATGGATGAAACATGGATATATCCTAGCCATTGAGTTGATTGGGTAGGTCTACAAATAGGAGTTATTATTCATTTCTAATAGGCAACATTCAAGAAACAAGAAACAATCCACACTCTAGTTTCTCCAAGCGTTCTCTCTACTTGGTGCCCTAGTGACCATAGCTTGAGGTGCCAGTTATCCTAAGGATTACACCGCTGTTAAAGGATTACACCGCTGTTAAAGGAGACAACTGGAATCAAGGGGATTCACTCGGTCTAAGACAACATGGTGGTCAAAGTGGAGACAAACTAGTGGAATTTGATGCGACCGTCAAGTGCCACATTAATTGTAGAGGATTTTTTATAGGATGATAAATTGGCAATATGACTTATTGTATGGAACTGAATGCAGTCAGGTAGCAGTCTATGACCATGTGGGACATACAATTTAACATAACTTTGTGTTGGGTTTACTAAAACTCCTGGATTTCAATTAAAGAAATAATATATGATCATATCACATCAATGCTAAAGGAATGAAATCCACTAAAGGAGAGTTCCATGATGAAAAAGAATATGTGAATGTAGTATAATTAATAGAGGGCTTCAAGTCCTCTCTCCACTCATATGACCTGGATTTGGAACCCATTACTAGTCCCACACATGAGAGAGAGGGGAGGGATCCCCACTTGATCTTGGCCTTGACACTGTTGACCTAGGCCATTGAATCAAGGCTAATATGCAATGGATAAACCATTCGCATATTCGCATCATCTGATTTCGGTAAACATGTACCAAAATGTGTGAACTATATGACCAATTAGTGTTTTGGATCACAAGTCTCTAGGTTATGCTAAGATGGATTTGTAGCGTTCCAAGAAAGGATAGAACTAAGAATGTACAAAAAACTCAGGGGTAGCTCCAATAGAAGACAAAAACAATAAATGTTGTTTGAGGTTTGGACGTGTACACATAATACAAGAAATAGCCCTTCTATGACATCTTCATTAAAGAAAACAGGGACGCCCAGTCTCGGGCCCAATAATCAAGCACGTTCTTTTGTATATGCACTGTTCTGTGATCAAAGAAACTTTAAGTATAATTAACCTCACTTTCTTTCTTTACTATATCTCCTTTCTTCCTTCTTTGGGCTTTCTTCTTTACTCTCTCTCCTTTCTTCCTTCTTTGGGCTTTCATGGTATTATAGCATTGCTTAATCCATTGACTGCTGTGCATCATCAGTAGCAGGTCGTCTTTGTCATGACCATACCCCTTTGCAGCCATAAGATTGTTAAGATATTCAGTTACTCCTGCTCAAGATATCTTCCTCTTGGATGGATCTACACAAAGAATGTTCCAAGCTTTTATCACAGGATCTAAACTGTCACTATGCTTCCTTCTAATCGGCCAGCCCACATCCAACTACACCGATTCGCTGAAGGTCTGATGATCAACTCCATCTCCGAGGCATAAACATCTTCACCGCACTGCTGGCTACCCGGAGTGAGCTGCTCCGACAACAGCCCATGCTCCACCTGATGTGCTTGTCCATTGGCCTTGTAATCTGCCTGCCTATCAGTTTAGGCATCAATCAGCAACTGCTTTTATTTCAAATCCACCCTGCCGTGCTTCTTGACAATCCATAAAGTCCTTCAAGTGTGCAAGTCACAGGCAACTGTTCACTGTTCCTGCCTTTCATTTAGGCTATGACTCCAACATTCAGCTGAACCATTATTGGTTTATAAGGTCATTGCCCCCTTCTAGGCTATCCTTTCAGTGTTAATCCTTCTTAGCAAGATTGACACTAGTAATCGTCTATTATGGATTCACTCTCAGCCCCTCCAATTATTCCCATGCCCTCTCTTAAAGAACTAGTATAGGAAAACTTGCAAATGAAAACTTTCTTCTATAGAAAGGGCAAATTTCTCCAACAATCTGCAGTAATAATTTAATGGGCATCTCCATGAGTCCTCGTAAAAGCATCATAGTTGGATGTGGCTTTCATGGCCATGTTGGGAAGAAATGAGAATGTTATGACAAAATATACAGGATACTTTTTGGGACAAAGAAACAATATTGGGAAAGCCAGCCTTGCCTTTGCAAAGGCTTCTGATCTTACAAGAACTAAGATGAAGAAAGAACACCTGACATTTAAGCATTGGCTAACACAAAATGATGATGAAAGAAATGAGAATATGGTTATAAACAGGTATGAGTGCAAAAGAAGGAACACGCAAAGCTAATTTTTGATAATTCAGTTAAGGGTACCAGGGCGCTGAATGTTGATGACACTATGGAAAAAGAATGGACAAGTCTGAGTAACTAGCAGAGTCTAGCATTGAAATTATTTTAGAAAGAATATATCTTGTGTGTTTTGTATGGATTGTGTTGTCGGGAATTAAAGTTCCTCTAGCTCTAGGACAATAATTTCACAATATGCTCATTCTTGCTCAAGATCGTGTGTGTGTGTGTGACACACATACACACACGAGGGGTTTTTTTTGGGGTGGGGGGGTGGTGTGGGGTGTACCACTTTCATGCACAATAACTAGAATACAGAGGGATTATGACTAAAGCTTATGTTTGAGTTCTGTGACAGAATACACTTAAAGAACCCCAAATAGATAGGTCAGGCTATGATAATGATGAAGACAATGACTACATGATTACAAAAAATATTAGGTAAAAAAACTGTTTCAAAACAAAAAAAAAAAGAACCATGTGAGTGCAATCATGGTTGTTTCCTTTGACAAAAAGAAATGACAATATACCTTAGCATGCAGTCCAAACTTAAACCCAAGCAGGATGGATATTGGCATGCCGATGACATAGAAGGCCGCTAAGTTAGTCCATGCTGCCAAGTGCTGCCAACCACAGCCTCTTGATACCCCTGCAAACCACAAATGAAAGCTTAGATGGAAATTATCTACTTAAACAAAACAGTAGGGAAATTACCAATTAAGTAATTAAGCGGTTTCTTTCTATGTATCATTACCTGACAAAACACCTTGTGCTGAATCAAACAATATAGAAATCGCAAGAAAGGGAGTCATGTATGCAAATTGTTTTATTATTGTTTGGCTGTCACTGAATGAAGTGGCCCAGATATTATGACCAAAGATTAGTGACAAAACAACTATTGTGGCAAGAAGTACAGAAAGCCTTAGTGTCACGCTCACAGCATTCTTTGCTTTATCAACATTCCCAGCACCAAGTTCATTAGATACACGAGTGCTGCCAAAGAAAGTGTATTAACTGAGGAAAGATGGGAGATAGTATATAAAACATAGGTACCAGCATAGTATATAAAACATAGGTACCGCCACTCAGGTGCTCAATCCACATACCTCACAGCTGCACTGAAACCATATGTAAGCATAAATGTGACAGCTTCTGTATTCACACTGTGAAACCAACATGTAATCCAACAGTCAGGCTCAAGTGTGATACATAAAACATTACTACTTAAGGAGAGCAATCTTTAAAGAAGTTGCAACTAAAAATAAAAACAGGACATTAGCAACTATACCATATTGCAATCAGTGAGGTAGTGTTCTCTGCATCTGGCATCAATCCCGCCAACAACACAAGAAGTTCGAAGGCCCAGTATTCCAAACTGGAAAATTGAAACAACATTAATATTTGCTATTATAGAAACTTCAAACGATTAGGCAACATATAGTGCTAAGCCAGTAAGCCTACAAGTATAATTGGTTTCCCTCAATTTCATGATGCAAAAGTGGGTTCCTTGTTCAGTAATCAATCTTTTCTACAAAGTAGATAATCCATGCACATAAAATCACCAAGGTCTTAACATCCGAGGCATTCAGCTTTCGGTAACCTCATTTCCTGCCAAATGTGGATGCTACTGTTCACTGTGTGAGCAAATAAGTACAAATGATGGTGCTTCTAATTGGCATGTGTCTTCAAGGCAACTTAGACATGTTGAAAGCTATGGTGAAAAAAAAAGTAGGTGAACGGATTGGCAAAGAAAAAATGAAATAATTTGATAATATTAAGGTGTAAGGGACATCAATATTGGAAGGCACATCATGTTCCATTTGACAAGTCTATTTCATGGTGCAAGGCTCAATTGGGAATTAATCCATAGTGATTTGATGGGACCATATAAACCTTTACATTTGGGTTTCCACTACATGTCGATAATTGGTGATAATTTTACAAGATTCAAATGAGTTTACTTTGTAAAAGAAAAGTTCAATATTTTTCTTTTAGATTTTTGTAGTTGAGGTGACTGTTGAAAACTTACTTGACGAGAGCCAATTAGCCATGTTCAAAATATCAGCTGATACGATATTTAGAAATTTATCAGCATTCTCACCAATATCGGCTCGATACTAACTTATCAAATCTGGTCGTGTTTTATGACTGAACACCCCCCAAGGTGCTCAAGCCTCCATGAAAATCATGGAAAACTCGTAACATGCTATAAAGAATGAAAGAAAATGATCGATTCTCAAAATAGATATTGTAGAAAGTCAATTCATAGGAGAATTTAATAACCCTCAGGTTAATAACCATTACACGCAGTAACTAGAAGAAATAACAGGTAACGATTACTCACCAGACCATCACTGCTGAGGGAATCGCTAACTTCATATTCGGAAGTACATACTGGAAGCATTCCATTGAAAGCCCTTCCCATGTATACTTGAATTTCTCTGAATAGTTCACATACAGTGCCAACATAATAAATGATAACCATAATGATATTGCGGCTGCCAGTGCTGCTCCCTTAAAACCAAGTGTTGTATGATAAGTCAATAGATATGCTAAACCCACGTGGATAACAAATGGAACTAGAGAGCATATGACGAGGGGAATCACGACACTTTGGGTCTGGAGAAATCTCAGAAGGCATTGCAGAAAACCATATGCAAATAATCCAGGAATTAGATACTTCAGATACAGTCCAGCCATTTTTGCTATCTCTGGCTCTTGATGGAGCAAAATTAGAACTTGCTCTGAAAAGAACCACAAGACAGATACGACCACAGAAAAGATGAAACACGTAATGATTGATGACTGTAGGTAGATCCCCAACATCCTGTATAACTTAGCGCCAAACCCTTGACCACAAAGAGTTTCAAGTGCACCACTTAGACCAGTCTGAAACATAATAAAAGAGATAAATCAATGCCAGTAGCTCATGCCATGTATGAAATGGTATGCATGGATCTGTCAAGTCTGTAGCGTCATGTGTGTACTAAATAGAAGAATGAGAGCCTAGCAACAAAACATGTTATCAAGAGCAACTACAGGGGCACAACAAAAACTGAAAGGAAAAAACATACTAAGGAAAAATTTTAAAGTATATCTAATGATATAACTTTATTCCATAGAACTATTGAGTAATTTTCTGTATTCGATGTTCCTTAGAAGAAATCAACCAGTAAATCAGGAGATATGGTTGGACAATCAGCACAACGATAAAAAGTAACAGGAGAAAATAACCAGAGGATAAAAGATTCTTTGAGGAAAAGTCCCCATTGAAAGTGGCATATCTTCTAGACTTAAGAATTTTCAATCATTTCAGACACAATAGCATACAAATAAGTAACAGAATTTGATATGAATTTCCAAATATTTTTTCTCATTCTTCATTCAAAAACCCGATTCAGATAATTATGGAAATGAATACAAATTTCCAGTTCATATTCATTTCCCATCCAAATATAAATAAATCGTTCCATCCAAATTACAAGAGGATAGGTCAGAACTTAAAAGACACCTAATCATACATTGGCATATGATACTTGATATAACTATAAGGGACCCAGCATATCTCCGTTTTTCTTCTTTTTATGATACCATCCCAAATCATGCAGTTCATGCTTATGAACTTATGATGCACAAAGATATTGTTACTGTTGCCAATGTACAAAAGATCAGTAATGCTTATAACGTAATGTTTGGAATTACATTGAGAATTTTATTGAGAGAGAGAGAGAGAGAGAGAGAGAGAGAGATTACAAGAGACAATAACCAATCTGGAATGAAATTATAGAAAACTGTTAAAGAAATTAATAATAATCTTTTTTTATTTGTAAAGACATTTTATTTCAATGATTCAGACCAACTATATTCTATTAATAGAATTACTTTGTTAGAGATAGAAAATTTTGATATCTGTAGTAAACAAGCTGAGCACCCTTTTGGGCAGGCAACAATTGAAAATTTATAGCTATCCAGTGCATTGCAGAATGTATTAGTATAGTCAAAATTCTTCATCTGCAATAATTAATTACTGCAGATTTTAGCTTTTCATGACTTATAAGTAGCCAATTAATTTATATGGCGGTTATTGATCCATCACCAATGTTGGGAGTCAAAGAAGAAAAGTACCATTTACCAATATGTACGCTACATGAACCAGTTCAACCCTCTTATCTTGCAGCTGGTAAGTCCACACTTTTCCATTTCATAATGGATGGTTTGGGGACATTCTTTAACAGCACACTTAGGAAATTATTTCTGAACTCCTTGGAATTATTTGAAAATAGGTTTTTATCTAAGAGATTAATGGTCTGAAACTTAAAATGTATTCAAACTTCATTCTCCACCTGTATACTAAATATTTTATTTCAGTCTTAAACACTCTAAAAGCAATTTAAAAAAATGAAGATCTGTAATTTTTCGTTTCCTATTTTATTTAGGACTAAAACACTCTAAAAGCAATTTAAAGAATGAAGATCTGCAATTTTTCACTTCCTGGTTGTTCTTTTTACAATTTTTTATCTTAGCAAAGAGAATCGACAAAAAGTAAAGCCAATCCTAACTATATACCAGTGAAACACCAATACATGAGCTGACCACATTAGCTGATGCATTATTGAAGACTGGATTTTATAAACATTGATAGCCATTATATATATATGCATTGACCGTTTCAATTCTTTCAATTTTTTTTTATTTCTGGTGTTTTTTCTCTCTTTTGTTTGTAACATATGTTCGTGGATTTTGAACAAAATTTCTTTATAATCTCTAACTTAGGATTCCGTCCTACAATTAAACAGCAATGCCATTTTCTTTAATTTGTGTTTCTGGGTTCTTTTTCTTTTTTCTTCTTTTTAATATTTCTTAGATGAATTTGAATGGATTTTCAATTGTTTCTGACTGCCATTGTCCTTTTTGTTTGTAACAAGCATTTGAAGAATGAAACGAACAAATTTTCTTTATAATTCTGATTTAGGATTTCATTCTACAATTAATCAGCAATTCCATTTTCTTGAATTTGTGTTTCTGGTTTTTTTTTTATGATTCTTAAAAGAATTTGGATGAATTTTCACTTTTACTGAATTTGTGTTTCTGGGTTTTTTTTATAGTTATTAAAAGAATATGAATGGATTTTTTAATGTTTCGGACTGCCACCGTCTTTTTTTGTTGATTTACAGGGCGACAGATTCATCCCAGACAGATCTTCCATCAATTTAGACATGGCCCGCTACTTGCTAGTGGATGCCAAGAAAGGAAAAGAGAACAAGAACAACAAAGTTGCTTCTCCATCCAAAGAGGATTATAGGAAGCATCTCGCAGAAGCTACAATGATGAATAGAACCCGAATTCTATCTTTTTGGATCAAACCTCCTGCACCCACCAAACTAAATTTCCAAAAGAATTTTCTTGCCAATCGAGTAAAATCATCCCAGTAACAAGGACACATTCCTAAGGTATTTTTTTTTTTTTTTTTTTTTCTTCAATTGGTTTCTTGATTCTGTTTCATGGTTTTTCTTTCTTTTAGAGGATTTTGGCTTTCTTTGCTGATTTGATTGTTTCTTTACCCTTTTGCTTATATTGCAGTCTGCAGATAATAAAAACGGAATAAAAAGTCTTAGTTCAAACTGCTACAACTAGCAATTCTAAGCTAAGATATTGAAATCTATAACAATCAGAAAATCACAATTATTGCTTGATAGTTGATACAATAAAACCTTACATTGTACTATACTAGCAGACAAGGGGATCGTTACAATCCGTAACGTATCGGTTGTTGGTGGAAGCAGCATCATATAAAAAACCAAACAATCCAAACCATCTGGCTGTTAGCAGTAAAAGGGGCATTAGAACCCAAACACTCAAACCCGGAAAAAAGTTTAGTTCCTTTGTGCAGACAGCAGTGACCTTTCCATGGAAAAATAGAAGCCTTTTGCAGAAATCTGCTAAACTGATGTTTGGTAGAAAAAAAAATTCCATGGAAAGTTTTCAGCAAAAATCCACCATCTTGAGTCTCTTGAAGTCCAAGGGGCGGATTAAAAAAAAAAAAAAAAAAAACCCCACTTTCACTCCTCAATCCACTACTTTTAATAAAAAAACAAAAAATAGTAAATTCTTCCAGACGTCACCTGTGAAATTGAGAAATTTTAGTTGAAACTTTTCCACTTTCTGCGGAAAAAAAGGGGAGATTTCCACAACATCATGTAACCATTTGATGTTGCACAAACGTGATCTAAAGCTGTTAGTGCTCATTAATTACTTTTACAGTGTTTTAATACAGAAAATTCAGTTTTTTTTTTTTTTTTTGTAAGAATACAGAAAAATCAGTCAGAAGCGGTCGTGCCGGATGCGTCCGCATACCGGACGATACAACCAGTACAACATATAGGAAAGTTAAAAATCCTTCAATCGGATTGCCCTTCTTTACAAATCATTTCTTCACATCCGATACGAACAAAACAAAGCTGATAACCGAAATGACAAAAGAACCCACCCAACAAAAAGACAACCAAAAGAGAAGAGAGAGAGAGAGAGAGAGAGAGAGAGAAGTTACAAACCATGAGAGCTAGGCCAGTAACAGTAGCCCAGGAATTGGCGAGGGTAGAGCCAGCAAGTTCAAGGCTTCCAACATGTCCAGCAAACATGACCGAAACGAGAGTTATGCAGTAATACGACACGTTCGTGACGATCATGGGCAGTGAAAACAGCACCTGGTGCTTGGCCTCCTCTGCATCCACCATCTTCTCCCACCATTTCTTCTGGACCTGTCCTTCATAGGTACCTCCACCACCTTCTAACAGAGGAGATGATGACATCTTCTCCTCTCTCTCTCTCTCTCTCTCTCTCTCTCTCGATGCAGAAATCCCAGATCAGAGAAGTCTCTCTTTTCCTCTCTCTCTCGATGCAGAAATCCCAGATCAGAGAAGTCTCTCGAAGTCTCTCTCTCCCTCTCTCTCTCTCTCTAGGATGTAAAAATCCCAGCAGATGAGAGAAGAAGTCCAAGTTGTTTGTTGTTATTTATTGGAGTGTGTTGATTGATGAGGGTTTTGTATATGTGGCTGGAAGAGACTGGAAAGTGATGTGAAAAGAAGCACGTTTGAACGTGGGAAAGAGAGGGGAGCGAGACCGACACAGGCGTGGAAATTCGGAGTATAATAATCCTCGGCCCGCCCATGTGACGCTTCTCTGCAATCTGTGCTCCTTGTATTTCACATGCAGTATTATACGGCCAGCTATACCATAGGGATGGCTTTGGTATCTCTCACCCACTTCGTTTTGGGAAGGCAAACCCTCTGCATAGTTGTCCTCTTGTTTTTTATTTTGATCAAGTTGTAGTGAGATAGAATATGGTATTTTAGAATTTATAACGTGGAATCGACCTTTATTGTGTAGAGTACTCTATTATTATGGTATATGAGATCCGCTTATTAAAATTACTAGGTGGCATTTATTTTTAAAAAACTTATAATGTGGAGCCCATATTCAAAGGATTTACAATGTAGGCCTTCCTTTATAAGAATAATGGGAGGCCACTTTTTTTGTGAACGTACGTACGAAAACCATTTTTAGAAATGACAACATGGTGGGCCCACATTTATGGGATTTACAATGTTGCTCAATCTTTTATTATTGTGACCATATGATCCACTTTTAAGAATTATAAAGTATCGTCACCTTTTCTATTATTGTAGACACAAGACCCATCTTTAGAAACTATAACGTGATGCTCACTTTTAGAAATTAGAACATGAAGCCCATATTCATATAATTTACAATATAGTCCCACCATTACAATAATTTTATTATGGGCCCAGTTTTTGTAGTTGTGACCATGTGACGCACATTTAACATTTACAAAGTGGGGTCATCTTTTTGGAGATTGTAAACATGGGGCCTACTTTTAAGATATGTGAAGGGATTTGGAGTCTTTAAATAACATTCTTTAAAAGAGAAGATATAAGTGGAAACAATTGTGCCGGCAAGTTGTTTCTTAAAATTAAAAAAAATAATTATTCCAGCTTTCTTATATCAGCTGGTTAAGATTTTGAGACTCCTTCAAAGGCCTATTTGGGTAAAGAAATCTCTGATAAAGAATTGAGCATGTTGGGAATTTCTAACATGATATAACATCTCGTCCCCCTGAGCATTCCAAATACTCTATTGGATGCAAAAATTCAGAATTTTCAGACCACATAAAAAGGCAGTCTTAGTCTTATGAATTTTCAAAATTCTAGCATTACAAATGTTATGGGGGTTAAGCATTTGAAACTCTACTTTGGGGGCAGCATTTAGAATTCTCAGAATTCACCCATACAAGAATTTTCACAGTTCTTTCAAACAAATAAGCCCCTAAGTGAGATCAAAATTCGGAAGAATGTTTTACACATACCAAACATGTTTACGACGGTCTCATCTCATGAGAATATAGGAACATCCGAATAACAAAATGCCAAATGCACCCAACTTACCTAAATTACTATAACTCTATAAGATATCCCCCCAAGGCCCAAATTTCACAAGAGGTGTCCATCCCACTCAATTATTAAGCATGTAAATGATAATAGGATAAGTATAATTTTAAATATAATTTATCAATTAATGATATTATTCATTATATGCCCAAAGTTATGTAGGATCATCAACTTTTATTCGGATGGAAATTTGAGTACTTTTTTATAAATTTGATATTTAAGCAGGAGTCTAAGGTAGGAGTGAGATAAAATTTGAGAAAAAGTAAGTTAAAAGAGTCAACATTTATATTAGGGCCTAGCTATGAAAAACTAAACTACTCAAAATGAATATCATCTAAATATGTGGGGGTGTTCTTCAATTCCACCTTAATATAATTGATTCCTCCATTAGGTTCACTGTTGATGAAAAATGTGATTGACACAATTTTGTGCGTATTCATTACCATATTTTTCATCAAACAACCAATTCAATGATGGAACCAATTGGTCGAGATTAAATTTGGATAAACCCATTTAGGGCCTATTTCTTTAGTAGAATTCCAAGAACTCTTGTCACCTGTTTCATTACTAGAATTTTAAGAATTCATGTTTCTGGGAATCTCAAATTCTCCAAAAGTTGTCCCCATAGTGAAATTTCAAATCCCTCATCTTGATGGAGCATTTGTAATTCCAACAAAATGGATAGAGTGAAATTCTAGGATTCCAAAAGTTCATTTTAGAATTTTTTAGGTGGTTGGAATTTGAAATTTTGATGAAAAAAACATGGCATTTCAAATGTCAGGGGACACAATGTCACATAATGTCTAAAAAACCCCAACATCTTAAATCCTTGTCATAGATTATGATAAAGAAATAGGCCCTAGGGGAATTTAAAATCCTCCAAAAGTTATACCCTTTAAGTAGAATTTTGAGTCTCTCCTCTTGATGGAGCATTTGAGATTTCAATAGAATACATATAGAAATTGTAGTTCCTGAAATTCCAGAAGGACGGGCCTGTTTGTTTGAAAGAATTGTGAAAATTATTGACTAGAGAATTTTGAGAATTCCAAATGCTCCCCCGGTAGAATTTCAAATGTTCAACCCCCCTCTAGAATTTAGAATATTGGAATTATGACAATTCATAAAGCTAAAAGTGCATTTTCATGTGGTCTAGAATTTTGAATTCTTACACCAAACAGAGTATTTAGAATGCCCATAAAACAAGATATAACATGTCAGAAATTCCTAACAACCACAATTCTTTGTCGGAAATGCCTTTAACCAAATAAGTTATTATTAGGGGATTGAAATTTAAAATTCTAACAAAAAAAAAAAAAAAAACATATATAGCATTTCAGCTGGAGACAAAATATCATATCATATAAAAGAAGAAAAAAAAAAAAAAAAAAAAAACTCCAACGGTACAAATTCTTGTCCTAAAATATTTGACTAAGGTGGCCCCACCAGAGGTCTCCGAGCAGTGCAGCATATACCGTTTACTGGCAGTGGGTCTAGATTCTTCTGAGTAATAGCACTCAACATGGTCACGAGGTGATTTGAGAAAGTTATTACAAGACTACGTACCAATGAACCATGCCAGCATTACCACGACCATCTGTGCAGTGGAAAATCACCGTTTTCCCAAAAACAGCACAAACAGCACAAAAGTTAAACTTTGTGTGGCCCATCTCCTGAATACAGGAAGGGCCTACTCATGTGGGCCTCACAAAAAAAAAATCAATAAGTGGAACAATTTAGAGGAGAGTTATTAAAGTGCCCACTGTCAAAATCAAATTAAACAAGTGAACCGTTTGAAATGAGTTTAGGTCATAGAGCAGTTCTATTTGGCTCATTGTAAATAGGACTTATGAATCACAAAGGACATAGGATGTATGAATTCTAAAGGATATAGCTTAGTTGATCTAGAATCACGATTTATTTTCGAAAGTTATATATATTCGAAACTACACTTCTAAATTTATCTGATTTCCCTTTAGATTTAGAGGGATTAGCCTAATCCGAAGGGTTGGAAGCCTCCTATTAAAAAAAAAGAAAAAAAAGAGAATAATAGTAATAATAAATAGGGGCCATGCAATGATGCATCGATTTATTAGACTTTACAGGCCGGCTAATGGCTATGGAAGGGGATTTTACCATTCCCACGTTTTTCACGTTTTACGATTCCAGGAAAGGATGGATGAGATGGCAGCGGCAGGCAGTGGCAGCTACTTACGGTAATGAAGACACGGCATCCACGTTGACATTTCAATATGACGGAAATGCCCCTATTCCTCCAATTTAATGCCTACTTTGATCATTTTCTGCTTTTTTTATTTCTCCTTCCGTTGCCTTTATTTCGCGGCGAATGTTTTCAACGTGATCAGTGACGACTGCCTAAAATTAATAATTGTACTCTCTTTCGACCCTTTGACTTGGAAAAGAATTTGGTCCAAGGAGTGAAATTGAACTCCATAATAAGGCCCCCCAAAATGAAAATCCGATCCCATAGATAAAAAAAAAAAAAAAGGGAAATAACTGCCATATCTCTTACACACTTTCCCTATAATTATTGGGCTCACATAATGATAATTAAAATCATTCAAAATGAATCTTATCTCCAATAATAATATATTTTTAAATTTCATTTTTATCGGAGTTAGTCTCACCATAAAATTAAACACATTAGTGATATCGAGATTAAAGCATATATATGATTAGTAATATAAGATTTGGTCCCAATTTCTATTATCCTTAAAATTTTATCATGGTAAGATTTGGTCCCATCATATCATTGGATATTGAATTAAAGATATGCTTATGAATATTTCATGTGAAGCCTTAACAACTACCACATGGCTTTGCACAACGGCCACCAGGCCATGGATTCTAGATCTTGGCATTTAAATGTATGGAGTCATGTCAACCATTCCACGAAAATAGTAAATTTGACTTTCAAAATAAGAACATTGTTTTTCATCATTTTATACCCTTTAAAGCATATCTAATCAGTTTATAAATTTATATTCCTTTTCAGGAGAGGGTAAAACGCTGAGATAATGAACATGTTTAAACTTGATGAATAGAATATTAGATATTGAGATGATCAAATTATCTTAACTATTGATTTTATATGTTTTTAGATTAGGACTAAGTCAATTTAGGGTGGTTGGTGCTGTTTGAATAGATTAAAGGCGGATTTGAAGTATGAAAGCCTAATAACAGTGGGTTATTGGGAGAATTCCTTTTTTTTAAATACAAGATATATGAATTGATCATGTGTCCCATTTTTATATGTAGTTAGTTATGAATTCTACCTGATGTTTTGGCGTTTTAATTAGTAAGACTGATTGGATTGACTACTAGTGGAGTTTACCAATCAACAATAATAATTAAAAAAAGCACAATCTCTTCCAATCTCTCCTTAGTCTGTCTGATATGAGCTAGTGATTAAACAATAAAATCACTATTTTTGGAGCTATAATTTGGCTAATAGCAAATCAATGGATGAGATTTAGATTTGACCCTCAAAAACTTTACAACCAACAAATGCAAAAAACTTTTATCGACAACTCCTATCATATTATATGGTACTAGAAATGTTTGGTGTGGTTACTCTCTTGTTAATAGGAGCTTAGAGATAAAGTTACATCCAATTTCTTCCCAAAAGTTTAAATAGGTAAATTTCCATATCCAATGTTGTTCTAATATTTACAAATAATTGCTTTTGTTTTTGTTTTTTTTTCTCAAACAACAATCAAATAATAATAATAATAACAACTTATATTGGTTGGACAATATGGGGCGATTACTATATTGGCATCCAAGCCTATGTTTTCATACTTTGATAAAAAAAACACAATCGAATATTAAAAAATAGCCTTTTTATCTTACACCTACATTTATAGTAAACTAAGTTGTAACCTTGATTAGAATAATTTAAACCAAAATCCAAAACGACCATCTTATCCCAAACCTAAGCTAAGCAGGGTTACCATGATATTTCTATTATATTTTAAATTAACCATAATTTATTTTCAAGGTTAAGCTTAACCAAAGGGTAGGCCCCCTTCCCAAAAGAAATTTATGAAGTCCTCTTGTACATGGTAGTTGATTAAATGGTGGCCTCCGATGGTGGTATCCCATTAAAGCTATCAAAGGGTCGGGCTCGGGTTACGGTGAAGTCTACTATTACCGTACTCTCATATATGCATCTGGGGCCTAAGTGGTCTAAAGCCCTTGCATACTTACATTCAGATAAGCTTAGCTCTTACCCTACCCTCAACGGGCAAAGTCGGCCCACGGCGGGAGGATAAGAACATTATTGTTTTTAAACACCCTTATCAATTACTAACTTGATGCTAGCCAATGTAATTTATTATTGATAATTTAGCATGATATAAAATCATGGAATTAAACCTTATATGTTGAAATAGGCCTGCCCCTTCTAATGGAATTGGACATATATGACTTTATTGTCAAATGGGCATGTTTGTTTTACATGGAAGTACGAGCCTCTTTGTTTCCAAAGGATTAGAAAACATAGGAAAGGTCTACTAAAGCTGGCATGTTAATTGCTTGAACATTTTTTCTTAATAAACATTCACTTTTTATTGAGGCCATATGCATGCATGACGATCAAAATAAATATGAGAAAGAGTATGTTGTCACATACTTTTTCAACAGGTCAAAATGGGTCGAGAATCTAAGTCCAAGGCTCATTATTCATTGGATCTGCTCGATAGAATCTTCTAGAAAGACCAAAACCTTTGTAGAAACTTAATAGGTCTAGAAGCCTTTTTGTAAAGACTTGAAAAAGTCTAGTTGTAGACACTTGTCAAATGATAAGTTGGATAGATTAGGGTAGAGAGGTCTCAAGCACTCATTGGGCAAGTTCTCAACTATAAATAAGGGTGACCTTATTATTAAAAAATAATAATAATAAGGGCGGTCTTCTCATTTGTAACCATCTTTAAGAATTGAATGATAAGCTCTTCTTCTCCAAAGTGCTCTCTTTGCCATATTGTCTCTTTTATGTGCTTGTAAGGCTTCAGTATCTTTACCACTTAAGAGTTGAGTTAGGCCGACTTATGTTATGGACACATGTGTTGCACAAGTGCCACATGGGCAAGCGTGTTGGCTTTTACTAAGTCCGCAACACCATGCTTTCTAGTAGATTAGCTGCAGCAAAATATCACCCGAGTAAAGTGATGTTAACTCTCTTAATTTTATGTCCTAAATTATTAATGACCATACATCGGGAAAACTTTTGATAGAGTTATCTAAATTTATAACAACTTAATTGGCCCTTTCTCGAACAAAGTCTACCACCCTCTGTGCTACAAAAAAAGGGTTGTAACTCTTGTTGTAACTCTCGTCTTTTATTTGAAAGTGATAGCTACGGAAAAGAGGAACTAGGGAGGGTGATTCTTCCGGACCCTTCTGGAATCCAAATGCTTTTAATTTGGAGCAAATGAAATCTCCATTGGCCAGTACTATTTTATTGTGGTTGGGTCGACGGTGTCCTATCTTTTCCTACTCACTTTCGGATCCAGCCGACAAGTGGTACATGAAGGAGAAAAGTTTTATTCCCTTCGTACGGCCACTATTTGTTGTGGAAATCCGCAGTGAAAGTCGAGAAAATTATCTAAGGGCACGTTTGGCATCCATCCACATAAGGGGATTCCACGCCCTTTTCCGTGCGATGATGGATTTCGTTTGTTTGGATTGGCGTCGATTTTTAGAAGGCGGATGGAAGAAATCGTTGGAAGCGATTATTACTGCAGTCTGACCTCCCCCCTTTGGACTCGCAGAATCCGGGGAAGGAGAGAAAGGCGGTACCTTTTAGATCCTATAATCAAGATCCAAACCGTTAGTCACCTTTAAGAACTCCAAAACGGTCACCTCACCAAATTTTACTGTTTACACTACTATTGAAAACAATCCGTTTTTTCAATTCTTTTAGTTTATGTGGGGTCCACAATCAAGATCGGAACCGGTCATTAGTTCTGGAAGGTCAAACACAGGAAGGTGACCAAATTTCAAACGTTGATTCCTCTTATATCTCAAGATATGTGCCAAAACATATGACCATTTACACTATTATTGAATATAGGTGCCAAAACAGTACCTTTCTTCAAAATTTACGATTTATGTTGGGTCCACAATCAAGATCGGAACCGGTCATTAGTTCTAAAATGTCGAACACGGCAAGGTGACTAAATTTCATCCGTTGATTCCTCTTATATCTCGAGATATATGCCAAAATGTTTGAGTGTTTACACTAATATTGAAAACGGGAATTAAAACAGTCCTTTTTTTCAAATTTTCCGGTTTATGTGGGGTCTAAAATCATGATTGGAACCGGTCATTAGTTCAGGAAGGTTAAACACGGTAAGGTAACCAAATTTCAACCGTTGATCCTTACTATTTCTTGAGATATTTGTAAAAACGTCCATTGGATCATACATTGTACATATTGTAGAAATCCTTCCTCCATCCAAACGTGGAACTCTCATCGAAGATCCTACCTGAGGATGTATTGATTCTTTGGAGATGGAAAGAATCCTCTAAATAGAGGATTCCTCTCCTAGCGTGGACGGTTGCCAAACGTGCCCTAAATATTTTTGTACTTTTACTTTTTTTATATTACAATAATTTTTTATAATACTATAAAATCTTAATTGGATTAAATGATATCGCATGAAATTGTTAAAAAGTCAATTCTTTGTATTTTTATACAATGTTATATAATTCAATTAAAATATTGATATCGTAAAAAAAATCATGCGATATCGTGGAAAAATAGTGATACAGAGAATGTCTAAGGAATTTTCTCGACTTTCGTTACTAGGCGGGCATGGATTTCTATGGCTAATGGTGACCATATAGGGAAAATCCTAAGAAAAGACTTGAATTCACAGCAAGTGCACGCTAAGCAAAAAAGAACCTTTATATTTTGAGAGAATTGCAGGAGTCTCATTCTCAATTAGAGTTTTGATTTGCCAATCCATTGGTAGTTTATAGGTGAGTGGGGAATGGCGAGGCACCTCTCTTTCATACAAACAATCAGGGATTAATTCTTAACTGTAACACTAATGGTGAGGGACTTAGGTAAGTGTGGGGGTGTAGTTGAGTATTTAACATAGCTAAAATAAAAACAAAAAAAGGAATTCTAATTTGATCAAGGCTCTAAGGTGCATGAAACTGAACTCCTAAGGTTTTGTTTTATATGACAATGGCTAGGTGGTCATTTTCCATTAAAGAATAAATTATTTAATGGCCATTTGTGGATCTTTACTTTTGTTTCTTTACTTTAATTCCATGCAAACGGGCCCTGAGCAGGGGCGGGCCTAAGTGTAGGCCCCGGGGGCCATGGTCCCCCCTCTCAAAGCACTAGCCCCTATATATAATATGCTTTAATTAGTTTATATATTAATTTTATAACAAGTGCAACAAGTGCACCCACCCCCCCCCCCCCCCCCCCCCAACACCTAATTGTTTGCACAAAGTAAAGAAAAAAAAAAAAACAAATCGGTGCTTCATCCATCTCCTCGTCTGACGTCTCCCAAGTCCCAAAGCCATAAAAAGGGAAGCCCAGAACCCTAAGTCCCTACTCCCTAACATTCTAATAGGAAGAATTGAAGAAGAACGCTGCGTAGACGATCTCCTCGTCTGATGTCGAGTTCCATTTTGATGGATAATGGAAGTTGGAATGTACTAAAATACAATTATTTATGTCAGCTAGATCTTGGTTTTATTTTTAATGCGAAATTTAGTCTTTGATTTTAATATAATTATCATGCTTGAACTTGGAGATATGTCCAGAAAAAAAATAATAAAAAAAAAAATATTAGCTCCCCCCCAGATGGAATCTGGGCACTACAAGAAAATACATTTTTAGCGTCGAACTTATATCGGCGGCCGCTGAAATGCGACACTATAAGACACCGCTAAAAATTATACTACAATTCCCGAAGTGCGCGCCCTCGCTCTAATATCCCTCTCTTCCTCGCCCTAATCGCCCTCGTCCCTCTCTCTCTCTACCTTCTCAACCACAGATAGTGTGCCACAAAACAAGCATCGGTATCTGTTACTATAAAAAAGGATCGACGCCGAAACAGATCGAGAAAGCGTATCCAGCGAAATCGATCTTTTCAGCGAGACAATCTTCCAAGGTACGGCATCTTCATCTCCCCCCTCCCCCTTTTTCGTAACGCATTCCATTGTTTTTACATGCTATTTTCTAAGGTTTGGATCCCTCGTCTCGATCTGTTTTCAAAAATCTCATCTTTTTCGTGTCTTCATGTCTTCCATTTTTAGGGTTTTATCTATTGTTATTGTTATTGATTTACATGAAGATGTTCGAATTCCATAGGGTTTTATCTTTTATTGCTATGTTGGTGTTCTTGTTTATTTATTTTTTGGCTGTTCTTTGGCTCATTTTTTTCATGAAGTGTCACGACCCGGGCCCGAGATCCAGTAACCCCGAGCCATGATCATCATACTTACTCCCGTAAACCTCGAATTAACCGAAGTTAAAACGGAATTCACAAGGGATATCATTCTCAATATACCTGTCAAATACAAAACTTTTTGCGGAAACAATTATATTTGACAATACATATATACAATTTACATGTATACAAAATAAAGTCCTTATACATGTATCATTTCCGATATACGTTGATCAACACTGCATATTCAAAACATTATGCAGATGACAAATTAATTACATTCCAAAATGAATTATAAACAGTTCCTCAAAACATTTCTCGAAACGTTTCAATTTCCATTTCGCACTCGGATACCCATTTCAGATGGTATCCCGACTATTCCATTCAATCAGTCCTCCTGGAGGAAACGGAGCGGTCTCCTCCGCTGCCGCCGAGGGCGCTGCTGGACCAGCAAGGGCAATCGGGCCTATAATGCCATCAATAACACTAATGAACACGATGGTTCAACAATGTATAAACAAATCTTGCAATAGCATATTAACACATTCATATTCTGTTCATTCAATCTGTATAATAACAATTCCAATTCTAGAGAAATCTAGACAATTCCTACAATGACAATAGGAGACACAATGTCAAGTAATACACTTGTACAAGATGGCCACTACCATAGCATTCATTGCATTGTATTTCATTTCATTACCATCTTCCCTCAAAGGAATGATTCATTTTTATTTACCATCTCCCCTCAAAGGGAGGATTCGTCTTCCAATGGAAGGCATCAATCAATACCCGAACATACGATCGAAATTTGGTGGGACTTACTAGTGTCCAAGTCAGGGACAACTAGCATCACCACGGAGCTTCGAAACACCCCAATATTCCATCTGCTGCAGCAGGATTAGTCATTCATTAATTCATTGAACTCATTTGAGCTCTAATACAATAGCTAGGTAGTGCCAGACTCAAGGATCAATATCTTTCAGTAAGAAATCCTTTTATGGATTCAATTCAATTCAATAATTCCTTTCATAACAAAGGAAGGGAATAACAATAATATCAATCTCATTAGATTGTATTACAATAACACAATGAGAGGATTATTAACCACCTACGGTTCTACTCAATCTTATCTCAATCATAAATAACCATTTGGGTGTAACCATTGGTTTCCAAATGCACGTGTTATTCACGACGGACATCACATTTATACATTTAATATGTGCATTATTAGTCCCCGTAATTATCACCCATGGAGCTTAGGCAACTATCGATTAATATGGTTCGTTCAAGGAACCCTTCTCGAAACACCATTAATTCTCAATAATTCAGTTTAACCCATGATTATTCTTAAAACTAATTGGGGAAGCATTTATACTCACGAGACGTACTTCAAATTCTCGTAAAAATCCAAAATCCAAATTTTCACTAACTGTCATCGTTGGGCCAATATTAGGTTCGCTCGAGCGAATTACTGTTCGCTCGAGCGGACCAAGACAGAACGTTGTTCGCTCGAGTGGACACACTATTTGCTCGAGCGGACCAAAACAGAACTATGTTCGCTCGAGCAAACTCTTCAGAACTTCTGTCAGTCCAAACAAAACCTCGTTCGCTCGAGCGGACATACTGTTCGCTCGAGCGAACCCTTCAGAATTTCATCCGAAATTCTGATACTCTCTCCCTTCTTCTACTCTCTTTTCTCCATTAATTTCCACAACCTGCATAAGAGATTTGGAACCTCATGTTCCCTCCTCATACATCATTCATTCATCATTCAATCACAATAACACTTCTAATCATCCATTAAACATATCATTAAACCCATAATAATTCCCAAAACTCAATGGAGAATACATAAAACACATGGAAACTCTATGAACTTCTATAATAATTAACACTAATCACAAAAGATGCTTATACTTGCCTCTCTTGTAGTCAATGAACTCAAAGCCCTTTTTGCCTTAGTTTAGTTCAACACAAATGTCTCCTTTTCAAACCCTAATTCATAAAAACATCCAAAAATACAATCTTAGCTATCTATGCTAGAAACCATGCCTAATCACTCATTGTAACTTGGAAATTCACTAAAAGTTCTATGTACTCACTTGTAGCTCAAAGAAAAGAGTTCTTGAGATCTCTCTCAAGCTCTTCTCTTCAACAATGGGGAAAATGACTTGGGAAAGATGATGAAGATGAAGGTAGCTCCTTAAAGCCCCCTTGAATCTCTCCTAATCTCACTATCAATAGAGAGAAATGGAAGAGAAAGAAAGAAGATGAACCTAGGGTTTTGTTTAAGGTGAAATGAGCTCATCTCCCTCATTTCATTCTAATATAAGGTCCTCTTACACTAAAACCCCATCTCATTTAATCTATTTACATTTTGAGTCAAATGAAGCTTCACTTGGTCCATTTGAGGTCAAATGGAATCGTGTTTATTATGAAAGTTAACATACTCTTCGAGATACACACGTTGGTACCAAGAATTTCCGTATTTGACGAAATACGTGGAAATCCGTATTTACGGAAAAGTCCTTAGCCTACCATGTTTGAGTCTAAACTCATTTTTAACCAATTCAATTTCATCCAAATCCATTCTATTATGCTTTATGTATCATTTGAGACTGATTTGTCCCTCTTTGGTCATCAACCTTGATTAAATAAATTATCCATGCTTAATTAGCATTAATCTCACTTAATTAGTCTTAATTATGATTAGTTCGGGTCAGGGTGTAACATAAGGTTTCTAAAAATCCTAATAAGTCCAATTCTGTTGGTTGTGTATTCTGCTATATGTTTCTATTCATTTTTTTTTATCAGATATGCGCATATTCATTTTCTTTTGATTGACTTGTTTCCTTTTTATCCTATATATTTTTTTAATATACAGTCATGGTATTGGTATTTTTTTTTTCTAGATTTTTGTTCCTTTGGTTCTTTGGCTTCTAAAGCCCTATGTTGATTCAATTGCTGTCAAATGTTTGGGGTACTATCTTCACATAAGTCATTGACTCTTTTCCACTTATACTCAATCATAGATCAACTAACATATTATGTGTATGAAACTTGACTTTGGTTTTTGTTTATGCTAGTTCTCATAATTTATTTGAATGGAGCCAAGTTTTCTGTGCTCATGAAATAACTTTTCAGTGTCACCTGATTTACTCTACCCATGGAATGTTATAGGTACATGAGGTGTTCAAAGAGATTAGATTCTAACATCTCTTTGGGAGGTTGGATTTAGTCTTTTGTTTTTGGTTGGTTGGGTGTATTTGTGTATTTGGTAGATATTTTCATGCTTCATATGGGCTAATATTTGTAATATAAAAAAAATACTGCTTTTAGTGGCAGCCACCTGACCGCCGCTACAAAAAAAAAAAAAAAAAAAGTTTTTAGCGGCAACCGTTTTTATTATTACTGGCGGCCATTGGCACTTGCCAAAAATTCTTTTTATTTTTTACCGGTGGTCAAAGCCTCCGTAATAAAAAACAATAGCGGCAGTCAGCGAGCGCCACTACAACTTTTACAGACCTGAAGTGTACCGTTGCCAAGCAGAGGCCACTGTGACAATTACCGGTGGCCAAAAACACTTTCACCGGCGACCGCCGCTAAAAGCAGTTTTTCTTGTAGTGTGGGTTCGCCCCTGGCCCTGAGCAATAAACGTTTGTCACATTACAACAAGTCTTTAATCAAGTTTTTTTTATAAATTGACAAAACACTCTTCCTACTCTTGGTGGGACCAGATATCATATCGTACATCCTTAACAGCCTTAGTTGTGATTTTAGTAAGAGTTGGTACCATGGTGGTAGCATTGGCAAATCTATGGTAAAGTAACCCTAGTTGCTAGAAATTCTACTTTTTTCCATGTTTTTGGTCATAATAAGTAAGAAAGTTTAGGCTTTCAAAAAATCTTACTTTTACTTTACCAGCAACCAAAACATTTGACCAAATATGACTAAAGCAAGGTGGTTACTTTACCACTTAGAAACTTCTCATATACTTTTAATTACTTTATCTTAGGAAAACAAACACAAATTTTACTTTATCATGAAGTTTACTTATCCTTTACACCATCATTTATTATCTTTTCTACTGATTTCATATTTACTTTAATTATCTTATTCTACCGTTAAACAAAGCAAACATGCCCCGGATAAATTTATTTTCATAAAATTGGATTTTAAAAATTTCATGGTACAATGGGTTCCAATAAAAAATACTACTAAGATGAAAGGGAAAAGATACAAGGTTGAAATGTGGATTAGATCTTGACATTCTAGGTACAAGAGTTTCTAAAAAACATGTCTTTCTTTTTTGTCGAAAGCAAACATGCCCTTAGTTTCTAGATGATTCATTCTGATTCCACAAGAGTTTCTAAAAAATATGCCTTTCTTTTTTGTCTAAAGCAAACATGCCCTTAGTTTCTAGATGATTCATTCTGATTCCACAAGAGTCCTCAGATAAGGAACCAGTTGTTAAATTATTGATCATAGTGGGCCAAGGATCTGGATGTTTAATTTCTCTCCAACAATTTGCCAATCAAAATCACCAAAGACAACTATATATAGAACTGAACATCTACTCACTGCCTATGTCTCTATGATATCTTTAAAACAAACACTGCAAATCCAGAGGACAGTAGTCAACAGGTAAGAAGTTTAAGAACTCAAAATAACTAAAACTCAATGTTCAACTAGAAGGAAGAAAGAAATTCAATTACAATATATTAAAGAGAAAGGTTTTAGTTTTAATTTTGACCGTAGGTCGGAATTATTATTGTGAGGTATTCAGTTTTTAAATATTCTCTCCCCCACTCATGCAACTATCTACTTTATCTCATTATAATCAAAGCCACTTGTAACCACTCCCCACTTCTATTTTACTGCAAAAGCTCCATTTCAATTCAAATTCTGCCTCCAATAAAAAAAAAAAAAGAAAATACTCAAATTCTATCATTTCCTTTCTATAATCCATGGGGCCCTCTATGATCCATCTAGCATCCCATACACCACTATCCCTTGAATGTCACACGCCTCGTAATCTTTTTACACCAATCCAAATGGGACTTGAACGTTGGATTGAAATTGAAAAAATGGTTCATTCTAAAACCATTAAGATTAAGGGCCATGGATAAAGGGATTAGAATTACCCAACGTACAAGTGGGTCACAATGCCCAAATCTTTTAATCTATCACCTCCCCCATGATCAGTGCTTCCCTAAGTGGGTCCCACAGGCAGTCCTCAGAGAGACCATGCAAAACAATCATTGAGTGAGGTAGGGCATCAAAACATCTATATGTGACCATGCCATATAAAAAATCTCAAGTCATCCTCATCATCCTAACTCATTGATATGTGGATATGGAAATTAACCTCGTTAAAATGCACAATTTAATTTATTTCAATCCAATGGTCTTGCCCTATTTGATTTGTGTAAATCCCATGGGATCCATGTCATTGGCTTTACGGGGTGGGGGGATAGGATGAAAGCCTCATATTGATCATATAGTGGGTCCCCATAGGTTATCTCAAACCATTTTGAATATTTGCATAGGAGTGTGGGCGGATACATGTACATATACAAAAGGACATATATATACATACAAACAAACATACAAGGGGGGCAGCTCTCCTAAGCTAAAGCTTAGGATAAGGTAAGCTTAGGTGAGCTCAAGTGTGTGGTGGGGCCCACTTGGGGACCCCATGGGGATGAGGATGGGGAGATTTTAAGGACTCCTTAAGACCCTCTTTTTTGGAAAGAAAAAAGCCTCAACCGTGGTTTCTATCATCTCCATCTGGGCCCCAAAAGTTTAATGGTCAAGAGTCCATTCGGATCGGCACATAGTTGATCCAACGGTCCAGTAAACTCGGATATGACTGAAAGTTGGTGGACATGTGCAATTCAGGGGGGGTCGTGTGTTTGGTCCATTTGGATGGACAAACGGTGGGCCCTATAAGCGTGAGCTTCCGAAATTTTATCTTAAGCTTTAGCTTAGGAGAGCCTTCGGATTCATAAAATTCCCTCGTAGTGCTCCTAATTTCATGATTAATGCGGGTCCTACTTTGAAACATATAAATCAATCCTCTGAAATTTGGACAGCTCAAGATCTCTTTGACATTGATCTTATTATATGTTGACATTGAGGACTGTCATCAATAGAAATAATTTTATCTTATTAATTTGTGACATAATAGTTTTTTTACACTGCAAAAGAGGGGTTATGTGTTATGATTTTTCTGATGGTTATTTTTGTATTATTATTTTGCTTAATAGATCGACAAGTCGAGGATAACAAGAATGGTCAAACTAAGGAACAGATTGAGAAAGAAAACAAGGTATATAATGAGTAGGAAAAAGATTGATGATGAGTTTATTATTTAAATTGTTTACACTCTTCTTATTTAAATTGGATCAAAATTATATATATATATATATGGGAGATACTCTCATTAGAGCATCTCTCCTCAATTTATCTCTCATAGTATGGTAAGAGATGCTCTCATATATATATATATATATATTCTTATTTAAATTACATTATTATATTCAAAGCGCTTATATAGAAAATCAAGGTTTTTATGGGAAAAATCTTGTTAAACTTTGAAACAATGGTGGAGCGTCCAAACTTCTAATGTTGACATTGAAGGTCCTCTCGCTATTCTTTCCTTTTCTTTTTTTCTTCTTTTTTTTTTTCTTTTTTTTCTTTTTTTGATCTTTTTACCCATGTAGAATGATATATATATCACCATTCGCCCATAAAAAAGTGATATCACCGTTCGATTCTTCTCTTTCTTCTTGTTTTCCTCTCATCAACATATGGGGCCTTTGCATATCTTATTTTCCTTTGAAAGTCCCCACTTGTAGACATTTGGCTCCAAAAATTATTCCAAGCACCAAGTGATGTGATGTAATGAGTCTATCAAAATTTTCAAGACACATACAAACATCTCACAGTGACCCATATCATTGTTCAACTAGAATCCTCCACATTCACTATATCTTTTCAATATGCTCATCTGAATGAGGACACAGTATGAGAGTGACTCCTTTTACCTAACCAGAATGCTAGGAAGGAGTGGCAGTTATCATCTAATTATCCGGGGTTTGAATATATGATATGTCACATTTTCTATGTGTGCGAGCTTTCGTTCTTGTATGTGGGAGCTTTCTTTCCCAATGCGTGGACTTTCTTTACCGCGTGTGCGGGCACTATAAAAAAAATTAACTTTTAACGGCGGAAAAAACTGTATTTACTGTCGATTTGTTACCGCCGCTACATGAGTACGGATGTAGGCATTCTATCTGGCATTTCCACACCATGGGAACATTGTTATCAAGTATAAGAAATAGAGATAACAAAATAGGTTGTACAAAAAGATGTATAGGCAATCTTGCCTATAATTACCATACAACATCAGTCAATATTTGTGTGGGACATTTTCATAATATCAAAGATTGTCCTAGTTTCGATAAGAGTACCAGGTGGGTATGTCTCGATCTCGGTTTTATACATCTCGGCAACAGTGCCAATGGGGATACTCTCATTGTACCGAAATCATTCTAGCTTCGGTAAAGGTACCAACTAGACATGTCTTGGTTTCGGTGAGATTATCCTAGCTTCGGTAATGGTATCAGCTAGGCATAATGCATCTCAACAATAGTGCTAGAATGCGTCTATATTAAGGTCATACTTGACCTCGGTACCATTTTTAGTTCGGGTAACCGAGACGAGCACTGACTCTTAATCAGTTACAACTGTACCTCTATAAAGGCTCAACCACGTTACAGAACGTGTTGAGAGATAAGGACATGCATCAGATAGAGATAAAAAGTTATCCTTATCCGATAGTCACGTCTACGATCCCTGAAAGAGCAGGATCCACTTCAAGGTATGGTCCGATTGGACAGTACCTCCAACTACCTCCACGGAGTCAGGGTATGGTCTGATTATACTCTACCTCCAACTACCAGGGGCCTTGACCTTCTACTGAACTAACTTCCGCCTATATATATGCAAAGGATTGATCCAGAAGAGGTCTACATACTCATATGCTGACTCACCTCTTCTCTCTACCTCACTCACCCTCTACTGAACTAACTTAGGCGTCGGAGTGCCTTTGGCTAAGTGCAGCCAGGGGCCTTGACCTTTGACCTTCCCTTTCAGGTTTCAGGCATCCAATCCTTTCCAAGAAGTTTTATATCCATCTAAACAAGTCCGTAAGAATTTAGGCACTTACAATTGCGCCGTCAGTGGGAAGAGATTGAATCAAATTCGCAAGCACCATGCCTCCAAAAGTTAAGAAGGGCGGAGAATCATCAAGGGCCTTACCACCACAACTAGTATTGCCAGCACAATTGCCGCCAGTCCCTCCCCAGAGGAGGTCCAGGGCAAGGTCTGGCGCGGTGAGCGTGGAAGGGCCTGACAATCAATTAGGTTCATCTTCAAAGGGGGTGACGACACCTCCCCGGCAAGATAACCTCCAACTGGAGCGTCCCCAGCGAGATAAATCTCCAGTGTCAACCAGATCTCGTAAATCCCATCACCGGATTGACAGCAATGACGACGAATGCAACTCTCTCCTCAAGGATATTAGGGCTCAAAACCTCATTATCCAAGAGAAAGACGAGTTGATTCATCAACTTCAGCAGCAACTACAAGAAAGGGCGACAACCCCGATTCCACCCGTTAGACGTAACCGAGCTCCTTTGGCTGAAAAGGATTTGAGACAAATCCTGAATATCAAGACGCGCGACCGAGCTTACGACGAGGGCTCGAGTAGCAGCCACTTGGATGATGACTCAAAGAGGTCGAGACAAAGACAGGAAGACAGCGATAACTTGAGAGAATGGCTTGACCGACAAGTCAAGCAAGCGGCCCAGCTGAACATGGAGGTGGTCGATTTCACCCTAGATCAGCTAAACGCCTTCGACACTGAAGATCTCGGCACATCTCCCTTCTCTTAGGAGATAAGGGACTTCTCTCTCCTTGAAAAGTTCAGTGTCCCGAGGTTTGCTCTTTAAGACGGGACCTGGGACCCTGTAGCACATCTCCGACATTTTACTCAGCGGATGTTGGTATGGGGCGATATGAGTCACCTAAACTATAGAGTCTTCTCTTCCAGTTTAGGAGACCTCCCACTGAAGTGGTTCTGCGCACTCCCATAGGGATAAATTTCAAGATGGTGACAGCTCTGGAATTCCTTTGTGGAGAAATTCCAGGCTCACAGGGTCATCCCCAAGACAGACGATGACCCGATGGCCATCAGAATGAGGCGGACCGAGAACATCACACAGTTCGCCAAAAGGTTCTAGACTGTCTATAGCCAAGTCGAAGACGCCACAGATACGGTGGCAATCAAGTCCTTCAAACAAGCTCTATAGCCAGGTAATGAGCTGCAAAAGGACTTGGTTCAGTTCCCTGTGGTCACGGTGAAGGCACTGATGGCTAGGGTGAATCAATTCATTGAGCAGGAAGAAGACGAGGCCCGAACTCGGGAAAGCTTTGGCCTTTGGTAGGAAGAAAGAGCCTCCATGAGAGACGAGAAATCATCTCAAAAGGAGGAAGCGGACCGAAACGAAGCAACACTAAGATCAGCAGTGATCTCGGCCTCCACCTCGGGGGGCGGATAGAAGTCCAACCCAGCTGCAGCTGGGGATGTCAAATGGGCCGGCCCAACCCGCCAGCCCGCTGGTCAACAGCCCGTGGCCCGGTCAATGGCACGGCCCGTGGCCGAGGAGGTTGGGCCCGTTGGCTCGGGCCCGTCAGGCCGGCTGGCACATGGGCTGGAGGCACCAACCCGCCAGGCCAGTTGGTATTGGCCCGCCAGCCCGCCCAACATCCACTTCCCCTTCTTTTTTGAAAAAAAATCCAGTTTACCCCCCCCCCAACAGCTATAAAACGGTCATATAAGGGGTATTTTATGTCATTTTTCATTTTACAAAATCTATAAATACCCTAACCCTCCCATTTTCATTCCTCACCAATTTACACAACTCTCTCATTCTCTTTATACATTCTCAGATCTCTAGCTCTCTCTCAAAGCATTCAACTCTTTCACTCTCTCTAAGAAGTTTTTGGAGGACCAAAGATCAAGTCATCAAGAGACAAGATTAAAGGGGCCTTCAAAGATTTAGAGGTATTTATATTATTTAAATTTGAGATTCCATATATATAAGTTTATATTATATTATATTAACTCTCATTTTCTCCCATTTCTTATATTAATTATCACAAAAGAAGGCTACTGGCCTATTACTATTATTTATAAATTATATTTTTTGAAATATGGCTAGAAGATTTTCCGTAGAATCTTCTTCCGTTAATTTAGAGGTAGAAGAAAATTTTATTGAGTTATAAGATGAAGTAGGTGATTTACCACCCCCCCTTTCCTCAGAGTTCACGTAAACCAACCAAGAGAAATAGAACCTCACCAGTTTGGGATATATTTACAAGGTTTGAAGTTATTGAAAACGGAAAGAAAGTTGAAAAGGCAAAATGCAAATTTTATAGTAAGATTTATGGTGCAACGTCAAAATCGGGTACCGGTCATTTGACAAGACATAAGTCAAGATGTTTAGCCTTACATAAGCCAGCGGATGCAGGAAAATGGGAGCCTGGTACGCAGACCCAAATTTCTACTACTGGTGGTGGTAGTAGTTGTAGCAGTTTGAGTCTTTTTTTCTTTTAATGCACAAAGTTGTAGACAAGGCCTTGTTAAAATGATTGTGTTATCCGAATTACCATTTTGTCTTGTTGAAAATGAGTTTTTTGAAGAATGGGTCCAGAAATACTGTCAACCACAATTTCACAATATTTCAAGAAATACAGCCATAAATGATGCTATTAGACTCTGAAAGGAAGCGAAAACAAACATAAAAAATTACCTTGCAGAAATTCCTAGTAGAATAGCCATAACCACAGATACGTGGACATCTAAAGGGGGTGACAGTTTTCTTTGTATTAATGCACATAATATAGATTCAAAATGGATTATTAATAAACATATAATTAGTTTTAGTAGTCTTGAATGGCCATACAATGGCACTAGAATAAATACATTTATTTTGGAAAAACTAGATGAATATAATATTAAAGAAAAAGTTTTATCAATAACTTTAGATAATGCCAGTATAAATACAGTGGCTATTGAATTAATGAGAATGCAGATGCCACTTGCAACTTTGATAGAGAGCTATATCTTTCAAAATAGATGTGTATGTCATATCTTAAATCTCATTGCAAAGGTTGGTTTAAAGCATATTGTAAGTTACACAGATGTTATTAAAGACATTGCTAGATTTATTTTTACATCCGCACAGAGAAGACAATTGTATGCTCATATATGTGCGAGGCAAGGCGTATCAGCTATTAAAATGCCCAATGAGGTAGAACATAGATGAAATTCTATGTATGATTTGTTAAACAATGCACTTGACCGAAAAACTGTTTTGAATGAATTTTGTGCTTTTCATGCACAACATTTGATGATTAGTGATGAACATTGGTAGTTATGTGCCAATATAAGAGATTTATTAGAAGCTTTTTATACATACTTCAACATTAGTTTTTTCCGGGATATATTATCCCACGTCTAATGAAGCTTTAATGAAGCTTTTTAAAATTACTTTACAATTCACTAGATTTAGAGATAATTTTTTACTGAGTAGCACTATTAAAAACATGGAAGAAAAACTTAATAAATATTGGAAAGATGCTCCAATAACATTTTCCTTAGCTGCCGTATTTGATCCTAAGTTAAAATTAAGTGGAGTACAGTTTTTTATTGATGGAATAAATAAAAATATAAATTATATAGATTTAAATATTTTTTCCCATATTAGGGCAAATTTACAAGCACTTTTTCAATTTTATTATAAGCAAATGGGTACAGCTGGGCTTAGTATGGGTCATTCAGAAGTCCAGCAAACAGATGTTGGTGAGTGGGATGTGTGGTATTCTTCCCTGTCTACGAGCATGGCATCCAGCTCAAGCTCAAGTAACTCAATGATGGAGTTATCATCGTATCTTGACGTCGGTGTAATACGGGTGCAGGATGCATCTAGTTATGACATTTTAGCTTGGTGGAAACAACAAGAGAGCGTTTATCTGGTGTTGGTTGCCATGGCTCGCGATCTATTGATTATTTCAATGTCTTATGTAGCATCAGAACAGGCTTTTAGTGTAGGTGGACGTGTGGTGGATGACAAAAGAACCAATCTGATTGAAGAAACGGTGAAGTGTTGTGTTTGCTTACGAGACTGGTATTTGGTAGATAAGAGAAAGCAAGAGTTGACATCAATGGAAGATTATAATCCGGCAGAATATATTAGTGGACTACACATCTATTTTTTACTTTTTCCTTCATTGTAATTTTTAAATTTATAATTTTTTCATTCTTTTTTATTTTTATTTTCTAAAAAGATTGTAAAGTTTTGAAGGTAATTCTATTTAGAAACCTTCAAGAAGTTAAGATCCAAATGGTTCTCTCTTCTCAATGGAGTAGGTCGAGTTTGACCGAACCACTTAAAAATATCTTTGTCATTATCCGTGATTGTGTATTTGTGTTCTTTTTTTTAATACTGAAAAAAAAGGAGTAGGCCCGCTGGCCCGGCACGGCACATCCCGCTCCAGCTCGGCCCATGGCGGCACGGCCCATTGGCACGACCCGTTTGACATCCCTAGCTGCAGCCTCCTCTAAGGCTGAGAACACAGTCTTTAAGGAGCCAATCTATAAGCTCCTCGGCAGGATCAAGTTATAATCATTCTTTAAGTGGCCGCAGCCAATAAAGGGTGATCCTTCCACCCGAGATCAAAACAAGTTATGTGCTTATCACAAGCAAAATGGGCACATAACCGAAGATTGCTAGCCTTCAAGTCTCATATCGAGAAGCTCGTTAATGATGGACACTTGAATGATTACATCAATGAAGAAGGCAATCTGGCTCATCAGCGCCAAGATGATGATCAGGACAATGATGAGTTGGAGGGCATCATTACCGTCAATAACCTAGCTCCCACACCAAAGGGGAGCAATCAAGCTCGTGCTGAGGCCAGGAAGGCTTTGCACAACAAGCAGGTGATGAAGGCCGAGCTAGGACCCACTACCAAGAAAACTCGGAAAGAGAGGCCCAAAATCTAGTTTTCAGATAAGAACCTAGATGACATCCAACTCCCCCACGACAATCCTTTGGTTGTAACCTTGAAGTTAAAGAACTTCAAAGTATAGAGGATTCTTGTGGACCCCGGGAGTTCATCCAAGATCCTTTACTTCGATTGCCTTAAGAAGATTCGTCTCAAAGAAAAAGGCTTGCAGGAAGCACGCACTCCCTTGGTGGGCTTCAGCTTGAAGCTGGTGAATCACAAGGGAAAAATCTCCCTGAAAGTCCAAGTTGAAGCGCCTCCATGTTAGCCGATTTCCTTGTGGTGGATACACCTTTCCCATTTAATGCAATAATAGGGAGAACTTGGCTGCACAATATGGAAGCGGTGCCTTCCACTCATCACTAAAAATTGAAGTTCTCGTTAGAGAACAAGAATGGAAGAACCGAGGTGATCACGGTCCGAGGCGACCAACAAATGGCTAAACAGTGCTTGATGGCTATAGTACCTCGTGAAACAGATCCAAAACGGGTGCATATGGCCGAGCTGGACAAGGAAGACGTCGACCGAGCTCCAGCAGAAAAAAAAACATTGAAGATCTGACCGGGATCAGTATCGATCCCAATGATCTTGAAAGATATTTTCTGCTTGGAAGTCAACTCCTTGAAGCTGAGAGGTCCGAGCTCTTAAACTTCTTGTTACAGAACGAGGAAGTTTTTGCATGGACACTTATCAAGACTTACGCTATAGTGGTCGTTACAGAACATCCACTTAAGTCCCTTTTCAAAAAGGCAGATTTCTCTGGAAGAGTCTTAAGATGGGCTGTTGAGCTAGGGTAGTATGATATCCAGTATCAATCCAGAACAACAATAAAAGCCCAAGTTTTAGCAGACTTCACTATGGAGTTTGTTTCTCCTAGTTCGGCACCGAGCCAGCTCGAAACCGAGCTAGAGGGCAATGAGGATAATGATGATGTTACCGAGACCGAAGAAGAACAACCTTGGAAACAGTTCCTTGGTTCATCTTGGAAGGTCTTCGTCGACAGATCCTCAACCTTCAAGAGGGATGGTGCCTGCATAGTCCTTCAATCCCTAGAGGGCCTAGTCGTCAAGCAGGCCTTGACACTTGGCTTCAAGGCGTCTAGTAATGAATCTAAGTACGAAGCATTGATTGTAAGGCTCAACCGCGCTACAATCCTTGGGGCACGGCAGTTGGTGGTCTTCAGTGACTCCCAATTGGTGACGAGCCAATTGAACGGAGAGTACCAAGCTCGGGACAAAAGGATGTCAAGCCGACTCATAAAATCTGGCTGAAAGCAGCTTGGTTTTGGTAACCTGGCACCGAACTAACACGCTTTATTCAAGGTGGTCTCGATTGCCAGGCAATCAGCATACAGACTTGAGGACATGGATGGTGAAGAGTTACCACAACCATTGAATGCGATGCACCTCAAGAAGTATTTTCCCTTCAAGTTATAGTCAATTTTTGAAATCAATAAAAGTTGTTCTTTTGGAAGGATCGCTCTTTGTTGCTTTCAATTCTCGCCAAGTTGTAGAACTCGACAATTACGTACCTAACTGCTATGGAGAATTAGGGAAATAGAGAAAAGCCTTAAATAGTTAAGGCACGTAGTTGTAGAACTCGACAATTACCTATCTAACTGCTATGGAGCATTAGGGAAATAAACAAAAGCCTTAGATAGCTAAGGCACAGACGAAACACTAAGTTGGAGAACTCAGTGGCTGCCTCGGTGTTAGGAATCAAAATAAGTTTGGTTACGGAACTGAGTTTAAAGTATTCTATCGCTGAGGTAAAAATTGCAGTACCCAGTTTGCTATTGTTAAGCTCGGTTAATGAACCAAGCTACAATACAGACAAATTTGGTTGTTGAACCGCACTCAATTACTTAAGACCGGTTGTTGAACCGAACTAAGGAACTTGAGAATAAACGAGATTCTGGTTGTTAAACTAAACTCAATTACTTAAGCAAAATTGCAATTTCGAACATGTAGAGAGCTCGGTTAAGGAACTGAGGTCAAGCACATGTAATTCTCGGAGAAATGTTTGGTTGCAAGCATGAAAAAAGAGCAATTGCATTCATAGAACCAAAGTACAATGTTCGGCTTACATCAGAGTCAAATCAGAAGGAAAAAGAAATGACAAAGAAGATCTTCAATCGGTGGCCTCGATGGTAGCATCGGCCTCGGATTGAGCAGTTTCAGTTACGGCCAGAGTAGCTTCAATCGTGGCCTCAGTGGACGGAGCGAGGGTGGCAAAGCTCGATCCTGGCTCCAACCCGGGAACTTAGGAGGATTCTTATAAGCAAGGTGATCCTCGAAGACTCCTACTTCCTTCAGTGCGGCCAACCACCCGAGTTCCCACACCTGGTCCCTCACATTGAGGACCTAAGCCGTGTAAAGAGTCGTCGCCTCTTCCACCCTGTCGTTGAAAGCAACTTCGGTTTCAGTTTGGAGTGTGGCTTCAATCTCGTCTTTCTCCTTCTCCAGGGAGGCTTCAAGCTCAGCCACCCGCTTCTTTTGAACCTCTGCCTCGGCCTTTAATCTACAGATCTCAGCCATTGCCATATCAAGCTCGGTCTTGAGGCCGGAGTTTCTATCCACTTGCTCCTTTAGCTCCTGATTACTTGCTTCCAAAGCAGCTTGGAGGTCCTTCTTTTCTGCCTCCAGCGGTAAACCTTGGAGTATTTCTCCTGAAGCCTTTCCAGGGCGACCTGGCACTTTTGCACTACCTCTAGAAGGCACATGCGTTAGAAGGTAATAACCGAGATTAAGTACTTGGTAAAACTTATAGAAGACTCACCGAAATGGCCGATTGCATCGATGAGACCGCTAGCGTAACGCCGTCAAACTCTCGGAGCCTTTGCATGTCCCATGGCAGGGCACAAGCTCGGCCAACAATGGCAACGACGAAGGCATTACCGGATATACAGTCTTCCACGGTTAACGGCCTTCCGAGCTCCACTTCGAGGTTCGGTCTCTAAGGAGCCGGCCCGGTGGGCTGGGGTGCCATGACTGCGCTCTCGGGAGCCTCGATCCTAGCCTTCTTCTCCCTTGGGGCCTCCTCCCGTGTGGTTTCGGCAGGATGCTACCGAACTCCTATACTTGGAGAAGTAGCAGGAGCAGAAGTAGAGGCATCCGTGGCAGCTAAGGACATGGATGTAGGAATAAGATCAGAAGCAGCGTCAGGGGGCGTGGGGTTACGAGGAGCTCGGCGGCCTCCAAATGCCAGAGCTCCCAAGTCTTTGATCGTCACTAGAGGTTGATGCCGCTGCATGTCTTTTCCATCCTCTGATCTAAAAGAAGAGCTAGAAGTGTGGACGACTTGCGGTGATCTCCTTGAGGTCTCGGTTTCGGCAGACTCGGAGTCGGACCCCGAAGTGCTTGCGGGAGCGGAAGTGCTCACGGGAGCGACCCGGATTTCGGTATCGGTTAGAGGCTGAACTGGTTCTGCTCTTTTTCCTTCTACTTCAGGCTGATGTCCTCCCCTTGTCTGGGGTTGGCCAGTCGTCCTCTTGATGAAGGAGTGGTACCTCAGCTCATAGTTTAAGAGAGACTAGGCAGCACGGCCAAAGTGGCCTCGATAGCTGTACAATTTCTGAAACCAAGCCTCGTTTCTTTCCCAGCTGACTCGGTTGGCTTCATGTCTTCTCTGGCGAGCGTCTGCACGACAAACAAAAAATGGGCCAAATGTAATACCTCAGCAGACAAGAAAGAATCATAGGAAAAACTTAAAGCTAAAGAGCTCGGTGGTTACTAGGAGGGCTCCCGAAGTTACGAGGAACCTTATCAATCCTTGCCTCTTCGGGCACGGTTCCTTCATACTCCCAGTGGCCCGAAACAAACAGGCGGTCATCCCCTGCATACTTGTTGGAGTCCTCCAGATCGTTGATGAAACACTGCCGGTTTGCCTTGACTCCGAGGTAATAGGTGTTATCACCACCAGACTTGCTGAGGTTGTAAACCTCCTTGATGTCATGGACGCCAAGGTTAATACCTTGGACCCTCTTCAGCTCGGCTGTGCCCATGATTATTTTGAAGCTGTTTGGCATCAACTGGTAAGGGCAGATGTACCATTTCTTAAGGCAAGTCCTAAGAAGGGGGTGAAGGGGGAATCGAACCCCACCTTCGACTACAATGACCAAGTAGAAGGGCATCCAGTCGTTCACGAAGGAATACTTGTCGAAAGGATTTTCAAGGTCATTCAACCTAATGAGGACATCATCAGGGATCCCATAGTAAGTCTTAAATCTGGCTATGGTGTCTGGGGTTTCCAATCTCTGCCTATAAATACTCATTCTTAAGTTTGAAGAAACTGGAAGAACAAAGAACGAAACTCGAAAAGGGGAAAATGGCAGGAGAACTCTAAGGGCATGTTTGTGTTACACTTTTCTGCGGAAGAGTGGACAATTTTCCACAGAAAACCTATTTTTCCGGCGTTTGGTGCAGAACAATTCTGCATAAATGCTTTCCTGCCTCGTCGGCATTTTCGTTGATAATTATGGAAATGAGTTTCCTATAAGGGGGTATGAGAAATGGATTTCCTCGGAAAACTTCTCCCTCTTTTCCTCACTCTTGTCCATTTTAACCCAAAAACCCTACAACTCTTTCATTTTTTATTTCTTTATATAAATTATTATTTAATGTTGAATAAATAATATACAAGTTATGTTATTTTTCTTCAAAAAATTACATCACCAAATAAGAAATTTTGATTTTCTATAAGGAATCCATAGCTGCACCAAACAACATTACTACCAATTCATTAAGGAAACTCTTTTTGCACCAAACATGAATTTCTAAATTCTACAGAAATCCTTTTCCGAGGTTTTCATTTCTATGGAATTTGCTGACGTGGCAATTTCCTTTTTCCGCGGAAAGGGTGTGTACACAAACGTTCCCTAAAGGAAACCAGAGAACATAAATGAACAGGGGAAGAAGGGAAGACTTATGGATACAAGACAAACGAGACTGGACTTGAAGGATGCCGAGCTCATATTCGAAGGAACTCAACTCCGGCTGAACTTCTCTTCTGCAAACCCTCTCTCTTCTCTAACAATTGTGAAAGTGAAGAATGAGAGAGAGGCACCTCTATATATAATGAAAAAAGAGGTGCCCCTTCAAATTTCGAGGACACACGTGCGGATCGTCACCTCAAGGACTGGCACGTCTGGGCAACCAACTAGGCGGTGACATGTGGTGCCACTGATACGTCTTCTGCATCGATTGCGACAGATTATTAATTACCTCAGGCAGATGAAGCGACACTGTGATAGAGATCAAATGTTAGCAATTGACACCGAGATGAAATATAGTATGATCTTCAAACTCAATGATCAGAAGGCTCTCCCATCAAAATACTTAGCTTCCGACCTCAAATAGTTAGAGAACTCTAAGAAGTCAGAAACCAAGGGCAATTGTGTGGGACATTTTCATAATACCGAGATTGTCGTAGTTTCGGTAAGAGTACCAGGTAGGTATGTCCAGGTATCGGTTTTATACATCTCGGCAACAATGCTAGTGGGGCTACTCTTACAGTACCGAGATCATTCTAGCTTCGGTAAAGGTACCAGCTAGACATGTCTTGGTCTCGGTGAGATTGTCCTAGGTTCGGTAATGGTACCAGCTAGGCATAATGCATCTCGACAATAGTGCCAGAATGCGTCTATATTAAGGTCATACTTGACCTCGGTACTATCTTCAGTTCGGGTAACCGACACGAGCACTGACTCTTAATCAGTTACAACTGTACCTCTATAAAGGCTCAACCACGTTATAGAACGTGCTGAGAGATAAGGACATGCATCGGATAGAGATAAGAAGTTATCCTTATCCGACGGTCACGTCTACAATCCCTGAAAGAGCGGGATCCACGTCAGGGTATGGTCCGATGGGACAGTGTTGGAAATTTATACTAAAAACATACTTTATCTATTTGTCATTGACTGATTAATTTTTACTATTTTATGTATTCTCATCTAACTGAAATTTTATATGGGCAAATGGTTGCATTATTAATTATTATGCATGTGAGTGTCATTTACTCTATAAAGTAGACAAGTTGGTGTGTAGAGTTTTACTTATACACGGAAGACTTATTTGTCGGTTCTTATGGAATTTAAGTTGTTTACAATCTAGATGGATCTGAACACACCATCGGTACGATTATAGCATGATGTTTTAACAGGCTTGTCTTAACTGCAGGAAACAATATAGTTTCGACTCATTATGCTAGTACGCTTTGTGTGTATTGAACTGGACTGTGTTTTTGGGTATATTGTCTTTATACTGACTATATAAGATAATGAACACCCAAATGGTTATTATAAGTGTTTATACTCTTAATCCCGATGTAAATAATAAACACATACATTTAGTGTTTGACATTTTGATTTACGAAGTAGTGAGATATTTTATGGGTCAATAATCTCAGTGAATTGGATGACTACACTACGTGTATGTTGGATATTAGTTTATTGACGGAATCCATATCTCGTAATAGGGATTGATGATATCCCCTTGATGAATCTTTTAAGTTCTGATTATGTTAAACCCTGCAGGTGGACTTTATGTCCGACACATCAAATAAGTTAAGTGTAAGGTCTCAAGGAATTATAAAGATATCGATTAAATATGAATGTCAGTAATTATTTAATCGATGGATATCTGAAATCTTAACTTGGGGAGATTAATAAGCATTTAATAGCAAGAAGCTCGAAATATTATTTTGAGAATAAGGACATGAGTGCAATTACAATTATTTAGTGGATTGAATTGTAATTTATGGAACTAGAATTCTAATTTGGGTCGAATTAGGGTTTCTTATTTCCATAAGGAGCCTATCTTTATTTCCTTCTTAAGGTCCCTATTGTAGCCTATAAATATGCGATATTGCTCTCTACGTTAATATACAAGAATAACAAGAGAGAAATCTCGGTTTTAGAGAGTACAAGAGAATTCGCAGAAAAGGCTCACTCCCTGGTGCGAGTTTGAGCATATAGGAATACAGTAGAAGATCTTGAAGATTTCGGGTCACTGCAAGTTCGAGATCAAATCAGAGAGATCTCGCAGCTATGATCTAATCATATTAGTTGAAAATTATTTTCGCAGTAATCCGTACGCAATATCTTGAGATCCTGGTGTTTCTACTCATTTCTAACAACAGTACCTCCAACTACCTCCATGGAGTTGGGGTATGGTCTGATGAGACTCTACCTACAACTACCAGGTAAGGTCCGATGGGACTTCCGCCTATATATATGCAAAGGATTGATCCAGAAGAGGTACGCATACTCTTACGCTGACTCATTTGCTCCAACTCTCCTCCTCTCTCTACCTCACTCACCCTTTGTCTAGTTACTGAACTAACTTAGGCGTCATAGTGCCTTTGACTGAGTGCAGTCAGGGGCCCTGACCTTTGTTTCTCATTCCCTTTCAGGTTTCAGGCATCCAATCATTCTCAAGAAGTTTTATATCCATCTAAATAAGTCCGTAAGAATTTAGGCACTTACAATATTAATATCAACATGATAACCACAGTACCTCAAGTACGAAGCATCCTACAATAAGCCACACATTATTTTAGAATGTGATCGGAAGTCTCATATTTTCTTACCATTGTAAGAAGGCATGGACGAAGGGCAATATCACGTTACATGGGTAAAAGTGTTAAAAAAATAGTAAAACGAGCCAAGATTGAGTCTGTTTGTTTATCATGGAATTGAATTAAAATAGAGTGAAATAAAATCTATAATCTCATTATTATTTTTATTTAAAAATGTATTTGCAATTATCCTTACTTATCGCTTGCTATATTCGCAAATGTGTTTTTAAGAAAAAAGAATTCAATCATTACAATTTATTTCACTCTATTTTTATTATATTCCATCGTAAATAAATAAGCGTCAAAGTTTGTATCTCAACGGTTTTTTTAATATTTAAGGGGAATTTTCCTTAAAAACCTTTGAAAGATTCTTCTGTGTGTTTATGTAAATAAGACCCTAGCCTCCATCTATCTGCGGTGGTGGTTTTTTTTTTTTTTTTTTTTTTTTTTTTGAGAAATCTATCTGTGGTTGTTAAAAATAGAATAGCAGACCACGAGCACCATGCGGATGAGGCCACGTGATCGCTTTCTCAAGGCATTTCTAGACATGAAAATTTGGTGGGACGACATGGACTGGTCTAAACGAACTCCACCTTCCTGACATCTGGCCAAAAGATTTGATGTGCTGTCTGACTAAATTATGCCAAATCTTAAATAATGTAACAAACCACAAAAAATCAATTCCTTCTCATGGACTAGTAAGACCATGCAGGCCTGTTCCTTTTTATGTGCACTGCAGATGATATTCATTATTTGTGGTCTTCTTGTACCCACGTGGGAGTAAAAAAAAAAAAAAAGAAAGCCTTCTCAAATGGTGTCTGTTGTCTTCTCATGGACTAGTAAGACCATGCATGCCTGTTCCTTTTTATGTGCACTGCAGATGATATTCGTTATTGGTGGTCTTCTTGTACCCACGTGGGAGTAAAAAAAAAGGCCTTCTCAAATGGTGTCTGTTGTCTTTCCTTTTCGTCCTCTTTGTTATATGTCATTTTCATGCACCCCCACCCTCTCAACTCCACACAATTATATATATATATATATATATTTAAGTGCATTCATCCCTCATCATAGGGTGATGGACACTTTTTCTTTTTGCACATGAAGACAAATGAGTGTACCTCACCTATGTACTTGAAAATTTACTTTTTGTACTTGAAAATCCCATTTATGAAAGTGTCCCTCACCCTATGGTGAGGGATAGATGTACATGAACACTCCCCTATATATATATATATATATATATATAAAAGTTAAATCCAGGAGATGGATATTGTGCATCCCACTGGCCGTGTCATAAGAAAGATGATTTATTTGCATAGCATCGTGAACTGGATGTTTTGGGTGGAGTGGGGGACCTTGATTTTCAACCGAGGGAGGCCGATTTAAAATAATTAGTTGGATTTTGTGGGCAAATCCAAAATTTTCATGCGGATTGTGAGAATGGATTTCTAGTTTCTATGTAGGTTTTTAGGGGTAGACCTAAAGTTCTCTCATGGGAGTTTTGGAGACAGCATATATGTTCGGTGGAGGCGACTGACCACATGATTAACCATATATGTCCTCCTTCTTTTTTTATTTTTTTATTTATTTTTATTTTTATTTTTATTTTTAACATCCGACCATAGAATGATTGAAACATGACTTATTTGGGCTAACACCACAAGAGAAGATGGCTTTTTTGCTGCTTGGAAGGGCGGCTAGACATATTAATATTTTGGGTGAAGAAAATAGAAGTAAGTTTTGAGGGTCAGCTTATCTCGTAAAAGAAAGAAAGAAAGAAAAACTAAATTAGCTGCCATTCATAATATTGGGAATAATCCTAGCTATGATCTTGGTGAATATTATTCCTGCATTTTATTTATCTAAGACATACATATCTCACAAGTAACAACCCTTACGAGTATGTAGTGGTGCAAATTTCGTGAGTCTACATTTTTATTGGTCTAACTCATTCACAGCACACCCTTCTTTAAACACATAACAGTTCAAAACCTCATGTAAATTTACCTGGTCAACCAATATGGTGAAAACCATTGGTCTAGTTACCACTTTTACATGCACATGCATATATATATATATATATATATATATAAATATAGAAAGAGATCTAATGATTATATTATAGAATGAATTGAGATTTGGCTAAATACATCATCATGAGAGGACCTGTGGTAGAAATGACTTGAACGAAGCAAATATGAGATTCACTTGTGTCAAAACTTCCTTGTGAAGTTTGCATATAATTATTTCCAGGCTTTAACCATAGATAATCCCTCCTTGAAAGTTAACAATTTGCCCCACACGTTCTCCATTAGGAGAAATAACAAAGCTACATATATTCATGTGATTTTACAATTTTTTTTATTAATTTATGCAATATATCTCATACAAAAGTTCCTTTCTAATTGGGTTAAACAAGAAATATATTTATGCACATGCCATATCGCACAATCTATAATTTTATACCACGGCACACACTAAATGACATTTTATTATATAAAAACTATTTGAGTACTTGTGGGAAAATATCTTAATTTTTTTTAAAATCTATTTATATTTCTGCCCTAAAATCTCAATCTTGAAATTATATATGAACTATTTACTACATAGACATGAAGTGAAAAATAAAAACTTGAAAGGATAAGGATGGAACGACACAAAATCATTGCCTCCAATTGATAAGGAGGCCAGTCATTTCAATGGCTTCATTCTTCAACAAAAGGCTTCTATCCAAAGCCTACTTTGGTGAAGGACGACCTAAGTAAATCCCTACTTTGGGGATCCTTTCTCATGTCAGAAGAAGCCCATTCTTCAACCAAGGGCTTTCACCCCTGCCCTCCCATGGCGGCTTGCCAGCTTATGTGGCATGCATATCCTTGACATTTATGAAGCTTATCTTATGATCTTTTATTTGACCAGATTCTCGTAGAGAGCGCTCATGAATAGTCCATTTCCATGGTGGGGCTCAAAGGAAGCAAGCTCCTCCAAGCAAAGCCGTAGTCCAATCAGATAACATCGTGCTTCAAATTCATTTGCGTTACGTTATTAATAAAGTAGGTGATGGATTTGGATGCAGAAGTTCGGACACAATTTACATGTATTTCGATGATTTAGAAGTTTCGCGGATATCTTCGCCTCTTATCTCTTCTATAAAATAGAATAATACTCAACTCTAAGGCTCCCTTATCTTATATTGACAAGTTCCAAAGAGTCACACTTATTAGAGACTTCTTCGCTAAGAAAGACCCACATCCACTAATCATATTGGAAGTCTTATTAGTGGGATGAGATAGAATCTTACATTAAGTGGGATTGTATTCTCTGTTAGTATCAGTCCTGCTTGATCTGACGTGGGATCCGTAGCATGCGGGCCACACGATTTCCTATAATCTCCCACTTGGCATGAATGCCACATGCATCAAACATATCTTAGTCTCATACGTATCACATGCCTTATAAAAACCTTTGCATGTAAAGCCTTGGTGAGAGCATCAGTCATTAATTCCTCTGAAGGCATATAAAGAATTTCTATATCATTCTTTTTAGCATTCTCTTTGATGAAGTGATACTTTATCTCAACTTGTTTTGATCAGCTGTTGAAATTTTGCTTATTCACCATGGAAATAGCAGTGTGCTATCTACGTTCATTGGGACATGCTCTTTTTCTCTAATTATCTTCAAATCAGTTAGAAAATATTTTGACCAAAGAGCCTCCTGGACTGCTGTACTACAAGCTATACACTCTGCTTCAGCTGTTGACAAAGCCGTAGAGGTCTATTTCTTGCTACCCCCAAGAAACTGCACCTCCTCCGAGGGTAAACACATAGCTGGTTGTTGACTTTCTCTGGTCTAAATCACCGGCCAAATCTGTATCTGAGTAGCCTCGTAGTTCCAAGACTTTACCTTGATAACATAGGCGAAGATTCACTATTCCTTTGATGTACCGCAGAATCCTCTTAACCGCATACCAATGATGTAATCCTGGGTTACTTAAGAACCTGCTTACAAGACCCACGACGAATGCAATGTCTGGCCTCGTTCATAGCATCGTATACATGATGCTGCCCACAATTTGAGCATAATGTTTCATTCTCATAACTTCCTTATCCTGCTCGTTTGTGGGTCCCTGATCGCTTGAAAATTTTATGCTTTTGCAGATGAGAGTGTGAATTGGTTTATACATAGCCATATCAAACCGTTTCAACACAGTTTCCAAATAGAATCCATGTGATAAAGTCAATAGCCTATTCGGACGATCACGGGTTATTTCAATGCCAAAGACATACTCTGTCTCACCCACGTCTTTCATCTCGATTCTTGTTTTTAACCATTGTTTGATTTCATTTACGACTTTCAATTTATATACAATCAGCGATCAAAATATCATCCACATATAATGACAAATATAAATAACTACTCCCACTGCATCTAATAGAGAATCATGTGTCTGCATTATTGGGGACAAATGCTATTTCACCTATGGCCTGGTGAAAGTTTTTATACCGTTGTCTCGATGCCCGTTTTAATCCATACAATGCCCTATTAAGTTTGTACACTTTATCCTCGTGACCTTGCACCATAAACCCCTCGGGTTGCTTCATATAAATTTCTTCTTCTATTTCGCCGTTCAAGAATGCGATTTTCACATCCATCCGGTGCAATTCAAGGTCATGACATGCTACCATTGTTACTAAGGTTCATATGGATTGGAATTTTACGATCAGAGAAAATGTCTCCTCGTAATCTATTCATTCCACTTGTGTGAATCCCTTAGCTACTACCCGTGCTTTATATTTATTTAAGGATCCATCCGACTTTAATTATTTTCTAAGAACTGATGGCGAATTTCCCTCAAGTATACGGTTGTCTCAAGTAATATAGACTATGGAAGTCCGAATATCGTTCCCACGAGGATCGTGACAAGGAAAATAATAATTATCAATGAAAAAGAGTATCAACTCAAATATAGCTAACAAATGCAAATGGAAATAACAAAAATAATGAAAACAAGAAACAAAATAACAACTAGGAAAATAAAAAAAAATGCAAACTAAAAGAAAACAAGAAACTAGATAACAAAGAGATGTTAGTAGAAATAGAAGAACTAAAGTGAAAACAAGGTTAGTAACAAGTTAGTAACAAAGTTAATGATAAAAGAAAAATAACAAGAACAAATAAACAATGTTAGATATATCAAATGAGTAAGTGTGTGAAAATAAGTGAAAGATCAAGATAGAAAGAAACTAAAAACATACATGAAAACTAACTAATAAAGAGAACAACATAGAAAATAAGAAATGTGCTAAAAGTGTGAAATCAAAGGTGCATGGTGGAAGATGGTGTGAATAGAGAAATGGAGTGTGAGAATTAAAACAAGTGAATAAGTATGTGAGAATGTGAATAGAATCAAACTAAAGTAAGTAAAACAACAATTAATACTAATGGATAGATTGGACCATCTAGAATCCACTAAGTAACACTAATCCAACACTAATGCTCTTCTCTTTTCCCAAACAAAACACTCAAATCTAATGACAAATCAATGTATAGATTTGGAAAATATAACTTTGAAGCTCTAAAAAATTAACTATCTAATAGCTAAGATTTTCTTCCCTTCATAAAAGAAAAGATTCCTAATGACTATATATTAAAAGTAAGCATAAACCATCAAAAGATATTAACTCCTAAGCATGATTTATCAAACCTAAGCATAGATAGTAAAAAGAATGCTAAAATAAAAATTAAGCATGGAAGATAGCATATTGCAATGAAGAAAAATCTATTCTAACATGTTAAGCACATAAACAAAGAGAATTAAGAGCATGAGCAAAAGGAATAGTATTAACTTAGCTTCATCTAGAAGATCCAATCAAAGTGATTAGCCACCCATTGGAGAAGACAAAGCTTTCATTATAAATCTTCAATTTTTACAAAGCTTTCCTCACTTTCTCTCTACAATTGCTTTCAATTACATGAATAGCTTAAATAAAGAGGAGGAGGCTCTCCTTGCTTGTGTTCTAAATGCCTAGAGTTCCCTTCCTTATATAGAAATATTTGCTTGCTCTCTTTTGGTTTCTTTCCAATGTGGGACTTTACAAGAATGGAAATATAAACATATGAATGTAATTCCCGTATTAGAAAACAGTCCCCACACTGATGTGTGATTTTGACCCTCGAAACGTCCGAATTGGAAGAAATGTTGTGAAATATGATTTGTAGGTCTTAGAACAAGCTTTCCAATGCTTTAAGTTCACCTCAATCGGACACCCGAGCAAAAAGATATGGTCAAAATACAAACCCAGGTCTTTCATTTTTCTTCTTATTGTTGGCCTATCTTTGTCATTTCTTCATCCAATTGTCTTCCAAACTAATCAATACTCTCTTTAACTCTTGAATCTCAACTTTAATCTTCAAATTAGTCTTCAATTAACACCTATAAAGAGAAATTAACATAATTGAGAGTATTTTTTAACATATTTTGTATGAAAGCCATTGGAACTCATATAAATGCATACAAATGGTCATCTATAATGAAAAGATATGAGCAAAGCATGATGGGGAGGAACTTTATGATTTTTATGCTAAAAATAGTGTTTTGAGTTCTTTTATCTATGAAAACTCATAAAATAATGCTATGAAATTATATCTTTTGTGAACTCATCAAGAACCCATTAACATCCAGTGGCTTTCCGATCTTCTGGAAGATCAATCAATTGCCATACACGGTTCTTTTCAGTTGCTTCTATCTCCTCTCTCACAGCCTCTAACCAATACTGCGCATCATGCTCTTTAATCGCTTGAGAGTAGGAATTCGGATTCAAATCATACACGGTTTTCAATAAACTACAATATTCATCGAGATATGCTGGTTGCTTCCTTGCCCGATTCGGCCTGTCAATCGGCTCATCGGATTGTTTAATCACGTCAAGTGGGCCTTGGCTAGGAATTCTACGTCCAACGTCTTCTTCGTCGAAACTCCCACTTGTTTGAACCCCCTTGCTCTTAGAGATGTCATATAATTCCACATATTGTGGTTCTACTCTAGGATTGATCGTCGGATCCTCAAGGAAAAACATATCTAGGCATTGCATGATTATTCTATTATCGTGATCATACATACGATATCCTTTAGAATGTAATGGGTACCCAATGAAAGAATAATTTTTCTTTGTTTTTTCTTGCAGTTTATATCTTTCTTGTGGTAGTAGCAGGACATGTACATGGCAGTTCCAAACTCTCACATATTCTAATGATTTGGCACCAGTCCATAATTCATACGGGGTCTTGGGTACACTTTTGAAGAGTACTATGTTCAAGATATATTGTGCAGTGTTTAATGCTTTACCTCACAAATACAGTGGAAGTCTCGCATGGCTGATCATTGACCTTGCCATATCCATTAAGGTTATATTCCTCCTCTCAGCCACGCCATTTTGTTGTAGGGTATATGGATTTGAGTATTCATGAATGATTCCCTCACGTGCACAATATTCTTTAAACAGTTCCGAGGTATATTCACCCCCCCTATTGGATCTAATCCGTTTTATTTTCTTGTCTTTTTATTTTGGACCTCAACAACATATATTTGAAATATTTTTAAGGCCTCATGTTTGTGTTTAATCAGGTACACATAACCATATCTGTTGTAGTCATCAATAAATGTGATAAAATAGTCCTCCCCTGTTTTATTTTGTACATTCAATGGTCCACAAATAATAGAATGAATTATGGTTGATATTTCTAAACTTCTAGTTCCTTTTGGAAATTGTTTCTTAACTATTTTTTCACTTAGACATAGTTTAGATATAGGGTACTCCACTTTACCTAAATCTAGTAAGAGTTCATCCTTAACCATTCTACTTATTCTGTTTTTGTTAATTTGCCCTAATCTCATGTGCTATAACATTGCCAAGCCATCCATGCACACATTCACACACACAGAATAATGGGAACTAGATTTTATTTCATCGTAAAGAGTGTCCAGCAAATACAATTTATTTGAAAGAAAACCATTGACTAAAACTTGACCATGCATGCCAATTGTAACCTCCTTATCTTTAAATCTGATTTTGAATCCATTCACAGCCAACTGGCTCGCAGAGATGGCGCTCCTCCTTAGCTGGAGCAAAGAAAACATCGGAGAGATATAGGGATTGTCCAGTTTGTAAGGGAATTTTGATTTTCCTACACCTAACACATCACAAAATGTTTCGTTCCCCATGTAAATACTCTGATCTCCCGATTTCATCTCTTTGAGTTCAAGAAATTCACCTTGGTTCTTGATATGTGCCTGGTGGCTCTTAAGTCAATCCACAAATTCTTATCATTGGTGTCCACCATCATGGACTTCGTGACCATCTCAACATAATCACCATGTTCTTTGGTCACTTTACCTTGCTGGCTACTCTCACCCCCTTTCTTTCTGCATTGTGAACTAAAGTGTCCAGGCTTCCCGCAGTTAAAGCAAACACCATTCTTAGGCCCTTTCCATTTTTTATTGTCTTTGAATTTTCTTTTATTTTTCATATTGACGGTTAATGCACCATTATTATTCTTGGTTTTAGCAATCATGACAGAGTTTGTAGGTGTTACACCGCGGGCGGCCTGCCTTTGTCCTTTAGCAAGCAATCTAGCTTCAACCTCACTGAGGGTTACACTTTTTGGAGGCTAAGGGTCTAAGACACATTCTCCCACGAAGGTGGAAGATTCATCAGCAAGTACATGATTTGAAAATCTTCATCCATTTCCTTTCCTAAGGCTGCGAGGTTCCTATATCGGACCGCCATTTGATCAATGTGATCCCTTATAGATGATCCTTCTATCATCTTACAGTTAACATATGAGCTGAATGTCTCCATCAAGTGAGATTTAGAGGTTTCATCATATTTGCCCATAGCATAGTCGTAGATTTCTTTAACAGTGTTAAAGTGCTCAAACTGCTTTACTAAATCGCGGGATATGAATCTGACCAGAAGATGCCTTGCTAATTTGTTATCAAATATACATTGTTTATACAAATCATGATCTTCTTTAGGGGCATCATCGGCGGGTTTAGAGATTGGGTCGAATTCAATCACATATGTTAATCCGTCAAAGTGCAGCAATGCGTCCATCCAACGCTTCCACACAGCTAAGTTCTTACCGTTAAAAATATCAGCCTTAGCAAGATAATGCAACGCTGATTTAGAAACTGAATTGAAAAAGAGGTTCAGATACCACTAACCTTTAAAGGAGAAAAATCACCCTTTTTTCTGAACCGTTGAATCGTCTTCCTCTTGCTGCTACTCCGTAGATTTGCTCGCAAGGATTCTGCAGAAGCAAATCGTTCGTCGATCGAAGTCTGGATGAGCAAGGTATGGCCAGTCAAAGTTGGCTATTGACCGGCGATTGAGCCTGCTTGTGTCAGCTTGCTTCGTCTTTTGCGCCGCACTAATGTCATCACTGCACCCTCACGGTTTCACTCTCCAATGCAGGTTGCACGCTGGATGGTGCACGGTCCGTCTCTCTAATGCACGGTGGTCTCTCCAATGCACGCAATGGGTTTCAAAAGTCTTCTTTTAAGTAAAACAAAAAAGCAATGAGCATTTTGTGTCTCGATTTGCGTGCGGGAGAGAAGAGTAAACAGGGCTATCTCCTTCCTTCAATTTCTACTTGCAGAGACAAGACCGAGACCTTCGAGTTCAACGCAAAAATCCAGATGTACGCCGATCCGAACTTCATTTCTTAGATCCAAACCGTCGAGATGCACGGAACTAGGCTCTGATACCAATTGATGGATTTGGATGCGAAGACTTCAACACGCGGCGGGAGAACTATGTGCGTTCCGGCGATTGGAAAGCTCCACGGATCTCTTCACCTCTTGTCTCTCCTATGGAATGGAATAATACCCAACCCTAGGGCTCCCTTATCTTATATAAACAAGTCTCAAATAGTCACACTTACTAGAGACTTTTTCACCAAGAAACCAACATCCATTAATCCTATTAGGAGTCTTATTAGTGGGACCAGATCAAGTCTCACGTTAAGTGAGATTGTATTTTCTGTTGGCATTAGTCCTGCTTGATCTGACGTGGGACCCGTGACATGCAGGCCATACGATTTCCTACAATATAACCGAGGAGAAAAAACCCGAAGATTCTCTCTCAGAAAGCATTTCGTTTCTCTTTCAAGAGAATTTTCCATACATTTAAATCTTCAGACTCAAAAGTCTCATATGTTGTTTTAGTGGCTTTCCTAATTCTTTTGTGTCCTTTTCCATTACAAAGAGACTCTCAAATGAAATAGGCATGGAGAAGAAACCATTATGAATGATATATTTTGGGTTGTTGGTGCATTTAACTTTAGTTTGGATTTCTGCCAAAAAATTTAGTTTGGATAATTGTCATATTTACGTATGTTAGTGGGGCCAAGGAGTTACCACATGTGGTGACTATAGACTTCAACAATCAAAACCTTCCCATAATTTCACCGTAAATTGTCTTGAGAGGAAACTTCTCGATTTATACATTGAATAATGAGATTATTTAAAATTTAAACTAACCTAAATTCTCTAACAAATCACTTAGAATCTCAAGCTTATCAAAACTAATCTTCATCTAATATGCTAATGTTTAACATTCCCCCTCAATCATATGATCCTTTGATGGAAAGGATCTACGATCGTTGACAATAAAAATAAAATCCTTTAATCTCTTGATTTCGAAAAAATGTTTTGTTTTTAGGGATCATCATATGTCTAAGTATTCATCTAGAACAGGCGCGATCTCTTTCAATAGCTTTATTGGTGTATGAAAATTAGTTGACCAATATGACAAAATCGTAATGCTTGTAATGATGGATGGACAGTAAGGATGATATTTTTTTTATTGAAATAGAAAAAAACATTAACGGTAATAATTAGGATGCGATTACGATCGCAATATCATCACACCCTAGGTACCCTATGGGAGCATGTGCTATATCTCTAAGGACACAATTTCTTATTGCCACGAGGGTAGTATAGTGTCTTTATGAGTGATAGCCCCTTTGACGAGAAATATACTCACTTATCAGCAGTTTAAGGTATGAGAAAAAAGTATTTCTTCCTTTATCTTGATTTGTTTTAGTCAAGTTTTCTTCATTAGGACTTTTTTAAGGCTAGGTATTTAGATAAGAATGGTTTTTTTTTTTTTTTTTTTTTGTGTGTGTGTGTGTGTGTGGGGGGGGGGGGGGGGGGGGTTGTGCGCATCGTGTGATGATGATGCTTCTTATTCATCTTGAAATGTCTATTGCAATTTGCTGTAATGGGTGAGGCTCGAACTAGAAAATGATATTATTTTTGTGCATTCTCCTGTGCCTCTTTGGTGTTTTTTGAAGTAATGGATTGGAGAAAGTGTTTGAAAATACGAGAGGGTTTGAGAATTTAGATCCTCCCAAAACAAGATCGTTGATCACCTTTCTAAGATGGATTGCCCTGTTCTTTTCAAGTTTGATGCTTTTGCCACCAACTACTTTTGAGTGGTACCTTCATGAGAGAGCTTCTGTTTGTTCAAAAAGGAATCTAGTGTTGTAGATCAAAAGGCTAGCACTTTCGTTGCAGCTAATGTTGCAGATCAAGAGGCTAACAGTTTGGATGTTATCAGGCCTTCAGTTGGAGTCTTCCTTCATCTAGTCTTCATGAGGGGGGCATGGCTTTTTGTGGGCATCATGGTGTTTTGTTTTGGCTTTATTCGGCTTTGGGATGTTTTCTGTTTTTGTTTCTTGTTGCTTTTTTCTCTTTTATGTCCTTATTTGTTGTCTTCTCATTTCATCTTTATTAGCAAAAAAAAAAAAAAAAAAAAAAGAGAAGCTAGAAATAGAATGCAACAGACAGGAAATGATCTTCCTCGAAAGTTTATTTTTGATAACGGTAAAATAACCTTCTTCAAAAGTTAAGCTCATGCCACGGTAAAATGAACTTGTAACACTTCATGTCCTCTGTTTCTTTGTATTCATAGTGTTAGAACGACATTTATGAGTGGGATGTGTGAACACAGAATTGAATTGAGCTATATCTTTAGCTGATATTTGAAAGAAATATTCATATCTATTTTACATGGTGCAAATTGTTTGATCTATGGTTCTACAAACAGAGTGGTCAACATTAATGGACCCTCACATCGGCCAACCCTATTAAGCCCAATTGGGCAATCACCAAAGTGGATTCAAAACATGCGTCAAGTTAAAAGCTGAAACTTGATTGAGTAGCTTAGCAAGGTACTTTTGAGTAAAATGGTTCATGCCAGTGGTGTTTGAACATCCTTTTGAGTTTTTAATAGTCTTAATTGACCTTTATCGCTTTGTTTTTTAAGACCCCAACCTCTAATGTAAAATGGTTCATGATGAATGTTTTTTATGCCTAATGTAACATGTTTATTATAATAAAACAGTTTTCATTTTGATGTATGAGTTGATTATGATAGATTGATTTTTTGGGATGTTAGATTGGTTATTAAATTGCATTCTATTTTTAGTTTTGTTATTTCCACCTAATTTGAGTAATGCTTGGCAGATGGAACCTTTTCATCCTAGTCCGATTGATGCATCTATATTATTGGAACAAGACAATCACATATTCACATCAATATTGAATGGCAAGGTATATGAAGCATTCATAAAAGTATTGTACCAAATGATTAATCATATGTATTTTTATTTGTATATTATCAATATTGCAGGTACCAATTGGAAATGTCTTGTATATGTCTTTGATAGGATCCAGGTGTTTATCGATGAATTCCCGCTAACCCTAAAAATGGATTGTGGAAATTAAATGATAGGCAATACGAGAATGTGAAAAGGACTGACCTCCACCATCTATCACATATTTGTCACATGCGAATCGACCATGCTCTAATAAGTGCATTAATTGAAAGGTGGAGGCCAGAAACAAGCACCTTTTATTTTTTGTCCAGAGAGACCAATGTTACACTTGAAGATGTGGCATATATTTATGGCCTACCCATTGATGGTCCACCAGTTACAGGCCGTACATATACTAAGAGACTCATAGTTGAGGAAGTATGCATTTTATTCTTGGGAAAGGTGCCGAACCCCACAGAGATTGAGGGTGGACATCTAAAATTGACCTGGTTTCATAAAAACTTCGTTTAGCTCCTAGAGAATGCGTCTGAAGAGGATGAAAATAGGTATACTAGGGCATATCTATTACAACCCAAATTTGCGGGTTTACATCGAGGTCAAGGGGGCCTGCCTATCATTTTAAATAATTTAAAACCTTCCAAGTGTATGCATGGGCTCCTGTTTGCCTCACAAATTTATACAAAACATTGTCCAAGGCCACTCGAGTGAACGATGGTATAAGAACAATATGTGGGGCCCTCCAACTTCTTCAAGTAAATAATAATTTAAAACATATTTCTTGATTACAACTGAAGGTTTTTTAGGACCCACTAGAATGGATGCTAGTCTAATTACTCAAATTAATTTCAGCGAATGTGTAACCAATCAAACAAGATAGAACTAGCAAATAAATCCACCAAGCAATCACCACAAGAAAGCATACACAAATATAACGTGGAAAACCTTTCCAAGGAGAAAAATTACGATATAGAAATCAAGATTTCACGAATAGTTACAAGATATACTCACAGCTCATTTACCTCAGTCTGTACCTCAACCTAAGGACTGTAGTTGTTTTTGCACAGAATCCACTAAAACGACTTCCACCATGCACCGTTCTCCTTAATTGATCTCCCCGCACCTTGCCAACCAAGATGATCAATCTTCTACAAGAGAGTAGAAGCAACAAAACCTTCTAGAGCAGCCCTTTAAAACAATCTCTAAATGACTCTAGAGAAACAAGGAAATCTCTATTAGGATATTATAACCTTAGATCAAGAGAGAGAATTAACTTCTTGGCTTGTGTCTTTGGGTTGAGAGAATCACCCAATTTATAGGCCCAAGTTCGTCCAAGAGACTTCTAAGAATAATGCACTCAGAATTTAAAGTCTACACTAACTCTTCATAAGAGTCCGGACGGAACAACATCACCCCGCTCGCTATAGTGAGCTGGATCCTCGCAATAGCAAGGGACCTTTCTGTCGTTTTGGTGTGACTCTGACAGAGTCTGTCATAAAATATGATTTTGGCCTTACAATGTCACTTTTGGCCTTACAACAACAAATATTGAAAATCCAAGTTTATGATTTGGTTATATTTCCACATATATGGGCAGATTCCAGAATGAAGATTGGATGTCCAATCAAACAAAATATGGATTCAATCAAATTCAATTTCCCATTTTTTAAATATGGGGAAAAAGACCGAAAAATCACTTTGTCTTGACAACTATTGAAGAAGCTCATCAACAGCTCGATCAATAAGGCGTTGATCATATAAGTTTTTTTTAATATATGTGTTCTTATATGTTTTTTTAATAGATCTTATAATGAAGAAATTCAGCAGTTTGAATGGCTGCCTTATCTCTAATTTGCTGAAGAGTTTATATAACACGTGTTGGAAGCCAATATTTGTCTTTTTACAACATGCACAGAGATGATCTATTACTCAATTGTTGAACCTCACAATGCGGGTCGTGTGATGAAGCAATTTAGATTGAGGCAAATCCTACCTCCCCCACTCCATCCACCTCCTTAAAGAGACGAAAAAAATTCAAATGTTACGATCGACTATGGAGCTAAGCTGAAACAACAAATAGAAGCATGGAAAAATAAAGCGACATCAGTTATCGATGGAAAGTATGATGACTTGGTCGGTCGACATTCTGATGAGTACTTTGGTTGGTACAACTACATCACTAGATTACATACCGGGTAACCATCGTAGGGAATGAGAAATCCACAATATGAACATTCAGTCCAACAAGTAACAGTAGTTGATATTAACTGAAAATGTGGCCTAACCAATAAATTTGTGTTAATAATACATTACTCCTTTTTTTTTTTTTTTTTTTTTTTTTTTTTTGTAGAACTAATTACTCTGTGTTATAGTACCATTACTCTATTAGTAACTAATCTTGACATATTCTATCATCATGTGGAAATCTTCCTCAAACATGTTGTGGCTACCAAAGATGTGAAATATGATTCAAGGGTCTTGTATAAAGTTATGCAAACAATTCAACACCAATATATGCAATTCTGTACTACCTGCTCTTCTGGATTTGAAAATTTCAACTTGGAGGAATGTATTAAAAGTGGGGTCATATGAGAATTGAAATGGGGTTAGTGTTGGGTATTTCAACAATTCTTTCATTGTATACTACAACTGTATAATATAATATTATTGTAAAGTTAGTGTTGGGTATTTCAACAATTCTTTCATTGTATACTGCAACTGTATAATATAATATTATTGTGAAATATCTATGTTGTGCAATAAGAAAATCAAGAGGAAGAAATTGGACAAATGCCACATAATGTCCATACACCCCAACCTTCCACATTCGTAATCCCAAGTCCCACACCCCATTCAGCCCCATTCGTAAGCCTAAGCTCCACACTGCAACCTTCTCCATCTGTAATCCCAAGTCCAACACCCCAACCACCCCCGTTCGTAAACCCAAGATCCACACCCCAAACTTCCCAACCGCAAGAACACCCCAACCAACCCCATTTGTAATCCCAAGTCCCACACCCCAACCACCTCCAATCATTATCCCAAGACCAACATAGGATGTACCTTCAATGGTTGGCCAAGTGAAAGGTAATCCTAGGAAAAGGCTCTCTCCATATGACTTGGGTCCAAGAAGCAAACGCCCACGGCCCAACCCACAGTATTCTCTTACACCATAAGAAGATAAGATCTTAGATAAGTTTTGGTGATGTTATCATAAAAGTATGTATGTATATTGTATTTATTTAAGTTTGCATTATTGGATTGGTCAATACAAATTTCTAAAGATTTTATAAATGCAGGATACCAGAATTGGAGCAAATTTGTTCAAGGGTTTTTCTGAGAGTCTACGTCAGTGCCTGCATAAACATTGGATCGACACTAATGTGAGTCACAATTATCGATAGTAGTATAGTATTTAATATTTATTTTTCCCTAAAAATGAATTAATTTGTATCAGATGGTTTGATTATGGTGCTTGTTTCTTAGATAATGGATTACTTGTTTGAGATTCTTGAGTCCAAGGTCCCAACAGTACAATTCTTTCCATCTTCACTAGTGGTATAGAAGTTTATTTAACTTGATAACTTATAATATTATAATGTGGGTCATAGTAATATTTTGAACATTTACCATGTAGCATTAGAAGCAAAAAAAAGTTGGCAGATTAGTATTGTCGTGTATTTGGGAAAGAGGGACTTAGATTGTTTAATGAATATAAAATGCCTATTTTTCCAATATAGCATCAATCACATTTATTCCTCCTAGTTGGATATCCAGAGGGTAAAAAATGGGAGTGTTTTAACATTTTGGAAAACGATGCTAATTGAGAATATACTCGCCATTTTGTAAACGTATGTCTACTTAAATATTCAATTTTCTATATTCTAGAGTCCCACGTCCTTGTGCTTTGACATCAATATTATTCTATGTACATGTTTTATTCATGAACGTACAACTGCTTCTCCCAACTTGGTTGGGACGACCCTGTACAATGGCCAACTATACCGAGGGAATCCCCTAAACAAGACAATAAGTGAGTTTAAGTTGCAAAGGTTAAGAGTTTGCTATGATTGAAAGATGGGATATATTTATCATACGCCGAAATTTGTGCAGGGATGATTATGGAGTATTTGTGATGGCATACGCTGAACATTTGGTACCTGGCCGACCCATGCAATTCACACAAAGAGACATGTGGTTTTACAGAAAAAAAGTTGTACATGACATATATTATAAGCAATGGGAAAATAGTGGTTGTCTTGAATTTATAATAGATGATGGAGGGCAGCCATGTTGAGGGAGGGGTAGAGGTATGTTGAAGCTGTCGATGTTTTTTAGTTTACATGACGGTGATATGTTGAGATGTATATGCAGTTTTTGTATATGATAGATTTACTATGATGCAAAGAACAATTCAGTTCTGGAGTACTTATTTTTTGGCTCAGCTTGGATTGTTTACACCCCTATTCACATAATAGAAGTTCATACAATAGATTACCACGCTTTGTCAATACAGGTCCCACAAACTAGTTCTCATAGAATGTGAGGATGGTCCTCATATATGAATGATCGTTACCCTTCAAACATAGGGTTGTCAACTAGTTGAGCTAGCATTATTCGGCACATCTAGCTCGGAACATTACAAGCCATAAAAAAATCCGCAGCTCTAGTGGAAACTCATCAACTATAATCAGGTTGTTCCAAATGTTATTCATGGTGGCTGTCATATTCTTGGCCAAAAAGTGTTGAGGATAGAAAGAGAAGGGCTGAAACTTTTTAATCAGTATAATAAGCCAGTTCATATTTTAATTTGCTCTATAGCCCATAAAAAAAAAAAATGAAAAGTTTACAAGAGAAGGACCCTCGTGACAACTAATAAAATGTCATTAAAATGGCAAAGATTTGTCAATACAAATTATAAAATGCACTTGAACACAAGACATACTACCTTTTTCATAATGTTAAATTCACAATCAGAATCATCAAAAAGCAGATAATAATGAACTTGAAAACTAGCCATTATTAGAAGCACTAAAATAACATGAAAATTGGCCATTATTTGAACATGAAAACTGATACTCCTTATGGCACTTTAATATTTTTGTTGGTGACCTATGTCCGGAATTTACTGATATAACTCTGTTTACTAAATCCTAGAAAATTTTTGACTTGTAAACAAGCATTTTAGGTTTTGCATTGGAGATGTCTAGTCGCCACAGAACTGCAACATATGAACTCCACAAAAGACAACAAAAATAGCAAAATAATAATAATAATAATAATAATAATAATAATAATAATAATTTAAAAAAAAAGGTGTCACAAGTGAAAAAAAGAGGCTAGATTCATTTAGTTCGGGTTCTTCATAAATGCAAAATTGCAACAAGGACCCACATGATGCTTCTTTCCCATATATACAACAAGCACTCAACAAAGTCGACTCTGCATTAGCTTTTCTTACAATAGAGTTATAAACAACAATCAACAATGGAATGCTGTAAAAAAAATTCTGTCATTTTTTTCTTGTTGCAAACATAGTTACTGTAAACAACGATCATCAGCAAATCCTACCAATTTTTTTTACTAATGCAATGGCATTATTCTTAAGCAGGTGGATTGCGACATGTTTGTCTATTATCACCCTTCGTCGACAGTGGGAACACTTCACTGGATTCCTTTGTCGGTCTTCCGTGCGAATTATATTCTTCTTGGGTCGGCCATGTCATCTTCTTGCATGGGGTGGTAATACCCGCATGTTGCTTCTTTCCTCTCATTGCCGAATATCTCTTGTTGCATGCAAAACATGATTGTATGTTTGTTGATATGTGTCCCTGGAGAACTAATGCTCACAAAAGTCATATGGATCGAGACCTCTAGCCTTGATTACCGCTAAGGCATGAGAACATGGGATGTCAAGTACACCCCACGTTTGACATGTATAAGAATGTTTGTCAAGCAAAACGATGTCTACATACTCACCAAGGGAATGAACTTGAAATTCCCATTGACTGGCTGGATGCACTCCCAATCTACGCGAACGTTCCAACTCCATGTTTATGACCTTTTTAGCATAAAGACTCATCCTTGTTTCTAGCAATTTGATTTCAAGCGTCGATCTTCACAAAACTCCATCAGTTTGGCGCGTATTGCTTCAACTTGTTTCGTTATAGGAAACTACCTCACTTCCTTCAATAGAGCATTCGTACATTCTGTAATGCTTTGTGTGAGTATATCATAACGTCGGCCCCTTACAAATGCATTTGCCCACTGCTCTTTTGGAATGTTGTCAATGCACTTGTATACTTCCTTAGAAACATTTCTTATATCAGCCATATGTCTCTCATACTCATATGCTCTGTACGTTTTTACCGCTCTCTAGAACTTAGCTATGATAGCTTTATTTTTAATCTTTCTGCGAGATTTTGTGAAATATCTTGTATGCAATGACAATGATATGCAGTTGGGAACATATTGCAAATGGCTTAAACAACTCCTTTTTGTCAAGCAGAGACAATGGTCAAATTCTGTATAGGGCGAAACACAAAACCAATTGCTGCAAGGAACCACTCCCAAGAATTTTGTTGCTCAATTTCAACTATGGCAAATTTGAGCGGAAAGAGCATGCGGTCTCCATCATAAGTCACGACTGTGAGTAAAACTCCATATTATTTTCCACGAAGATAGGCACCATCGACAGCAATTAATAGTCTTAGGAATGAACGAAATGATTGTATACATAATCCAAATGCCCAGAAAAATCTTGAGAACAAATCTTCATCTTCCTTAATCAAAACCGTTACACTGCCAAGATTTGTCCTCTCCTGCTCAAGGCAATAGTGTGGCAAAATAATAAAGGACTCCTCGTATGAACCCGTATATCAAGCATCACAATTTCTTTTGCTTTCCATGCCTTCCAGTAACTAAGTAAAACACCAAATTCTAATTGAAAGTCAATGATAATTTCCTTTGGTGTGTATGAAGGATGGTGTGGAAGCCGCTCCTTGATCCACTTAGCGACTAAAATCGGTGTTGCTTGCCTAGTCTCATCCCCATCGTTGGCTTTGAACAATAGTGATTGTTGTTATATGTCCTCACTTGAAATTGGGGTCTAGATGCCACAATTGAAGTATGGATACGCCAGGAGCAAGTAGGATCAACACATCTTGTAGTGGCTTCCGTCTTGGTCATTTGCAGAGGCTTAGTGCATGTTTCCGAAGTCTAATTTTTCCCTCTATTTCTCTATTTCTCTGAAATGGATAGAGGTTTGAAAAAATAGAGTGTTTGGCACCACCTTTTAGCCTCTAGATATTTTAGAAAAGTAGAGGCAATGGCTCTACTTTCCACAACCCCCCTTGATGAGGTAATTGACAAATAGAGGAAAAAAAGAAGAGGCGGAGCTACAGTGTTTATGGATAATCATGCTTAGTCATTTTTTCAACTTCTCTCCAAATATGAGATGCTCAATCAAGATCCAAACCGTTGAAAATGTTCACAATGTCAAACACGACCATGTAACCAAATTTCCGCCGCTGAATCATTACCAATCTCAAGATATGTGCCACAAACCGTGAGCCATTGGATATAATTTATTATGATCAGTGGGCCCCAAACATAAGATCAAAACCGTTGGATATGTTTGGGAGGCTGAAAATGGCTATGTGGTTAATTTTGATCACATAATACCTTATGAATCTCAAGATATGTGTAAAACAAAAATAACCATTGATGTATTATGCTCAATATTGCATTTGTCCATGAGCAACAAACTTTTTCAATTTCTTATTATTTAGAGGCGTGTAAAATAAGATCTAAACCGTTAGTAATGTTCACAATATCAAACATAACTATGAGATCAAATTTCACCCATTGGATCATCATTAATCTCTAGATATGTGCAAACAATATGAGCCATTAGGTATAATTTTGTGGATTATGTGGGCCCCAAATACAAGATCCAAACCGTGAAATCTCTTTGGAAGGCTGAGCACATCCACATGGTCAAGTTTTATAGCCTAATACCTTGTGAATCTCAAGAAATGAAAAACTCTCAACCAATGATATAAAAATGAATATTTAGTATATACCCTTACATTACCAAACACCTCTTTTTATTTTAGCCTCTTTTTTCTATGGCCCTTTTTTGTATAGGTCTATATTGAATGGTCTTTAAGAAATAGACTAGTAGTCCCAAACATGGCCTTAATAATAAAGTTTTTGTACATTGCAAATTTTTCCAATGTTTCTCTGAATGAATCACGATATTCAAATTGCCTTCTTTACCATGTCATGTTGGGAATTCTCTACATGCTCATTATCAGTGTGCTTTAAATCAAGAACCAAAATGTCAACAATATTATTGTCTTGTATTGCATTAGATTTCTCTCCATTCACTTCTGCAACATATGTCTCGCTTTCTACAATAACAAAATGCCGGGATTCACGTGTTGGGGGAGTGGCACATGCTGCGGGACTGTTTAAATTGAACTCAATAGGTTAAATGCCCAATAAATCAAACATGCAAAATGGATAATCAATTATAAACACATTAATAGAAATAATATTCAAAGACTAAATTTTTAGAGTTTTAGTGCAAACCTATTAGATTTATTAATTGCAAAAGGATTGACTTCATCCTCAAGTACTCTTGGGGTTTGTATCAGCGTCATTCCTGGACAATCTCTTTCTATAGCCATTACTTCTTGTTACTATATCTCATCATCTTGATATAAATGAGATATTGTACACCTACTATGCATCCAAATTGACTTAGATAATAATAATAATAATAATAATAGATATTAAGCAGTCAAGTGATTTATTTCATACCTTAATCTTGGTTGTTGATGGTTTGTGGTAACACCATCAATTCTATGGATATACAGGAAGAAAGGATCAACTCCATGTCGAAATAATCTAAACATTCTCGTGAGATTGTCATCACCTCTTAGGCCTACTATTGTGAAGTTCCGGCCTGTTCGATACATGTATTGTATGTGAGGGTACCAATTTCTCATCTCCCAATTGATTTCGACAACTTTTCAGATTAGTGAAGATGCGAACGATCCACATCTAGCTCGCTGTCAAAGTGCAGTATAAGATACAAATCAACAAATGACATCCTAATAAAAATAATAGAAATACAATATATTTTTATTAATAATAATTGCATGGGTTGGAAATTTGTAGTAATAATATGATGAATTTTTCCATCAAATCCTTTGTTATGAGATTTATAAGAATAATATAATGCCACAATATTAGTACCTATAAAGGACTGAATGCCTTCTTTTCTAGTGAGTAACAACTTCCAAGATTTTATTAGAACATAGAAATTCAAAAAAGATGCTTCACGAATGGACTATTAAAGAGGTTAATGGTGAAATATATAAGGTGAGGGGGAGAAGTATATAAATAAATAAAAAAACACATCAATAGCAAGTAGATGAAGAAAATAACGCATTTCATGGAGGGATCTAAATTTTAATAAGTGATTTACAGTTTCCATCAGAAGAATCAAAATAGAAAAAGGCTTATCAATTCCACATGTATGAGCTGCTTTTTCAACGCATTTAGAATTGATACAAGCCCACATACATGTTGTTATGACTAAAATGTATAAACTACAAAAGATGGAAGATGGAATGGTAAAATCTCATAGAAACCCACACAAATAGAAATAAAGAAGATAAAACAGAGTTCTGAATTCGTGGTGAAAATATGTGCTTTGCATTCGGGTGGGAGTACGAATCTTGTGATATCCTACAGCCATAGGATATCACACGGTAAATGGTAAAACCGTTATAATCACGGCGTCCTTTTCTGTACAAACAGTTATCTGGGATTTATAACTTTTTCAGAAGTTATCGGGCATATCTTGGATTTAGAGGCATCCTTGCGGTAATTGTCCCTTTGATTTATTTGGGAACATCTAGGAATGGGCCACAACTTTTTTTTCACTATACGCAAACGAAGCCAATGATTCATACAATCCCAACCAGTCCTTTCTGCAGTAGGATAATGAAGATGCAATAGTCAACACCACTATTTTAACTTGCAAGGCCAAAGTTGTCATTAATATAGCTAATGATGAGTTTCAATATTACTACTTTATGTGCAAGGTCAAAGCCATGAGTGATAATAACTTTGTTTGGGACACTAAGTAATAAAGGAGTTGTTGGGTTGTTCATTTTTTAGCTTAGTACATGCATCACTATTTATCTACCGGTGCTACATCTAATCTTAAAAAGTGATTTTTGCAAATCAAGTATTTGTAGTTGTTAATTCAGATAAGCTACATTATCAATATGACTTAGAGTATGTTTCTATTAATTTAGGCATGATCATGGGGACCTTAGAAGAATTTGTTGCCTTTAGATATGGTCCTAGGATCGATTGAGACCAGACTTGGAGTCCGACCTAATACCAAAACGGACCTGACATTTCCGGTGCCATCCGTAATCACAATCAAGGAAATGAAAAGAATTATGTCACAAAGAGAAGCCTTTTAGCAAAAATATTATTAATCTATATTTAAAAACTGATTTTTTTTACCTACTCGCAAATCTTCCCCAACTACTTAAAATATAGTAGTAGACCACAAAGGAGATGGCAACGGGTCAGGTTGGATACTACTTAAAATATAGCAGCCACTTATTTTACCACACTTCACTATAAGGTATCTTTTCCTTGTCTTGTAAAAGCATAAAAAAGTGTGGTAAAATAAAATCAAGAGGAATTTACAAAAAAAAAAAAACATTTTAGATGGAAAGTAGACCAAAAAGGTTACATTAAGGGACCTCACACTGAACCGGCCTTCCCACGCAAAAACCCATTTGTAGTTTCACACCACACTAGAAACTCAGATCGATGAAATAATCTCCATATGCGGATTGAATTTGGTACAATCCCCTGTGGTACAATCCCTTGTGGGGCGATTTTATGTGAAATTGGGCACCAAGCTCGTTGGGAACTTACGTGATATCCTCCATAACATAATGTTAAGGTTTATGATCATGTATTAAAAGCATGGACGTTTGATTTTCTTTTTTTTTTTTTTTTTCTTTGGTCACGGTTTTAATAACCCCTAGTTTACATTGAAAAAAAAAAAAGTGGCATTAATTGAAAGGGAGAAGGGTGTCCAACCAGGTGACTAGTTCGAAGGTTCAGGCATTCTTTCGTTAGAGGAATGTCTCGAGATCAACATAGGTAATTACTGTCTTGTTTTGTCTTGTCTAACATATTATGTGATCACCCATGTACCCAAAAAAGTAAGTTGAGGGTAAATGATCACTGATGGATTTATAAAAGTGACCGTCTTCAATCTTGAGAGACTCTTTGGGACGTGATTTTGCACAAAGAGTCTCTCAAGAGTTTAGTTGAGGGCGTGGAGATTAGTTCATTAATCTAAGACCCTTTTGAGATTAGTTCATTAATCTAAGACCCTTTTAGTTGGATTTGGAACTGTGAAAAGTGAAAAGGAAGAAGACGGGCGAAACTATTTTTCGTTTACATAAGGTCGACCCTCCTCTGAAAAATGAGTAAAAAAGCATTCTGTTGGACGAAAAAGCATATTTGGTGTGAGGTCTCCTAAAGTGATCGTTTTAGTCTACTATCCATCTGAAATGTTTTTATGATAAATTCCTCAAAAATCAATATAAAAAGCCTTTATTTACCACTCTTCTCTAATTTACTTCACCCTATGTTTTATCTCACCTTATTTTATTCTTCCGTTATACCATGAAGGCATATTCACTTCTAAGGAAATTTTCTGTACGGTAACCTACAATCCTTGTTTTCTCCCCTTGTTACCAAATTTGGCCATTTTACCCAAATGTTCTCCATGCAGTCCGTACTGCTGCGCAGACTAAAAGGCTTAGTTACGATATCACAACAAATGTTGCGATATCACAATTTAAGTTGTGATACCGCAAGTTATAAAGTTGCGATACCGCAATTTATAAAGTTGCGATATCGCAATTTATATTGCGATAACACAACTTGAAAAGCCTTTTTCATTCGTTTATCCTTGATTATTCCTCATTTTCACCTGCAGTAATTCTCTCCCCCAGCCGAATTTGACCATCCTCCTCCCTTGCCAACCTATTTGCAAATACACAAGGCCACCAACGTCTGTTCGACATCGATGAAGTATAATCGTCTCCATTGTCTCCATCGACTAGGGGATTTTGGTCACCATTGTTTCGCAATCTGGGCGTGCCGAGCTTGGTGTTGTTACCGTCGCCCCTACTGAACCTGATAATCCTTATTTCCTCTCTCTTTTAGAGAGATTTGGTATTCTCTTTCATTTTCCTCCTCTCTATATATCTCTGTTTGTGGGTTAGAAAACCTTAAATGCTCTGGTTTCTAACTGAGATGATTAACTGCTATTAGAGTCTGCACCGCATCATCCGAGGCATCAGAATGGGGCGGACTCACTTATATGGCATCTAGGGTGATTGCCCCAGATCAAAGCCTGAATTCCCTTAAGAATCGTAATGCCCCCTGCTGATGCCCCCATATGTATCAAAACTACTGCCCCACCCTCTTCTTCTTTGGTAAGCGTACATATTACTTGTATTGTTCAATGGACCTTCCCGCTCGCATCAGTTGAAGAATTGAAACTCAACTCACGCTGTGTTAAATTTGGCTCTGCTTGAATTTGTTTTGATGGAGCTAAAATTATCACTCATGCTGTCCAATCTGTTTTTTTGTCAGATGTGGAGTTATTCTTTTGACCTGTTGAAAGATGATTTATTTGAGAGTGAACCAATTATTCGATGTACATGTACTGATAAGTGATGGGCCGATGGGAGATGTCATGTCATCGATGATGAGGACAGCTTACCTTATCTGTAAAGAAAAAGTAGATTAATTAGCCATCTACTGAAAGAAGGATTAATCATATGCCAAAGTACAATTTGTCTTGGTGTATATGATTCCTACATTTTTTTTATCTACGGCATTCATGTCACACATCCCCCTTGCTGCACCCCTGCCCGAAGCTTCATTTAAATAAAGTATTATTACATTAGATTGATCAATATATGGAAATGATACTAAATATTGATCTAAATCTTCACTTGTTGTGCATGTGTGTGTGGAGATCTAAAATATAGATATTTATTTTTCTTAAATCCTAAGAAAGTCTTAAAAATTCCACTTGAATCCATAATCTAGTTCCAGACTAATCCAACGAGTCAATCTGATATATCTAGAATACCATATAAAAACCCGACATCGCTTTTACCCACACAGATCAATATGACTAAGAGCCCATTTGTTCGAAAGAATTAAATTTCCAAGAATTCATGGTAAAATGGGTTCATCAAAGGACTGTTAGAGAGGTGAGGGATAAAAGTCCGAAGGTGGAGTCGCAGATAGGCTCTTTACTCTCTCAATATTTTATTTACTATGGTAATGGCTAGTTATTTATTTTCCATCTTCCCTTAATTCTAAAGGGCAGATTATTTGATGGTCATTTATCTGTCTTCACCTTTCTTCTTTCAATGTTAGACACGTTTTCAAATCCAATTTGTAAAACTCCTTGAAATTTAATCCCTCCATACAAACAACCCCTGAGAATGAATTGAGACTTGGTCAAGTGCATATTCAACAGAGGCCCAATAAAAAAGACAACTTGGACAAGCAAAGGCGAGCCCAATTGAATCAGACTAAAAGTTTGGCATCAACATTACTATTTGGATGCAAGCATGTGATTATTTCTCCATATAAATTCAATATCATCAAACACTACTAGCTATTCGTTCCAGAGATATCAAAGAGGACAATAAACAAGAAAGCCTAAAACTATTCAAAGTCATAGCCCAAATTTATTCAAAGTCATTGGGCTTTGATTGAATGGAAACAGCACTTAGGTGGTCAACTCACTAGGTACCCTTTTTTTCAAGCAAAATGGCTCTCATGTTGCCCAGATTTTGGGCATTGCATTTTAAGAGGATTTGTCACTACTTTTCTATGGGTGGAGGCTAGAATCACGTCAAACGCTCTTAATTTTCAAACATCTACCCGCCTTCAATATTTAGACAATTAGAGGCCAGAAATAGTGATGCCAAACAGGGGCAAGTAGGCTTCTATGAAGGGCCTATTTTTGTTCCGGATCTCAATAAAAAACCTAAGTTTAGGTCTCTTTTCTCAGGTCAGAAGAAACCCATTCATTCCCTGTCCTTTCAACCAAGTGCTTCTACCCCTTGCCTCCACGGTGGTTTCTACCCATTTACATTTATAATCTTTTATCTGGTGGCATTCTCATAGCCACTCAGGAATAGTGGGGCCGCCCTCCAATTTCATCAATTGGGCCTATAGAGGAAGAAAGCTAATCCCATCAGTTTATATGTTTTCCTACTCATTTATGCTATGTCATGCTTGCAGTAGAGAGAGAACTTGAAGATTTCTGATCTTAATTAGAAAAAAAAAAAAGAACTTCCTTTCGCTTTCAAGAGAATCTACCACATATTTAAATTCATTTTATTTGCACTTATAATTATAGGCATCGGCGGGGCCCACCTCTGAAGTTCACATTTTACAGATGTGTGTGGTTGTTCACATGCACACAGTGGGCAGGAGAATATCTTCCATATAATTATTTAAGTAGCCCTTGTTAGCAAATCAGAGTAACATGGGTTAGATATAACTTCAATGCTTTTGTTAATTCTGTTTTCTGTCCTTTTCCATTCATTACAACACCTCCAAATAATAAAGTGTAGGGGTGTCTGTACTGCTTTACTTCCTTTTGGACCATAGTCATAAATTGAATCTCCTCTCACTCATTTGCCACCCATCTACCCTCGTATCTTTTCTCATTACCATTGATCAAAATTATACTTACTGTTTGGATTGGATTATCTATTAAGAAAGGCAATTCTTTTGGGGGAAATGTTCTCCTCCGAGCATTCTGCTTCTCTCCATACTATTTGTAATCGGGCCAGCTCATGGGGTCCACTTAGATACATCCAGAGTAGTGGGGATATTGAGATGGAGGAAAGGTTCTCCATATGGATTATGATCATTAAAAAAAAATAGCCTCAAGAGACCATCATAGTCCTTGATTTAACAACCTTAAAATTTGGTGGTGTTTTAACCAAAGATTACTTTGAGATTCAGTTTAATTGTAGGTAAAAGTTTGATGAGAGTACATGGTGCCCCAAACCTATCCTTGAAATATGTTGACTTTCAATGGCGCCTAATGGAATACATGACAAAAAGGGTGGGATGGAAACAAAAGGTTTAGACGTGGACCAGAGGAATACAAAATATTAGGCTCATCAAATGAGTTGCGCGGGTTGACCAATTTAAATCTGGTACAGTTTTCCTGACCTGTGACCAACCTAAATATTTTGACGGTCTGCGTATTCAGGTCAAATACAAGTTGGGTTCAGATTGGAATAGCACCCAGATAAACACAGAATGAAATAATAGTAAGGTATGGACTTGGTGATCAAGAAGAGAATGCAATGGGTGTGAAACAAGTATTTTCTTTCTTTCTTTGTTTCTTTTTAAGAATGCAGAAGGCCTGACACCAGTAAATTTGCCTTTTTTTTTTTTTTTTTGGGTACCTAGCCCTAGCCAAAGGGAGCTAGGACCATGAGACCCAGCTATAGGGTAAGACGCCTCTCGAGTCTCGATAGGAGAGAAGCCTCAACCAGGAAAGGAAACCTGCACCCAAGAAGGATAGAAGCCCAACCACCGGGAAAGAAGCCTCCTGTAATTAGGTGAGAGGGAGACTGGGAGAGTACCCAACCAATTGGGCACTTGTAATCATAGTTAGAATCCAGACAAATCTGCATGACAAGTTTTTTTTTTTTTTTTTTCCTTTGTTTTTGGTAGAAGAGGTTTGTGCTAAGTATGAATATTACATAAGAATACATGGTATAAGCAAGATATCCGTCCAGTGCCACCACACTCATGGTTCGGTGTTAGATGGTACGTCCTCAATCCAGCGGATGATGTAAATATTTTGATTTATTATCTTAATTGATATACAGTTTCATGCTTTTATTCATAAGATGAATGAGATTATATTTATGGTTATACATAATTAATACAAAATGACATGGTTGTTTATGAGATGAACAAGAGCCCTTAAGTATATTAAATGTGATCCATATATGTAGATGGGATTCACATGCAGGAGACATATGTCACAACTCTTATACTTGAAACGTTTCATAACCAGTGATGAGATTAGGCATCTCATCTAAAAAGGTTGCAGCACTGCAATTACTATGAGATGATGTGTTTTGTCTTGACCATTAGAGTGGAAGACTCTGGATTACAAAATATTGTCTTTAATTAAGAAACGCTATCATGATTTTCAAGTAATAGGCTCTCAATCCTAAGAGAGTAATGAACTCAAGTTTCTTCTATGCACTTACTTTAACTTACCAATGAATGAGGTCAACTATAGGTCAACACCTCGGTATTTTGGATAAATGGTAGTGAACATATATTCTCAAGATGGAATCTATCCTCATAAAAGAAATATCCCCATGTGCTGATTAATGGGATTTGTCATCGGTAAGTGCGCACCGTTCTGATTAAGAGTTAATCAGATGGTATCGATGATCAACATAATTAATTGGGTCACAAGGATAATAAGAGGTGGGTCCACATTAATTAGACAATTTATTTCTAATTGATCCATGTATATAATTGATGGACCGCTTGCAGTAATTAGAAAGTTTATGGTCCTCTTGAAAAATTCATAGAATTGGAGTCCAATTGCATTTATATAGCGAAGTTATTTGTAAATAATTGTGGGTCAAGAATTCACATGAGACGTGAAGTCCAAATACTTCAGTTGGACTCAGATCCAAGGAAACCCCAGTGATCCCAATGCTGGCCCTAACAAAGAGAGTTGTAATCAAACAAAACTCATAGGAGAAAGAGAAGTAGAACTCATAAGAAAATGAGGATTAAAACTATAACTTGTAGGAGAACTAGGGCTCATGGACTATTTAAGTCCAAGAGGGGTTAGACGTCACATAAACTTACCGGACACGCAGGGTGCTTCATCTTCACCCCTCTCTTTTCTACTCTGGTTTCTCTACTTGAGTGCTTTAAGGGATTTTCTTTTCAATTGAGATCCCACCATTCTCTTTGAAAAGATCTATGTGATTGGGTAATAGCGTAGAAGACTATGAGATCTGGTAGTTCGTGTCTACAAAAGGATTTTGGAGAAACAAAGATCAAGAGTATCAATTTGAGCACAACAGAGCTCATCAGGTATAGATCTGCACCTAGTTATTTTTCTAGATCTAGATTATGCTTGTTCAGATCTATCTTTTCTTTTGATAGGTCTGCGATCTTAATACATTAAGATTATGATTTGAGATCTTGGGATGAGTTTTTGGCCTTCTGGGTGTCTGATTGCTGTGTCGAGCATATCAAAGTTTTTAAAATCCAAACTAGAAGGCAGCTACTTCCAACAGTTGGCACCTTGGTATCACACACATGCCCAAGGATCAAGCCCTAAGCCTTCAAATTAGAAGTATCGCTCAACACATAACATGGAAGTGTGGATGCAAAAACTGTGCACTGGGGTACCACTAGCTTGGCAATTGGATGTTCACAGGCAAACCCAAAATTGCAATGTTGTGCATGAATTTAGGGGATGGAGAACCATCTTCCAAATGGTCAAAGAGTGACCAGCAGAGAGGACTGGCCTTGTAGAGTATCAATTGCGACAGAGGCTTAAAAAAAATTTGCAACAGAGGAGTCTCCTTTAATGATTAGTTGGTGGATGTGTAGGCTAGGGAAGAAGCGAGCAAAAGAGCCCTCAATTCTGCTTCCATTGGGTTGGATGTTTGAATTCAGGTCCAAGTGTCTAACATACTTTAGCTGCGCCCGATAACCAAATGATGACATCCAGCCAGTGTTGACCGAAGAGATCTGCACCATTAGTATGGAGTGCGTAGGAATTTGTATGGCCCGTATGCCACGAGTCTTATACCAGATCAAGCAAGACAGAGGTCTTATACCAGATCAATCACGACAGAGGCCAATGTAGAATACAATCACATTTTGAGCAAGGCCAATGTAGAATACAATCACATTTTGAGCAAGACTTCATCTGTTCCCACAAGTAAGACTCCAAATAGCATTAGTGGATGTAGATTCCCATCTCCAAAATAAGTGTGTCTCTTTGGAACTTGTGTATATAAGGATAAGGGAGTCCTAGTGTTGTATACTCTCCATCCTCGTAGGTTAGTTAATTGCGAAGAGATCCACGGAGATTTCCAATAGCCGAAGCACACGTACAATTCCGGCCGGCCACGTGTCCAGAGTCTCCATGTTCAGATCCATCAAAAGAACCACCCAGTGTGTCTTGTAGTCCGTCAATACCGCCTGGCGCAGTGTCCTGATGAGATGTGTAGCTATAGTCCACTCATGTTGGGATGGGATGGCTTCGTGGCGGATGTGGTGCGGATGGAATAATTAGTCCTATAACCATGTATGAACTCTTGGTGGGGAAGACTTGGTAGCCCCAAGCACTTAATACGCATTTCTACTGGATCCATACCTCCAAGCGATAGGATTGTATACTTTGCAATAACATGATTGTGGGTGACTCAGAAGTCAAAGCTTTGGCCCTCCCGAGACAATACCCTAGGGTTTGTTTTTTGGGATGTGCCACCTCAACTCTTTTCATGGAGGGGAGAATTTTTATCCCACAAGAAAAGTTGACCCAATGGTAGAGATCTAGTGAGCCACACCTACCATATCCCAAGAAGCCAACATATGTTCATTATTATTATTTATTATGAAAGTGAGTTAAACCCGCAACCTCCTCAAGCCTCCAAGGATGACTCATTCAACCTCAACCAGCCCCTTCAACGGCCAGATAATAAGGTCCAATATCCCTACTTAGCGTGCAACGTTAAAGTCGCATGAGTTATAATATGATGGGTTATGTCTTTGTATTCCGCGTTAAATCAGTTCATTTGGGTTATAGCCAAGACTTCGCTTTAGGCTCTTTCTTAGAGCTCAAGAAAAGACACACCATAATTATAAGGGGTAGCTCAGATGGCTTAGGATAATGGTTTACACCCGAAGATTATAGGTTCGAAACTGTACTACCACATTGAGGCTACAGGGGAGTTTACCCGGCTTTCCTCTGGGGTCCGAAGGGATTAATCCATCCCAAAAGATTGGGATTTGGGAACCCTCCAAAAACAAAAAAAAGAAAGGACACACCATATGTGATGCAACTCAAACTCTAAGAGAGACAATATGAAGAAAAGAATAGCTGATAGTTTCTCTTCCATGTGGAAATAGGTACATTGTGAAACCACATAAACTTACATTATTCATGTGTGATTTTTTTTTTTTTTTTCAGATTCACTCATGCATCATGTTTTGTGTTGATCGCAGGTCTTCGCTGCATCCCTTAGGGCCTGTTTGGATAAATGAGGAGTGGAGTAAAATGAAGTGGATTTCACATGTGAAATAGAGTGAAGAGAAGTAGATTGAAATTAAAGTAGAGTACTTCACTTCATTCTGTTTGGATGCTTATTTTAAAGTTAATGTTTAGAGTAGAATCCACTTTTACTCAAGGAAATTGAAGTATTTTGAGTTGAAGTGAAATGGAGTACATGTGGGTCACAACATTACTTCATCTACTGAGCCAGATTCATCCAAACAGGGTAGAGTTGAAATTTTAGACAGTTAGGGCCTATTTAACTTCACTTTACTCTATTTTTTTGCTATCCAAACATGCCCTTAGGGAAGGAGTTGTTCGGCTTATCCATTCTTTAGCCAATCAAGTATTTACAAAAAGTTAAAAAAAGAAAAAAGAAAAAAGAAAAAAAAAAAAAAAAAGACCTTTAAGATGAAGAGGATGGTAGTTGGTACCAATCCTTGTACCCCGGACCTCTTGGACAAACTCCTAATCATAATCATGCAACTAGTGATACACAAGGAAGATTGGTAAATAAAAATAATAATGAAAAAAAACCCTTTATAATTGTTAAGTTACAGAAGAAACGCCTGAATTGTGCACGATTACATTATGCTGATGATCATGTGGGCCTTGGGCTCTTTGGTACAAGTGAGTTGTTAGACCTTGTGCTAGGATCCCGAGCCATGCAGGGACATGGCCAACCCCAAACCTTGGCACCTCGCATTTGAGTTCCTCTTTTGTTTGAGATTTGAGAGAGTATTAATTATTTTGATTTCATCATTCACCATAGTAAAATGAAACAGCCCATGTTGGGCCACATGCAATATAACTTCCATGAATTGGCACTAACTCAATTGGACACTAATTTAGACTTATATCTATCCCCTGGTTTTACATTGGAGAAGATTTGATTATCCTAGTAGACTTTGGTCCACCCACTTATCTCTACAAAGCCGTTTCCATTCAGTCCACCAACTCCCCGTTGAACGGATTATGGAACCCTAACCATGTGGTTGGGCAATAAACAACTTCCAAATCTACTACAATATTCTTTTTTTTTTTTTCTTTTCTTTTTTTTTTTTTTTGTAACTATTCGTTGTAACAAGCTGTTTCCAACCTAATTTGAGTCTTGAGTACACCTGACCAAAACACCAAACCGTTTTCAGCCCCACTTGCACCTAACATACATTTGAATTTCTTTTTCCTTTGCCTGGAATGTGCTTTAATTCCATTTGGTGGAGTTTTATATTAATGACTTCCACATCAACTTTTGGATACTAAGGTCACTTTTGGATGTGAGTTTTGCCCCGTTTTCCTCTTTCCCGAGGAAAATCCATGCTTGGTAAAGGAGAAGAAAAGGAATCAAGAAAGAGACTTCTGTGTTTCCGAGTTTCTGGCCCGTCATATCTCCCCACTCCAATTTGGTAAATTTAGGCATGCTGACAAAAATGGTGCTACAGTGCTTCAGATGGTAACGCAGGGTTATCAATTTTTGCTTTGGAACCCAAGCTTATAGTTCCCATAATCATGATCGAAACGTTAATAACATTTAAAAGGCCCAAAACTGCTATTAGGTGAAAAACAATCATTGATTCGTCATATATTTTGAAATATTTGGAAAAAAAAAAAAAGCCCAAACTGCTCGATCACATTATCTAGACTTTTGTAGGGCCTCTTTTGCAAAATCCAAACCATTTGGTCTCTTCAAAATGCCTTTTTAGGCTATGAAGTCAAATTACGAAGCATGATTCATTATGGATCATGGGATTCATGGTAAAAACATATTAGCCGTTTGGAAGGTAATTTCAAGTGATCCCAGATAAGGCGCCAGTACAGATGAAAACCGGTAGCACAAACAAAGGCTTGCTTTTGTTTTGCTTTGGAACCCTACCTTTTGGGTCCCACAATTAAGATTTGAACCATCAATCATGATTAGAAGGTCCAAAATGACAATTTGGTGAAATTTCAGCCATTGATTTGTCATGAAATTTGATATATTTGCAAAAGTCCAAACACTAAAATATTAATTTTTTTAATTCACATGGGTCTTTTTGGAAGATCCGAGCCAGAGACGGCTATAGGATGAAAGCTCAACCTTGATTTTTCATGGATTTTGATGAAATTGCAAAAAACCATAACCATTGGTTCATACATCCCACAGGTGATAGGAATTCTCTCTATTTACCAAACCTGAAACTCTCCTTAAAAATCCTCTTTGAGGTATGTTGGATCCAAGAGAACATGGGACACAGGATTCCTTTCTATTTACCAAATGTGCCTTAAGAGACTTTGATGATTTCAAATGTTAAACTCTTAAAAGTTCTTGAGGAAACCATGGGGTTCATGGTGGGTTTTTTTTTTTTTTTTTTTTTCCCAACGAGTATGTTTGAAGCATTTTTACCGAAGTGCAAATATCTTTGTTTAAACAAAAATACTCAAGCATTCAGATATAGGCTAGCTATTAGTTTTTTGTTAGTATCCTGAGATTTCTATTCCAAATCCATGATTTGTATAGATTACAGAGGGTTTCTTCTATCCTGCAAGGTAAGAGGTGTTATATTATAAAAAAAAAAAAAAATGAAAAAAAAAAAAAAAAAAAAAAAAAAAAAGAGAGGTGTTATATTATAAAAAAAAAGTATAACATTTAAACCTGGACCAACACAGATTAAAAAAACTAGAGAGTTCCCACACAGGAGGAAAAGGATTTGCATCCATTTACAAATGAATCTTAGAATTTAAGTGTAAATCTTACAATTCGATGCATGCTTTCTCAAATCTTAGGATTCAAGCAATTCATTTGAGAAGGAATAGTCACGGCTGAATGGTTAACATTAGTAACATTTTCTTAACTTTTGTTTATGTTAATATTTTTAAGAGGTTATCTAGCAATTAATGAAACCTCTCAGAAATTTATAAGATCTATGTAGCTTTCAAGTTCACATATGGATTTCATCCTACATTCTTTTCCTGATTTTTCTTTATGAAGACCTTTAACTTTAAGAGAAATCCTAACCATATAAGGTTGATGGTTTGAATTTTATTTTTATTTACAAAAGGACCACCGTAATTGGTTTACTTTTTCTAGTAATATTTATATCTTAAACATATTTAACCATTCACACTTATCATTTTAAATATTTTAATATATGTCAATGGCATTCTTCATATGATTGGATCATAGTCTTACTTGTCAATGTATTGATGTTGCTATGGATAGCAAATGTAAGGATTATGAATAGCTACTTTTTTATTTTATTCTTTTAATTTCTTTGTTATTTTTACAAGAAAAATATAAAAAACCTACAATTTGCAATATCATTCGACTAATCCCCCCTTGAACGGCTTGCGATATGATTTTCAGAAGAATGCATGGCAGATGTTATTTTGTTAATGGCATTACTAATTACAGGCAACCAGAAGAACAAGTAATTAGAGTGATAGTTAACCTAAATGCAAGGCAACTGAATCCCAAGGATAAAAATGTTTTTGAAAGAGTAATAGGCAAAAATTCTGAAACTCCCAACGTCCTCTATAATACAATTATAAATGGAATGTAAAAATAGGTGCCATTGCAGCCATTGTTGGTATTACCTGATGCAACACCAGCAGCATACATGTATAACAATCATTTCAAGGATAATGGCATAATAGGCCTGCATGGATAGGAAGCCATGGGGAGATCCATTAGGAGACATCTCTACCAGAATATTTGAATAAAAAGTTTAGGCAGATGTAGATTCATGTGTATTGCACAGAGATGGAAAACATGCTGAAAACCAATTTAATGGAAAACTAGTACTTACATAACAGACAAATTAGATATGACAGCGCTGCAAAGAAGAGGTCATAACCTTTCTCAAAATTTTAAATTTCGACTTCTTGGACATTTAGGAGAGTTTTTCAGTACGCCAAAAGCAAATGGCATCAAGGGATCAATTACATCTGAAACACTTATAAGCAACCAGTGCCAAGCAGCTTAATCGCCATACCGACCTTAACTCTTAGATGCTGGCGCAATCCTTCGATTATTAGGTACATAAGAAAATTTGCTAAAATCCAAGGGCTCTACAGTTGACCTTCAAGAAACCAAATTCCAGTTATATAGATTCCTATGTTTTTCAGGAGCAAACACATAATTACAACTTGTAGGATCAGAGATCTACCTTAATGTACATGTGTTACTTGCATCTTTCATAGGAGCACGGAGACCACTGGCACGAGAACCAGATTGGACACATTTGAAGGAAGACATAACTGAAACAAATTTCTCCATTGATTTCTCTGCTATAGCGGAGTAACGGCTCAAATGTGAAATATTGCATACAAAGTTTCCTTGCTCTGTCTCTGCCTCCATACATTTAGAGATAGGGTCAAGAGCATGATTGCCTGCAAGAAAGAATCACCTACAGTATTGAAGGTATACTTGCAGAACCATTAAAATGGTTTCTGAATAACCTAACCAATCCAAATATGAAGAAATTCAAACAAATTAAGATGAAATATTCATTACATCATTAACCTCCTGTCTGACACTGTTACCCACATAGGGGCTTCATATTGCAGGCCACCACACTACAGGTGGAGCATCATGCATTGTACACTTATGTACCACTGTGCATTATCTATTTAGATTGCATAACTTAGAGATTATAACACCTATAAAGGGTACAGATATTGTATTTTTGTACTTGGCCTCTATACAATGATACTGATCTCTCCTGATGAGGATCATTGATTCCTAGTTATTTCTCTCTTCTTTCGATTAGATGTCATGGAGTTTAGTCTCTGAGCTTTCTTTTATTCTCCAACCCTGTTAGTGTTTGGCTGCACTGTTCAGAATAAAAAGATCACTAGTCTCACTCTTCTTATGAGACTATCTATATTAGATTTTGTTAGGTTATTTAGTGTTGGCTAATTCATGGGTTGGACAGAACTCTAGGTCCATTGAGTTGTAATTTTTATTTTTAGAAAAGGACGGTGAGTCAGCTCTGAAGTTAGAAGACTGGAAGGACTCAAAGAAGAAAGTTTGAAGAATTAAGAAGTAAGAAATCAGACACAATTAGAAGTATGCTGATGGGAGAATTAAGTTTGAAAGTTTTAGAAGAAGAAAGCAAGAAGAAATAAAAGTGTTGAAATTCCGGATCATCTAGAATGGGGTCCGCTCGAGCGACCAGTATCATCCGCTCGAGCGAACGTGAGTCAGAATACCCAGACGCCTGACAGGGCCCTTTTTGCGCTGAAATAGAAAGGTCCGCTTGAGCGGACAAGGCGGCGGAGCCCTGCAAAAATTAGAAGTCTATTTCTAATTATACTCAAACTACTTGTTTTAGTCCTAATCAATTTAAGCAACCTCAAGCATGTCCTAAAGGTTATTTAAAGGGCTCAAGGGCTATTCTAAAGTTGTACCTCACCTCTCAAAGTTTTGAGTTAGAGATCATTATTGAGAGAAATCTTCTCTAGAGATTTATTGAAGAATTGTGCTGCCAAGTTTTCTAGAGAGCCAGTTTCTGCATCCCTTGTAGAAGATCATCTTCTTGAGTAGAAGATTTGAGGAGTCAAGTGTATGATTGAGTTTGTTGCAATTAACGGTGTGAAGTCGTTGAAGCGTGAAGCGACACAAGATAACTGCCGTCCTTCGGTAAGAGATATTAGGGGAGGAATCTGAGTTTCTAGTAATTGCGAGATTCATAGTGCTTGATTGTTGATCCAGTTCGGATCTGTGGTTTTTCACCCGGTTAGGGTTTTCCACGTTATATCTGGCGTCCTTGTGGTGTGTGCTTGTGATTTTATTTCCACTGTGTAAATTATTGTTTTTGCACGCTATTGGGTTGTTTTATTGAATAGACCAATCTAAAGATCTCATACCTGAACCTTCAGATTTCTTTGTACCTTTTTATTATAGTAGTGTTACATGACTTGAACCTTCTAACTTTGGTTGTCACTGTGCACTTTCTAAATGTGCTATGGGATAAATGCCCTATCTCAAGCTATAAGTGAGGAATAAAATGTGGGGTGGGGGGCGGCGGCGGGGGGTGGGGGGCACCTTTCCCATGATTGGCGTGGCTTAGGTGGCTCCACAAGGGAGTCTGCACAGAGTGCCCGCACCGGAGCACAACCCTACACACAAAATGGGAGCAACTATGTGGGCGGTCCTTTTTTAGGGATGTGGAACCCCTTTCATCAATCCAACCCCCTCACACACACTAACCCACCTGAATGTCACAAGCTCCAGGTTTGACACCCATCAAAATGTGACTCACCGTTGGATTGAAATCCTAAAAAAATGATGCCTTCAAAGAACATTAAACTTGAAGGTCATGAATCTAGGGGTTAGGATGATCCAACGACTTGAAAATTTGCACAACTGTAGGTCCCATCTAGATATTTCGAACCCCACCTCCCCATGATTGTCATGGCCCTAAGTGGGCCCGACAAGGCCATCCATAGGAGAGCACAGCTCATACACACACATATATCATATGGTCACACTTTTCTTACCTCTCATGTATTGTGTGAGAGGAAACATTTTTTTTTCCCACCACATGGACCTTCTATGACAAATCCAACTCCCTCACACTCACTAACCCCTCATGAATTAGCACTCAACACTAATCTGAATTATATTCACCATTGGATTAAATTTCATAAAAACTGTAACTTCAGACCCCTAAATCAATGGTTGTGATGATCTTATCAAGATTATCTTTTGCACAATCATATCCACTATGAGACCTTTCCATCAAACTATCCTCCCATGATTAGCATGAATCCAAGTCTACAATTCAAGATATTATTGCCATTGATGTCTATTTGGGCACTGGAACCATTGCTCTTTTACTAGATCTACGCAAACCCTTAAGCTTCCAAACCCTAGAAACAAATTCTACACGAGTTGATTTCCAGCCAACTGTTTCAAAGTTTTAAGTGATTCAACCATCCGGTGGTTAGCCAAGCAGTGTACACTTCAACTGCAGAGGTATCACAGGATATCAAATCACCAAGTGTATTGACATTTACTTGCAAGAAAATAATAGGTTATAGCTAGTAACACCAATTTAAACTGAAGCATACCTTTAGGAGCATTTGTCAGGGTATCCTTGGCTTTTGCATTTTCCTAGACAGACGAAAAGTTTGAATACGTTTCATATTGGCAAAGTAAATAAAAAGGGAAAGAAAACTAACACTTAAAGATGTGCATACATTCTGAATACTTTGTGCGGAGATAGGCTTTCCTCTCCTGATGGAATTTTTGCAGAATTTACTCCCAAGAGATGCATTCTCAGGCGCAGTAAGATCACAAACAGTGCCACTTGTATCTTTCTGGAGCATGGATTTCTTTTCTTTATTGACATGATCATTCTCATCTAATAACTTATGTCGGAAATAACGACTTCTCACAACCAAATTTCTGTTCAATGGTTTACCCTCAACCGAAACCAATGGAGATTCACATTTGTGATCCTTATCCAGTGCTGGAGAAGGCTTAGGCATATCGTGTTTAGACTGCTGCAACAACATAGGATGATCTGCACCACGCAGCTTCTCTGCAACAATGCTAATAACATTTAGTCTCACTTGCTTCACATGCACATGATGAAAGGCTTTCTGGGTATGTAATTAATTTTGTGAATCTACTGGATAAAAAGTAGCATTTCTTTTTCATAAAGGCCCCTGTATTTTTTTCGTTTACTAAAACTTCCCTTGTCTCACTGTTAAACAGTTCGCTTTTATTAGTGAATGACATAATAACCATTGTTGTAACTCAGCATATCTACTCACTCAAGTTTCAAAATAAGCCTAGGTAAAACCTTACCTTTCTAGTTTCGACCTTTTAGAAAAAAATGTTGAGGTAAGGAATGCCATTTTGAAATCAAAAGGTCAAAAATCAAAAATTACAAAATACGCACTTGTTTTCATTGGTAAAAGCGGTGACCCACTAACTGGTTCTATTGAAGTGATGATGTTCTTGTGTACTAATCCAAAAGGAGCATTCGATTTGACATGTAGGGGCCACTTTCGCTTGCTCTAGTCCATACACATTTCACATTTTCTCCATCACCCTTTGGACTGATCATATCTATTGTTCTAATATCATCAAATGTATATTGTAGTGACATTAGGGCCAGTGCCTGTACAAAGGTTTGAATTTGATGAGTAGTTTGGATATTGAACGAGTTGCCCATGTTGAAGACAAAGGACCATGTAGACTGCATGCACTAACAGTGCACTGCACTAGATTTGATTGACATCTTGTATCAATCCTTCATGATTGGATAGCCATCCTGCCATTTATGTACTTCCCATACTATCATTGTACTGAAAAGGATATATGGCTGATCACAAAGATTATCAATTCAATCGTCTCTGTAAGTTTCACAAAATCCGAGCCACATGATTGGGTTTCTAGGGGCCAATCTAAGAATATCGAGGATCATGCCAAGTCCCTTTTGTGCAAGGCATTCTCTTCATATACCTCTGTGAGGAAGTCCCTTGTGTGAAAACCCTTCTTGCGAAAGTTCCCAGTAGAATCTGCACTTGTCAACTGACCTGATCACAGCATAAGTCCAATTGGCAGCAGCAAATCTCTACTTGGCAGTTTTTAATATCAATCACTGTCTAGATCTTATTCTCAGGAATTGACAGAATTTGATTCCCTTCTGGCATGCTCTCACAAATCACAGGGATTCCCTGTGTTCCCTTCCAATTGCATATTCGAGGAGGAAGATTCCTTCCCTTCTTCATGATTCATTTCAATTTGATTCCCCATGTGCAATGTGACTTCAATTTTTGGGACATGTTATTACCTTTATTTTTGTCAAGACTAGTGGTAAAGGGAGGTTTTAGTGTGTGTATATATAATATTTGCATTGTGGAAAAAAAAAAAAAAAAAAGGCAGAAAATTCAAGCATTACCACAATTAGGGAGCTCCAAAAGCTGATCAGCATTAGCAGCAAAACTATCTTCCATCTGATATGAAGGAAACCACATTCATTCCAAAGCATAAGAGCATTAGAAGCTTGGAAGTATAGAAGCATACTTGGATGAAACTATTAATAACTTTAAAAGCACAACTCACAGAATCCTTTACAGGAGGGCCATCTTGATCATTTCTTGACTCGAGTGGGGATCCTTGCCTACAACTTAAGTCAAACTCAACAGTTTCTCCAACCAAGCAACAATTAGAAACATCTCCATCATGATGAGAATATTTCTCCAATGATATTAAATGCTCAGGGCTTTTCCGAGGGGCCTTGAATTGCCTCTTTGCCTCAAGAGATGCTATGCCTTCAGGTGTCAAGGTAAATTGATAAAGATGCATGTTTATCAATATTCAGGAACATATACACACCCTTTCACCAACATCTATCCAAATTGAAGGTGTAGGACTTCCTAAATACTTCTGGAATATTGTACAGCGTGAATCTAGCTAGTGAGACAAGCATGAAGAGATAAATGGGTAAATCTGTCCAAATGAGACATGTATGCGCAAGAAGATACCATAGAGGACTTTGGATCAGGCATCTACCAACAATCAGCTTCGTTGGTCAATATGAGTCATTTCATTTGATCCAAGACACTAGAATTAATGTTTGAAATAAAAGTTCATGAAAGACAGGGTCACCACCTTGAATTTGATGGCTAGGAATGTGGATCAAATTTTTAGGTAGATGGGAAATTCACGAAAACTTGTATTAGGTTTGGCCATTAAGCACAACCAACTTGCCACTTCTCCATTTTGGAAAAACTTGTTGATTCATCAAAACCAAACACTTCCCTCACTAACTTTCTCAATACATCATCTCCAACCTAAAAATAAACAAAGTTAAAACCAAGAAATAGAAACATCTTAAAATGGATACAGAAGTAATTAGTCAAGACATTCTCTTTTGCAGTTAAATCTCGCTTTCTTCTTCCTTTCTCAAGCTTTAGTTGCTTTACTGAGTAAGTTTTATCAAGTGCGACCCCAGCGTGAATCATCTCCCCCTATGATAAAACCAAAAGAAAAACAAACATAAATATAATTAAATGACTTGAGCTAGTGATGAACGGAGAGACAAAAAGAAAAGGTCATCAAAACATAAACACATTAGATGGTTTGAACTGCTGATGAATGAAGAAAAAAAATATCATGAGCTAAAAATATTATTAACTATTTATCTGTCAGTATCAAACATGATTAAGCAAATCATTAGACCTTGGGGGTCCACTTGGGTCCGCGTGATGATGTGCTATAATAATTGCCTTTGGTTGCAAAGTGTAATGATCTTTCTTTTGTTTGTTAGGTGGTTCAGCTTGTGGGTGCTATAATTTTGTTTTGGTCCCATTCTTTTGTGCCCACCCTCTCACCCATGGATGGTTGCCTTCCATAGATGGTTGCCTTTTTGGGGTGGCATAAGTGAGTTGGGTTGTCTCTTCTCTAAATAGTGCCGTTCTTTTTGTGATTAATATATACACTTCCTTACTCTCCAAATAAAATAAATGTAGACTTGCCAAATGACACCTTAACATGGACTAACATAACTCTAATATCTAATATAATATAGTCCTAATCTAAGACAAACAACTAATCCCAATTTAACACAAACTCATCCTCATCATGAGATATACAACCATCTTAATATTCTCTGTTAATTCAACCTTTATAACTTTCTGTATTACGTGTAACTGTAGGTCTTACTTACTGCCATATGACAGGATTAATATGTATAACTAAAGTTTGAGCATAGAGGAAGAAGTTAAAAAGTTTAGTTGGAAAATCAAAAATAGAAAAGATTAACATTTGATTATACTTCATTCAGGGGACTATAGTTTCCACATTCTTGTATATTTCACATAGCCTCTTTGTTAGATTAAATGATATTAACTGTTGAAACAAAAGGATCAATAGTATGCAATACTACATTTTAGAACAGAACAAAGAAGAATGATGTATCAAACATTTGATTCTAGATAAAATGAAACAGGCTTCAAATTTTGAAATGCTAGCTCCACAACCAGAATACGCTGAGGCAATTATGAAAGAGTTATATCCGACTATAGATAGATGGGATAAGGCTAAGATGATGATGACGACGATGACTTTTGGAAGAGAGAACAAACCTGGAATGGCAGTTTGGTAAAAGGATCAAGATCGCCTTTAGCAATGCCTTTCACTACACTTTGTGGTAGCAATGTACTAATTGTTAAGATTCAAACTGAAAATTCAAAATAAATGAAGAGATTCATTTGTAATGAAAAACAACAACATGAACTTTACAACAAGGATATGGGCCCAGAAAGTCCAAGTCAGAGCCAAGGTCCTGCGGGATGTCAGTTAGATGAACAATATCTTCAATTGTGGGATCATAAACTCGCTGATGCTGAAAACTCCACATTGCCCTCTTGAAGGATTCATCATAAGTAGGTGGAACTGAAACAGCACTGTACCTCAAATGCTTAATTACCTGAAAGTAATGGAACATCCATTAAGTGAACAAGTCCACTGCGCTCAAATTTCAGGGCATTAATTCAACAATACACTTCCAAAAATTAAACAGATCATATAATATAACAATGAAAAGGCATTTAGCAATATAAGAAACAAATTGAAGTCCAAGAGACACTTGTCAAGACATCTACATCCACAGTTTCAAGAAGCTTGCCATGGAGCAGGTAAAGAAAACAGATAATCAATTCACTAAAATACATTCAAGCACAAACTTGAATATGAAGAAAACATTGAATCAAGGGTTTACTCAACAAACCATGTCAAGTACAGCAGTAAGATTGGGGCAATCATATTGCAGAAAAGTGGAATTATGAACTCAGAGGACTGGTGGGCCAGTCCTTTAGGGCTGGGAATAGCCCTTTGCTGCAACTGAAAGAATTAGAATTGTTTTATCAGCAAACCATGTGAAAAGTATCAGCCACATGCAAAACTGACTGCAGACAACTGTGAGGGGATCCATATATGATGCTGGCCCAGGAACCATTTTCCTGGAAACAGAAGCAGTACATAGATGTTTGCAGTTGGCTGTGGGTCTGAAAACACTTCCAGTACCCAAGTCAATAAGTTACTGCCATGGGGATCTAAACTGTAATGACCCTGACCCTATTTTAGAGGTTATAATTTTATCTAATATTTTATATGTTTAATTCCCCTTTTTTTTTTCCGATTTGTCTTGAATAATTATATGTTTTATTTGGTGAATAATGATTTCTTATAACTATGTATATATAAGTATGTGGGAGTGGGACCCCCTTTTGTGTAGCATAGAATTGTCTTTTAAATATATCCTTGGCTCTGTAGGACCCATTGGTGGGACCTTTTGTATATTAAATAGTTGTATTTTATTGGTGAGACCTTTGTATATTAAATAATTGTATTTTATTGGTAGGACCTTTTGTATAATAAATAGTTGTATTTTATTGGTGGGTTTCTAATTTGGGGATTGAGAGATATTAGCGGGACCCTGAGAAATTTTTTTATCGGGATTGTATTCTAATTATAAAGAAAAAGGACCGTGAATTAGAAAAAGGTAGTTGATTTAGAAAAGGAAGGAGGACTGCTTATGTATTCTACAAGAAGTAGAAAGCCAACCTCGTTGCCTAAAAAGACTCATAATACAAATTAGAAAGTAGACTTTCCTAGTAGAGTTTGAATTAGGAAAGTGGATAGGTAGCCCCAAATTATAAATACATTCCTCCACACAATCTCTCCCTTTTCTCTAGCCTTCATATCAGCCAGAACACAAGAGAGAACTAGAAGGAGAAGAGAAAACGTTCAATTCTATATGTGTGAAAGCAATTCTAGTTGCATTTTTTCTGTAGATTTTGGGATGTTCATAACTCATCAGGACGCCGAAGCAGCAAACAATGTGGTCGAGAGTATGGTTTTAATTTCTAGTCATGAAGCTAATGCATTATTTGAGTCCAGTTCGCATTGTTTCTAAATTGTAAAATCACCCCTCTGCACTTACCCATGCATTAGAAGTGTCAACCCCCACTGGTCCAAGAAGTCCAAAAGGAGGGACCATAGCCTACAAAATATCTCACGTCCAATACGGTCACATGTAAGCAATGATGCATATTGGCATCTTTCTAAAAACAAGTTTCCTTACCATTTAAGACATCTTAAATCAAGCACTTTCAAAGGAAGATTCAAGAGTTGGAAAACTTTCTGAGACACAAGGTAACAGTAAACAAGGAATCAAGTGGGATTCATTCCCCACCAAAAAGGGACGTCCAAGTCATAATGGATATGCTTCAAGAAAACTTCCACTTTCTGTTCTTTCTTTTTTGAGTTAAGGCGTTGTAATAGGGACTCTATTATTAGTACTTTAGTTACTGTTTAGATATGATGAATTGAAGTGCTAGGTTTAGTATTCTAAAATCTAAATATTTAATTTCCATTGGAAACACTATATAGGCATCCTACATGGGACATTCACCCCACGTATTGACCTTAATTATTATTTTCAATCATATTGCATTGGCTTGCAATAATTCTCTTCACTGATTGTTTAGAAACAAATTCCCCCAAGGATTGAAGAGAGTTTCAAGTGGTGGAATGCATTTGGGGTAAGCTTTCTCCTGCTATAATCTCCTTGTGTTTGTTTGAGTTTTTGCTAATTCGGGTTAGGGATTGGTTTGGGTTTTCAATCAACTGTGGCTCACTGTTTTTGGACTACGTTGGTTTGTCGGTTTTAGGCTTCTCCTTCCCTTCTATCTCTTTGTTTGCTTATATTATTGATGTCATTTTGATAATGTTTGCTGCCCAGTCGACTGTATCGTGGGTTGGTAAATCTAACTGTATCAATTATGCAGATGGTTGCAGTGTTGATATAAATTGTTATGCCATTCACTAACAGCTCGAGTTTTTGGTGTTTTTGGTTATTAACATGGGATTAGAGCCAGAGGTCACGAGTTTGAAACCCTTGCAAGGCATGTTACCTCCATACGTTTGGTCTGTTTGTTCTGTATGTCTGTTGGGTTTTGAATTCGAATAGCTTCTCGTTTGAGGTGGGGTGTTGATATAAATTATTATGCCGTTCACTAACAGCTCGAGCTTTTGGTGTTACTAGTTATTAACATGGTATCAAAGCCAAAGGTCACAAGTTCAAAACCCCTGGGAGGAATGTTACCTCGATCTGTCCGGTCTATTTGTTCTATCCGTCTGTTGGGTTTCGAATTCGAACGGCTTCCCATTCAAGGGGGGGTGTTAATATAAATTGTTATGCTGTTCACTAACAGCTCAGACTTTTGGTGTTTCTAGTTATTAGCATGCAAGACAGAAGCGTATTAGTTGCAGATTCCGGTAGTCTTACTCAAGACAGTAACCCCATTCAGCAGATATTTACAACAATCACTGCATGCTGCCTGGATTGAAGACAACCAGTCGATCAGTAGATTGCGGCAGTGTCACCTTCACTGGTTTGAAGAATTTCCGTATTATCTTGCGTCATACAGATACAGGCACCTAAGGCATATACTTATGTCTTAAACTGCCACACAACTCCTTAATTCTCATTTATAGTATAACAAAGATCTTTTATATCTTAAACTACCACACAACTACTCAATTCTCATTTATATTATAACAAAGAAATGAATCACTCCCTAACAATAACTTTGCAGTAAATATAAAGTATCAAACTGCTCATTGCCAGATAAACATCAACTAAATTGGAAGACATTGTTACCTTATCATAGCTTTTGAACTTCCTCACAAGAGCATGAGCCTTTTTCAGGCCCATACCTGGCAGTGACTGTAAATAGTCACAACCACTTAAGATGCACATCTCAAGGAGCATCTTCTTTGTAAATCCAGTAAAATTTAACTCCTTGTTTTGTTGTAGCATTGAATACTGAAACTCAACACCTTGTCCGAATTTGTCCATTTTGAAAACAATCTGATAATTGAAACGAGATTAGAGAATGTCAAGTGACAACACAAATTTGAAAATACACAACGAAAAGCTAGGCCATATAAGTCCACAAAATGTCAACAAGGTATGTGCAACAAATCTTAATTAAGAAATAACTCACTCTGGAACATCCAAATGGTATTAAATCTGAGTCCTCAGTAATGACTGCATCAACATACTTGTTGATGGATAAGAAGGCCATTTGAGCATCCGCCTCGTAAGGAGCCACAACATAGTCAACATTTTCCTTCTTTAAGACCTTGCAAAGACAACTATGTCAATAATATAAACAAAATGTTCACCATATATATACACAGATATACAATGATGTTATATAGAAAAAAGACAATGAAAATGCCTCATATATCACCAAAAGGAAAATTAGGCTAAACTTGAAGAATCAAATGAATTCAGTGCATATGTTGCCTAGAATCCACTAGCACTGCATGAGAGAAACAAAGTCATAATATTTTGAAAACCAAACCTCTTCCTACCAATATTAGCTCTAATGCAATTGAAGGGGTGATATCAACCGCCTTTTGGTAGCATTCATAAGCAGCAGCAGAATTTCCAGCTGACTCATGCTCAAGTGCACGCTCAAGATTTTCCTTTCTTGCCCTGCAATTATATAGCTTCATTATCAAGAAGCAATCATCCCAATAAGAAGTCAAAAATGAATGCTGGTGATTGCTTAAGACATTTATATAGACAATGGCTGGTCCACTAGAGATCGCCCTAATCAACTCAACCCACTAGAGATCGCCTTTTTCTGGTGGAACCAGACCTTGTTTTCCAGGTCATAGTGATTTTCAGTGAAAGCAAGTTGTGGCTTGACTTGTTAGAGAAACAAAGTAGGATTAATTTGGTTTCATGTTCTTCAGTTATGGTTGTTTTTGGTAGATAGTAAAGTGGGTGTAAGTGGATAGTAATGTGTGGGGGGTTAGTATAATATTGGTGGTTGTAGGTTACGACATTCACTAGTTAGAAGAAGTTGTCATTCATGCATACTTTGGGCTGTTATGGGTTGTGTAACACATGTGGTATTTCCACTTCCTTTGTTCTATTTATATGCAAGTCAATGAACATAATAGTATTATTCAGAGTATTTTGATTTGTAGAAAGTGTTATCAGAGCCTCCTAAGATCAAAATAGTTCTTGGTCATCCACAACGAGTCGTAGTTTCTTTTCTTGTGTGCTTTTTGAAGAAAATCATGGCCATGAATGCAATGACGCAACCACAACTCCCAAGGTTTTGTGGAACAAACTACGACAATTGGAGCATCTAGATGAAGGTACTTTTTCGCTCTCAAGAGTTATGGGATCTTGTGGATGCGGGCTATCCTGACATAAAGGAAGCATTACGTGAAGCATGAAAGAAGGACCAAAAGGCCTTGTTTTTCATCTTCCAAGTAGTGGATGCAAAGATATTCAACAAAATATCAAAAGCCACTACAGCAAAGAGCTCGTGGGATTTGCTTGATAAAGCCAACAAAGGTGAAGAGAGAGTGAAAAGGGTGCGAGTTTAGACTATTAAAGATGAGTTTGAAAACATGAAGATGGGAGATGCAGAGTCCATCTATGATTATTGTGGTAAAGTGATTAAAGATGAATTTTGACCAAACTCCAATAGGCTTGCAGCTGATGGCAACAAATGCTCAGTTGGGTAATTACTTTAACTTTTTATGTTAAGAACTAGAGTTATTAGATTAAAAATTCACAAACTTTAAGAAAAAAAAAATTTAAGTTTTGATGTCCACATCTCATAGCTACTCCCAAGAATTTTCCAAAATACTTGAAATTCACTTGAACAAGCTCACACTCTATTGCCCAGGGACAAATTTCCCATGGGTTCTTTCTTCATTTAAGAAAGTAACCTAAATGAAATTATCACATTTATTATCAAATAAGAGTAATAGTTAACGAATGATGCTTGCAAGAAAATTTAACAAAGCAGTTAAGAATCTAACCATGGGTTGCTGACACATATTTCGTACTGGATTTAGTAACACAAAGTGTTGAGTATCTTTGGCTGAATCTTGTAGATCTCATTAATTTGCCCAATTTGAGGGTATAGAGAGAATTTAAAGGTGGAACAGGTTTGTCTTCTATAGAGAAAGGACAATAAAAGGAAGTAATTTAGGGAAGAGAAACGAAAGCCATAGTTAGAATTATGACTTATGGCCTTTTTTTTTTTTTTTTTTTTTTTTTTTTTTTTTTTTTTTTTTTTTTTTTTTTTTTGTCATAGTAAAAGACAGATTACAAGTATACCCTCTACCTAGTTACAATTACAAGTACTCTCACAAGTAAATAAAATTTCTACCAAATTACCCTCAAGCTAGAGCATAGATATTGTCCACGCCCAACTTATAACTAGCTTTTGAAACTATATTTCCTGATAGCTTTGGTAAGCCTACTATACTACCTGGTCTGCTAACTTAATGAATGAAGCATTAATGAGGTTAAAAACCACTTGACCTCAATATGATTCATCCTCTTATTATCACAAAAACAAGACCAATACTCATGATAACACCACTTTGAAATTAATAAGGCAGCCCAATTATCACAATAAAACCTCATCAGAAGCTAAACCAGAAGGCCCAACCAAACAATGAATTTTTTCTCATCCATATAGTTTCACAACATAGCCGTATACTCAAGCCTCTGCATTGTGCTTGAGCGTGCAGCTACATACTGCTTCATGCTCTTCCAAGATGCCATATTGGCACCAACATTTGTACAGTAGTATTTTGTATATCTTGTGTTTGTCTGACTATTTGCCCAATTTGCATCAGTATACACTTCTACATCCAAATAACCATATTTTGAGAAAAGTAAACTTTTCCTAGATAAGGATTTGAGAGACCTCAAAATCCAAAAAAAAAAAACTTCTAGTTACTAGACAAGGTTGGAGCATATGTTTCAATTCAACAAATAAAGGTAATGAGGAAGAAAAACCAAAATTTTCATCAGTTGAATTATGAAATGGTAAGTATGCAACAAATTTTGTTTCTTCTTGAGAGAGAGTATGTATGCAATAGTCTTATTGCTACAAGATTGTAGAATGATCATGTGAAAAGGAAGATAAGTTTTGTGACTTTATAGTCCACAGTACACATGAAAATTATATAGATACAAGAGATAGTAGTGGATACTGTTGTGTTTTTCTTCTTTCATAAGAAAAATGCATTCCCTTAAATGATTTGCACTATTGAAAATATACAATAATTACTTCGAATAGAGAGTACCTCCAACGCCTGTTTTCTTGGTCACATTTCATTGGCAAAAGCCCTCCATCAAAGACAAGAATAGGTTTGACACCATGATGTCGAAGCAGGTTTACTCTATGCATGCAATAATCAATATGCCTGGAAGTTCATGAATAATTGTATCATCAAATTTAAAAGACATGATTGCCCACTTAAACAAATTATGGTTTGCCATATGCAAATCAGAAATAAATAATAAGGCAACCATTTCTTTGACAAGAAGGGAACATCATTCATCGTCGTCATCGTCGTCATTTCAAAGCCATAGCCCATCCATCTGGAGTTGCTGAAAAAAGGAACCATCCTTTTATAATACCCTTATAAATAAACTTGGCCACCTTCAAGTAATCTCTATATTTACAATGGTAATCCCGTTAGCAACAGCGAAGATAAAGACACTGACTTCCTTGTTGGTTCAAACTTTTATTTTTTTTAAGTTGTTGAGATGTAGGTTTAAGATAAAGTTATCATTAGGGTTCCTTCGGTAAATTTGGAAAGAGAGAAATGATAGAATTTTTCTTAGAAAAGAATCGTCAAGGGAGGAGCTATTGGCTCTTGTGCAATTAAGGATTGCCAATTGGGCATGTGGAAGAAAGGAATTTGCAGATATCAAGATTGATAACATCATGCATAGTTGGGGAGGATGTTTGAAGACGGGAGGTTTCAAGAAGAAAATGAAAGTTTGCTGGTGCCTTCCTCCATTTGGAGTTCTAAAGTTCAATGCAGATGGAGCCGCTAAAGGAAAACCAGGTTTGGCTGGTATCAGTGGAGTGCATTAGTATATTTGGCTAAAAGAGCTTCAAAATAAATATTTTAAATATACAAGTGGGGCTATTAATTTGTAAATGATTAAAGCTAAAGTGCTTTGTGATTGACACATACCAACAAGATTGAAGGGAAAATTTTACAAGACCAACACATGCAAAAAATGATTGTAGCAAAGATGAGAATATTGAGATGGATGTGTGATAAAACTAGGAAAACTAGATTCAGAAATGAGCGCATTTAGGAGAATTTAGTGATATCATTGATAGGTGAAAAATTAAGAGCGACTCATTTGAGATGGTTCGGAAATGTCCAATGCAATTCAGCAACGGTGCTAATGAGAAAAAGTTTTTCTCTACAAGTTGATAGCCGCTTAAGGAAAAGGAATAGGCCAAAGAGGACATAGAAGAAGTAATAAGGATAGATCTAAAGAAGTATAACCTATCCGAGGATTCGGCTCAATTTGAGAAATAAAATTCATGTAGCTAACCCCAACAACAGCAAGGACAAATTTTTGCCAGGTTTGATGAACATAATGGAATTGAAGTATAAGATGTGACAGTACTTGTTGCTGATTCAGCTTAAAAGCCAATTAATACACGAGTTTGATGATTCACCAACAGTAGGTCGCTCAAGATTCCTTTGCACCTAAAGTATTTACAAATAAGTATTTTTCAAAAATGGCAACATTAATATTTTTCACCAAAACAAGTTATACAATAACACAAAAAAAAAAAAAAAAAAAAAAAGACAGATTACACTTACCCCTTCCCTTAACAGAAACTAACAAAACTACAATTATCAAAGTTCTTTTCTCCTTACTTTCCATAGTTCAATCATAGTTGATCAACCTATGAAGATTTTTTAATTTGCACTTCGCTTCCACTTTCGGATTAATTTTTCTTATCTTTCCTTGGTTGCTCCTTATTAGGAAGCCCTTTACAAATGAATGCACATTATCATCACTGCTACCCCATGGCCTGTTTCTTTGCCAACTTTCAGCATTTGTTGCACATTCTCGATAGCATCCCCATCCTACTTGTCCTCATAATTGTGTGATAGTGACTTGACACTCACCTCAGCCTCACTTTCACTAATGTCTTGATTATGAGCCCTCATCATTATAAACATCAGCCCAACTCTTAAAGGTCCCTATTTAAGAAAATGTTGAAGGAAATATAGGGAAAAAGGTCTTCTGTAAAGACCATCACTTTCGAGAATGCATTTTCATGTACTCCGTCTTATCCTTTCAGCAGTTCATTAAACAACCTGTTAAAACCAAGATTTTATCAACCTTGCAAGCAAGTCCTATTAAATTCAAAAAATAGTTTGAGTTTCAGCCCCCCAGGTCAAAGCGCATTTTCCATCTGGAAATGGGAATAACAGCTTGCCCATATGCTACCACCAAGATACCATTTTCTACTCACTTGGAATATAGAACTCACACAGCTGACCCACAAAGAATTTATCTTTGGCGGGCCAACAATGGTGGTAATGAAGACTCACTTGCAGAAAAGAAAGTGCATTTTGTTGCTGAGAAAAACAAGGTAGTGCTGGAAGAAAAAATTATACACTTTTTGCAAATCTTCAGATGGTAGGACAGCCTCTATTAGTATTAAGAAAGAAAACTGGGCCAAAAAATAAGAACCCCCCCAAGAACATGCAAGGTACAACAAGAAAATCAATCCATACAGGAGCAAAACACACACATTTCTCTAGCTGATGCATTCAACATATTCTACCTGAGACTTCATAATAGTCATAGCTGCCCCATGGTGTCCTTTACACATGACAGTCCCAAACCCAGATAAGGGATGAGGGTTGCATCAAGCAGGCAGATGGCTATTAAAAACTTGTCATACTTCACTATGAATTACACTCATTTCCATTTTCCCTCTATTGTTTACCTCTAATTTTAGGTTTGCAATGAGTATTGGGTATAACTCTTTAAGCCCACCCCATATTGATGGCATAAAGCCCAGTTATTGTTGTAGAAGGGCTGTCTCATGTGAAGGGAGGGAAATATCACATTCTTTACATTTCTATGGTCTTGGAAACGTAAGTAGAAAGAAACCCATTTCAGAAATGTAAGCAGAAAGAAACCCATTTCAGTCTTAGGGAGGATAAAGACTCCTTCTGGGATGATTTTTTTTTATTATTATTTTTTTATTTTTTTATTTGGAAAAGATAATCGACCCAATTCATTCCATAAATAGAGGAGGAAGGATTCATTGCTCCCCAAATCAAAGCTTCAATAAAAATAAAAAGAAAAAGAAAAAGAAACAGGAAATGGCTTCATGTATGAGCTGAATCTGGGATTCCCTTTTTTGTGTAGTTGGATTCATTAACAGGAAAACATACCCTAAATTAGGTAAAATGGGGCAATTGCAATGCAGTCAAAGCAAAGAAAGATTGAAGAATAATAGCTAGAAGAAGAAATGGGAAAGAGGAATGAAGAATGATTGATTGATTGATTAAAAAGAACGAAAGAAAAACCTGGTGGTGGGGAGGCCTTTACAGAGATCTTTGCTGCAGGAGAGGGCACCTTTGTGAAGCCAGGAATAGGTGTCGACAGCGACCGAGCAACCTCGAAGCTCCTCGATGTTCATGGGAACCATTATCGACTTCAACAGAGGGAGAAGACCCTGAATCCCCATTCTCTCTCTTTCTTCCTTTTCTCTCTCCTTCTTCCTTTTCTCTTATAAAATGCTGGAGAGACAGGGACCATTCATTGATTTGGAGACGGTGTCAGCGGGAACGAAAAGGTGGGAAATCTCCAAAAGAGGGCAAAAGAAATTCAGAAGGCGGGAAAGGCGGGAAAGGGAAACGAGTGAAGTCTACAGGAGCCCACCTTTTAAAAAGAACCTCCTATTCTCCTTTCCATTATGGGATCTTCCCAGGGAAAATCTACATGCACCCACATCTAAATACACCCACATGTTGAGCTCAGCACACTCATTTTATTTTTTGTCAAGGTTTTGGTGAGCCTACCCACCATAATACCCAAATCACCCTTACCACACCTAAAAGAACAAATCACTTGTTCAAACCATCTCATTACCCCGCCCAAAATGCAATGACAATAGAGCAATCATCTTCCTCCTCTTCTCCGCTTATCCACTGCAATTGTCGTGTGCCTCTCGTCACCATTATCATTCAGAATCTTGTAGGTGTCAAGTAAGCTCTTCCTTTTCTTCTTCTTCTTCCTCCCATCAAATTTATCCATTTTTTTTTTTAGAAATTTATTTTGTAATGTATGCATATAGAGTGTATGGACATTTGCAACAGATAAGGAAGTTTACGGGGCCTAATTGAATGAGATGAATGGGAGGGAGGACGCATAAAGTCTGTCCAAAGTTGAAAACTCAAAAAAAAAAAAAAAACTCAACTAAACTTCGTGATATGCTCGGCAATCCAGAACCGCGCAAGGTTTACTTTGCACAGCGGTAGGATTCAGTCCAGGTTATATTTGCACAGCCATTTTTCATCGTGCATATAAGATTTGCACGGTTCCATCAAACCGTGCAAATAGAAAATGCGTAGTTTCATTGCGCTGTGCAAAAATAGTTTACACTGTCCTTTTGAACCGAGCAGGGAGAATTGTTGGACCTCCTTTTGCTTCTCTTAATGATTTTCATTGTTAACGATTTTGAAGGAATGCCGAGAAGACCAGCTCGCTGTGGTAGTTCTTTGACGATAGGTGGACGGAATAGTTCCACTAGCCAGACATCGACTTGCGAACCAAGATTGGTGTTGCGAGGTCGGGCGGCCGAGACGTGCATGCGAGTTCTTCGATCGCCGGCCGTCAACGACCAACGGCGTCTGAACGAAGACGTCGATTGCAGCAGGATCCACTGTCGGATCCAGTAGAGGAGGATGTACCTTCTTCAGATGATGATTCCACATACGAGGAGGCATGGCTGTCCAGTCCTCGAGCAACAGCAGGGGACACTCTCAAAGGTCCTATTCCCGACAGTCCGAAGGACCTATCTGTCCTTATCAGTGTTAGGACGCACGTAGCTATGTCGATCTGGAACGGGGAAGTACACTTGCATTCTTATTATGTTTTAATTAATCATTTTTCAAATAAGATGTGTTGAAGTCTATAATAACAGATATTAATGAATATTTTACTTATAATGTGTAGGAACGTGACCCGCTCAAATGTATCAATCATTCATATAAGTTGAAGGAGTGGTTCATACCTCTGCGCGGGGATGGGGATGATCTTCATGTTCCTCAGTTTTGTGCTATTATTGAAGAGCCTGGATTGACAGACCTGAAGCGTTTCTCCTACCAATATATCTCCTGCCCTTTGGTATCGAGCTTTGTAGAGAGATGGCAACTTGAGACAAATATTTTCCACATGTCATTTGGTGAGATGACGATCACCTTAGATGATGTCAGTACTCCTCGGCATCCCAGTAACGGGTACGCCTATCCATGCATCGACAAGGATGGGATTTACTGATCAAGTAGATTTATTTGAGCGTGAATTGGGTGTGGATAGGGCATCTGCTTTAGCTAAGTTGAGAGTGGCGCATGTGGGATAGCTAGGATGGGGTGGATAAAACGGGTGTGCGGCAATATGACTCCTAAGTCGTCTATTGAGCAGGTAGAGTGCGCAGCAAGAGGCTATCTTCTGTATTTGTTAGGTTGCACATTCTTCACCGATAAGTAATCGACTAGAGTCCCCATCTATTACCTATCTTTATTGATGGACTTGGGACGGGTCTGTCTATTGGGATTTGTGTATGCCCTAAAGCCCACTGTCTGCACTCACATCTCTATTACTGGATATTTACTGGTTATTTATTACAATTATTATTTTCTCTTACTGCATGTATATATGTATGTTTGTGTAAGGTCCATTGTTTCTAGTAAATGACTTGGGTGTGTAGTGGCTACACACAGACAGGTCTGAGTCATGGACACTTGAAACAATAAACTGGTTCATAACTGAGAGATGGAGTTGGGCACTTCATCTTGGTATAAGTTATAGTGAGATACTCTCCTGTATTCAGGGTGACTTACCTTAGTCACGGGAGGCTTTTCCGGATTTATCTCATTAGTGCATGTGTCATGCATTGAACAGGACCATAGTAGGTGTGATCTCTAAAATAGTACTATCACTGAGAGAGATCAAGTCACCTTATGCTACTGAGTGACCAGTGCTCTTAATCTTGAGCATATGTGGATGAACTGACAAAGTCGAGTTCTTGTGCTTTAGTTCACTATGGGTGAGATCCTGTTCATGGGTCGATAGCTCTGTGTTTTAGGTACTCGGGCTTGATTAGTTGGGACGTACAGATGCAATATAGAATCTATGCCATCTAGTGATGGAGTGATCGTCCCCTTAGAATTATCCGTTTAATCATCAAAATCTAAGATCTTAGTATATGGATGTTCCATATGGATAGTGAACTTGTGGGTCGCTCCTTGGACCAAGAGAATGATATTCGGATGATGATTAAGTCAAGGATATGAAGTTCTAAGGTTGAGATATAATTGAGAAGGATGATAATACATCGTCTAACCTGACTTGATTATGGATGTTACATAGAGGGGCATTTCGGTCATTTCACTTAGTAGGTCGAAGACGAATGTCATTTCCTGACGAGCTTAATTCTTATTTAATATTTGTCCCTGGAGTGCAACCATAACTCTTTAGTGGAATGAGTTAGGGTTAAAATGATCTTAATGTTGCTATGGGGTTAGCATGGACATTTTGGTCATTTTGGGAGCCAAGGGCAAATATGTCTTTTGGTCCCTTCTCTAGCCACTTTCCTATATTGGCATGGTTTCCTAATTTGTTTAGATGATATGTGGTTGAATTATTTTTTGTGGAAAAATAATTTTGAGTTTAAATTCAAATAGGCCTTTCATGGCATACATGAATTTAACTCTAGCTATATTATTGACTTGTGGGCCATGGTGTGTTTATCTATTATGTGGGCCAGCCATAAAGGGGGCCCCTTGTGTGAGGTTTCCAATTTTGAGTAGGTATCTTTACTTGGAATGTTGGATTCCTCATTGGGTAAGCATTCCTATAGTTAAAGTTTCCTAATTGTTTTAGAAACTAAAATTAGAAGGTGTTGCAAGCCTAAGGTAGCTGGTTGCTAATTTTATGGGATGGTCCTCTTAATTTCCTATTTCTAATTGGAGAAAAACTTAGAAGGAAATAAATCATCTCTTTATATCTCCCATTTGGGCGTCCAAGAGGAGAAGAAGAAAAAGTTTAGAAAGAGAGAAAGAGAGGCCCTAGGCGTGCAACAAGAAGAAAAACCCTATGGCTGTCCACACCTAGGTTTTACGCCCATTACTGGCTTCTTCTTTCTTCCTTGAAGAGAGGAAATTAGGTCTGGGTTTTTCCACAGATTATAGTTCAGAAAACCTCTCAAGGAATCCATTGTTCGATCCCACAATCATAGCCAATTAGATTGGGTTGTGGAATAGAGGAGAAGATCAAGAGGAAAGTTACTGCAGGAAATTCCAGCAATTTGCATTGCTAATTGCAAGCCTGTGGTCAGTCCTTTGGAACTTTGGTTTCATACATTTGAAGTCTTCATATCATCAAGGTATTAGTCCTCTCTCATCTCCTTTTATTATACACTTGTTGATCATGATTTCATGGCGTTATTATGCGTATTTATGGCTGATTTGCGCTGCTCAGATCAGATTTCATCAAATCTGTTTTGCTGATCCAAAAATCAGCCATGGACGTCCCTAACATGGGAGTTCAGATCTGAATAGCATAGACTTTCACTGTCATTATGCATGGGGGGCTGCCGTAGTGGCATATTTGTATCTAGTTGGGGACCACCACGAGGACAGATGTGCAACAGATTGCTGGATATTTGATGCTACTTATGGTAAATGTGTATATTTTATATATGCATACACATGTTCCCTCGTAATTGATCCTTTAAATTGTATAATTAATAATTGGTATCATTTGCAGGCTTGGATGTATGAGCACTTCCCATTTGCCCGTCCTCCTACTTAGTGGGGATATACTGTTGGAATGCTTCTAACGAGCCCGCTGGAATCCTGGTCAGGATTCTGGGATTGCGAGGGAGAACATAAAGGTTATGCGTGAGAGGTTGGACACCCTACATCTGAGTGAGGTGAGCAACCAATAGAGGTGTTCATTTATATTTTACGTTTTAAACTATTACTTTTTACTATATTAATGTTTTGTTTCATTTACTTCTCACAGGTGGCTTAGGATCCGTACACTGTTGCCATGGCTCAGCATCCATTCCATGAGATATCTTTCTTTTGTGGTTGCTTGAGATCGCTAGATGTCATTAAACCCTATCACCCACAAAGGGTTCTCTGACAGTTTGGCTTTGTACAGACCATCCCACTCACACCGCTCGCCCCCATTCATGCATCTCAGGGATCTATTGCTGAAAAATATAAGGTCTCCTATATTTCTAAACCACTATTGGGTTACGTGGGAGGATTATATCTTATCTGTAGTGCCCCGCAGCCATCAAGCGCAACATGGATGGGAGTGTGCATCCGACTACCTCGAGTGGTTTTGTAGGATTTCACACCCTCGAGTACAGAATCCCGATCATCATTTCCACTATGACCCTAATGAAGGTAGAGATGACCCGACTCCAAGAATGGTGAGGGTGTACACTTTTTCCAAACATTATGTATCCATTTTTCAAAACTATCATAAGTATTGATACATTTTATTGTTTGTTACAGATCCTTCGAGTGAAGGACCATCTTCGTGCCACGATTGTGCAAACGAAGCAGACAGCTGATTTCTATTACCGAGCATTGCAGACCACCCTCGAGATCTTGGATGGCTTGCCAGTGACGTACCGATGACGTACGCAATCGTGATTTGTTATGACATGTGGGATGTGGATGGGTGTATATTTTTGAGGATTTGTAGGAACTGGTTGATATGTGCAGTCTTTTTTTGATGAATGTTGGTGTACTTGTATGATTTTGATCAAAATGGAATGAAATTGCTATGTTTATTATTTTTGTATGTTATAATATAAGACTGCACGGCCAACATGTTTTGATGGTATGTATAGCAAACTGCACGGTACTGTATTGCTATGCAAATAAACACCGCACGGCGTAATATATCCGTGTAAAAGCAAACCGCACGGTACTTTTTCACCGTGCTATTTGTCTTTTGCACGGCATTGTTAATCCGAGCAGGGTCTAAAATAAAAATCATAATGCTATGCAGATAAACACTGCACGGCATAATATATCCATGCAAAAGCAAACCGCACAGTACTTTTTCGCCGTGCAATTGTCTTTTGCACGGTATTGTTAATTCGAGCAAGGGTCTAAAAAAAAATTCACATAACATAATAACATACATTTTGCATCCATTTCATCAGCCATCCATTAAAAAAAACATATATTGTGTTTGTTTACATCAAATCGGATATAAATATTCAATCGCTGTCAAGATTAACCGACTCCTATGTTGTGACACTATTTCCAATTAATTCTCTAAATTGCTCGATGCTCTTAGCATATGGGAGTTGCCATTCGTCAACATTAGGATGGTGGTGTCTAAGCCAACTTGTAGCAATGGGAGGCATGGGAGCCCCGGGTGCCATAAAGACTTGAACAAAATGGTTTTCATTGACGACACCAATCGCGATAACTTGATGGAATCGGGGATGATCTCAAAGGCAGGAAAGTAAGGCACTGCTGCAATGAAAGGTGGACCAATACAACTTTATAATATGAAGATATTAAATAACCCATGTCCGGCATTGCCATCCATCGATCAAATGAAGGATTGCTTTCATAGTACGACAATGCATAATACAGCTCCCCAATCATTTCCTCTCCTCCATATACCAATGAATAATAATTTTGAAACCTTTATAATTCACTGTTCAAATCCATTCTAACCTGCATCCAACTACCATCGCCCATGCTGAGAGGACCAGCTATAACTCTGAATCCACAATTACCATCAGCTGCAACATCTTTAAGAGTTTGGATATAAAAGTCATAGAGACTGAGGAAGCAAATGCAGAAACGTGCATTACCGAGTGCGGCGGACACTTAGTTTCTCCTTCTTCTTCGTTACACCAGTACTACTTAATCTAGTTGGAACGCTATCTTTCATCGATAGTGCATACTCAAAAGCAGATGACTCCCGACGCATAGACCGATCCAACTTTTTCTTTTTCGATGATGACCGACCGCAAGTATTCAATTTAACATAGGTTCAAGAAGAGAAGTAGATGAAGGATTCCCCAATTCTCTAAGTTTTTTCAATATTTTTATTTTACCCCTCTTATTACTATTCTGAAATTTCTTAGCGATCAACTCGAACTTGGAAGTTGTGGTCAACTCAGGGGTTTGGTTCACCGTAGTGGCCTCTAAATTGAGCTTCCGCCAATAGTGGTGTACACAACTCAATGGTATTTAAGAGCCTTCCCTTATGTACTCGGTAATTTCTTATACACATGGTAAACCATGGGTCTGTCTCATTACGCATTTATCGACTCATTTAACACTATATCCAAAGCATTCCTTGATAGAAATCCTCTCAACTCATTAAACAGTGCCGATTTGAACTTATGTTGCACTGTGTTCAAACTCTTTTCAAAATAAGCATTTATCTCTGCAAAGAGCAACTCAAGCAAAGCATGGATAACCTTCCAGGATGAATCAAAACCACAGTTCGATGAGCCTAAGGGTCTCTTTAATTTTGCATGTGCACTCTCAGCCCTGTTTGTAGTGACGTTCCCAAAGTTCATACGTTGATCCGTCCAAGCAGCCACAAATTGTTCCTTATGCTTAATCAACCACGACTTCTTCACATAATCAACATGTGGATACCCATAGTAATTTCATTCCAATGCACTTAGAAGTTGCATGTATTCATTTTCTGTGGGAGAGACTACCAACATGTTCCAACAAAAAATAAATGCATCACATATGTAGTTGGTCTAAAAAAAACTTCTTACAATTTGCCAAGATGTTTCTAAAAATATGCCACCTACATAATAAGTTTAATGCATTCGGAAAAATGACATTGATTGCATTCATCAGTGCTAACTCTCTGTCTGTGACAATCACACGGGGCAGAATGCATCAATCCATTAATTCCTTAAGCTCTCCAAAGCCCAGCTATAATTTTGCACTCTCTCTGATTCAAGGTATACAAAAGCAGTGGAGAACGTCAGTTGAGTAGATGTGACACCAACAATCTCAAGAAAGGGAAGTCGATATCTATTAGTTTTGTACGTGGAATCCATTATCAAAACTTCTATAAATGCACGTAATAACTCAACAAATGATGGATGTTCCCAGAATAGGTCCATTATAACATCTATTGCGCGTTGCTAGTGTGATACTCAATGTAGGACCGGCCATCTCTATCACCCTTGTCACAGCCTCGCCCAACTCAACATGAAATTGTCTGTTTTGGCCCACGTGCACGCGTGGGGACTTCTCAGGAGGTCACCCATCATAGTACTGCTCCCGCCCAAGCACGCTTAACTTCGGAGTTCTTACGGTTTCCGGGGCCGCACAGTTTTAAAAGGCCTTATGCTAAGTTAATAAGGGGATTGACTTACAAGCCTAGGGTCAGGATTTGAATATTTCCAATGCGGGCTAACGGAGACTCACCGTTTGAAGCCCGTGGTTGACACGCTACGCCCCATGGTTAAGGGTGCCCCCCGGACCAAGTTCTCACATTCTCCCCCACTAGAAATAGAGCCGTCCTCGGCTCTGATACCAACTGTCACAGCCTCACCCAACTCAGCATGAAATTGTCCGTTTTGGCCCACGTGCACGCGCGAGGACTTCCCAGGAGGTCACCCATCCTAGTACTGCTCCCGCCCGAGCACGCTTAACTTCGGAGTTCTTACGGTTTCCAGGGCCGCACGGTTTTAAAAGGCCTCATGCTAAGTTAATACGGGGTTTGACTTATAAGCCCAAGGTCAGGACTTAGATATTTCCAATGCGGGCTAACGGAGACTCATCTTTTGAAGCCTGTGGTTGACACGCTACGCCCCGTGGTTAAAGGTGCCGCCCGGACCAAGTTCTGTAACGCCCCAATTTCGGACACTGAAAAAACCGTCAAGATACCCAAAGTTGGCACGCTACTTCCCGAAAAATCCGAGAACTTCCAAGATCGTAGGTCTGCAGTGAGGTCCAATTTAAAACTTTTTAAACGATATAAGATCAATGGTTAATAATGCGGAAGCATGTGAATATAGCGGAAGCAATAATAGGGTATCATATATCTAAGTCAAATATAGCAGAGCTGAAATCCAACCAAAATATTAAAGTTGTAAAGATCAAAGGTTTATTACAGATAAAGACAGCTACCATGCTCACTATAAGAACCACTCAAAAACCCAAAATAACATAAGAACTCTCACACCCCAAGTGCTGGCTCTCCAACTTCCAGCTCGACCTCTTGGTCGGTTGGTCCCCACCCGTAGTCTCCTGCTACAGGTACCTCAGCTAGCGTAAGCGCGCCGTCCTCGAAATCGGGGTCGAAACCTAAGCACCAAGAATGGGTCAGATCTAAAGATCTGGCAAGTCACAGTATACAAGTAACATAGGATAAATGTATCAAAAGAGTAAAGACAAGCATATGGTTAAAAAGAATATCAAGATACAGAATCTAAGCAGTTGAGCAGGATAAGCATTGAGAATCAGGATAAACATAATATCTAATCTAAAACAATATGGCACATTCACACGAGTTGGATACCGTGGGATATTATGTCGCGGCCCTCCCATACTTAACACAGTCGCGGCGGGGAATCTCACCAAAACTGGGGAATGACGAGCCCCGCAATCACACTCATCAGTCTCACCACACTCATCACTAAGGGAGACCGGACCCAGCATCACGCCGTCCGTCTAAAACATAGCTCATCATGATAGCTCAGTCAACACTCATAAATAGCTCCTACCAGTGATGATCAGTCTAAAGGCTGAGCTTAGAACAACTGAGTGAATGTTTATGCCGACTCAAGGAAACAATGAAGGTCTGTGTCTGTCTAGGATTACCTTGCGTGAACAAGGTCCTAACAAATTCCCTAAGAGGTCCAAGTATCAATTCATTACCATTGATCACAATCCAGGTCCAAGCCCACTCGTTGGATCCATACCCAGGCCCATAAAGTGCATGGCCTAGTCTAAGACAGTCCAAACGAGGTAACAAGTCCATTTCCAATGTTAAACAGTCCAATATAATCAACCTCTCCAATCTAGGATATTATACAACCATACATAGGCCATAAAAGGGCCCGCCTAGCCACAGACATGGGTCAATGTTCACCCATTTACATCATCGGGTCACCTCTAAGTAGTCCTAGGTTCAGGTGTTCCATTTTTCCAATTCATTAATAGGTATAAACAATAATAAGGACAATAGAGCGACAGAAATATGATGAGAGAGATAAATCTCCAAATACAAGATTCAATGGGAAATATCAATAGTCCAACCTAAGTAATTGGTCCACTATCGGGTTCAGGTCTACCTCAGGTAGTTTAATCCTTAAATGATACCTCAGATGCTAATAGATACTGCGTTTGGTGCTCCAGAAGTTACAAGCATCATTAGTAACACTTAAAGGTCGAATTATCTTAGATTACATAACCTGGACCCTAATTACTAGACCCCACGAGTCAAGGTTGAGCCACACCATTGACTCGGGCTGGGCACAGTGATGGAAGTCTATTTGGATGGTCAATGAGCCCCACACATGATCACAACAATAGGAATTAGAATCTGGGAGGTGTCGCTGTACACAGTGTGCTCAGCTGACTTCCTGGCTTGGGTAATCAGCTCGGCACACTGGGATTAGGGAGGTATTCCTCCTGCAAGCAATGCCTAGTTGTTCAGAAATTCCTGTGAACTCGGCAAACCCCCTGGCCTGGGTAGTTGGCCGTGCCCACTGAAAGTCCTGGTTTAAGGAGGATGTCCCAGGTCCTAGTTTCCCTTGTTGGAAATACTGCCTTCTAGGAATCAAGCTCGGAGTTCGGCTAAGCACGGACCTTGGTAACATACTCAGCTCGGTCCCCCAGCTCAGTTCGGCGAAGCGTTGAGCTCGGTCAGACACTAAGGCAGCTCGGTCACCCAGCTCAGTTCGGCGAAGAGTTGAGCTCGGCCAGACACTGAGGCAGCTCGGTAAGGCGCTGAGCTCGATCAAGCATTGAGCTCAGATAAAGCACGGAGCTCGGTCGAGCGCAGAGCTCAGTAAAGTGCAGAGCTCAGTAAGGCGCTGAGCTCGATCAAGCACTAAGTTCAAATAAAGCACGGAGCTCGGTAAAGTGCAGAGCTCGGTAAGGCACTGAGCTCGATCAAGCACTGAGATCAAATAAAGCACGGAGCTCGGTCGAGTGCAGAGCTCGGTAAAGTGCAGAGCTCGGTAAAGCACTGAGCTCGATCAAGCACTGAGTTCAGATAAAGCACGGAGCTCGGTCGAGTGCAGAGCTTGGTTAAGTGCAGAGCTCGGTAAAGCACTGAGCTCGATCAAGCACTAAGCTCAGATAAAGCACGGAGCTCGGTCAAGCATTGAGCTCGGTCAGGCGCTGAGCTCGGTCAAGCACTGAGCTCAGACATATCACTGAGCTCGGCCATGCCACTGGGCTCGGCCTAGACACTAATCTCGGCTTGAGCGTTGTGCTTGGCAAAACACAGAGACGCTCTGCACTTCGGAGTTCTGGTTTCCTTTTTATCCAATCCAGAACTCAACCCATCTCGCCCAATCACCACATACACATCCAGAATCATGAAAAACACTCCAATAAACATTCAACCATCCAATCCATGGGCCATTGATCTTCCAAATGAGATCAACCCATCCATCAATGGCCAAACATCCATGAAAACATGCTCAAAGGTAGATCTAACAATTCTAACATCAATTGAATAGAAAATCTAAGAATCAAAGACAATAAACATCCATTCTATGTTAAATAAGCATATTGCACTTGTCTTGACCAATTGCAGAAGGAAAAGAAGGGAAAACAGAGATCCAATTCGGTAAAAGAAAGGGGAAATCCCAGCTCTATGGTCTTCTCAGACTCACGATCAGCCCCAAAACTCAGATCTAGAAGAGATCTCTACTCCTATACCCATTTCCACAAGAGAATTGCTATAAGGAAGGAGATCTAGAGGGAGAAAGAGGGAATTCCATAGGAACTGAACTAGAAGAGGGTACTCACCTGATTTGGTTACGGAGAGGGATGACCGAGACCGAGACAGAGAGGGATCCAAGTATAATAGGTTGCAGATGAGATCATCTTCTTCTTCTTCTTAGGGTTCTATAAGGAGAAAGAGAGGGAGAAGACAGAATTGGAGGGAATTTGGGAGAGTGTTGGAGGTAAATAAGGGAAGAAGAGGGAAATGAGAGAGTGGAATAGTAGCCAACGTATGGTATGAGAGGGTGTAGTATAAATAGGTTATGTTGGGTGGCTAGGTACATGAATACCCTTTTGTTAACATGGGATTAGGGTTAGGGTCATGGGTAGTTTGGTCTTTAGGTGGGATTCTAGAAGCTTCTCAAGTGGAAACCCCCCTAATAGTAAATACTAATAACTAGTTAGGGCCTCTAACCAACTCAAAACTTATGAGAGACACTCTAAAAACTCTATAAATTACACAAAGGGTCTATAACTTAGGAAAATACATATCTACCCTTACTCACCCCTATTAATTAGTATAATTAACTACTATAGGCTATAAAATAGTATTCAAATTCAAAAGTGAGGGTTCACAAGAGGTGGGGCCTCACAAGTTCTCACAACCCTAAACGTGTGACAAGTATTATAGATACTCTTCATCGTAGTGGCGTTGTGCACATCCATTTCCTGCAATGTTCGAAGGATGTTCCTCGACTTCACCTAACTCTTAGACATATCAATTAAAATGTTGATTTCTTCCCCAGATTGCCTCCTAGAAAACGAGTGCCCCTCGAGATGTTGTGCTTTTGGATGATTGTGCACCCCACAAACCACTATTACCATCCAATCATCGTCAATTACCAACTTTCGGCCGGCAAATACACTTCTTCGTTCCCGTTGCCTTATTAGGAACTTTCTTTTCGAAGACCTTTGATGGACCCCTATAACTATCACTTCTCTCATAAGAAACATCTATTATCGGCTTCCTACCATCTCCACCAACATATGAAGTTTTTATTATAATTATCAAGCCATGTTTCTTTCCAATTGGATTAAGCCCTCTCGGCTTCTGAATATTGTGTTAGTGGTAAAGACATTAGTAAAATCCAAAAGGCACTCACTAGTACCAGTTGAATCAATCTCCTAAAAATATGATTAGAAATTCTTAGTTTATCAATGCACGAGCCTTTACAGCCGTGCAACATTATATTACACGGTTTATATAGGCCGTTCTTAATTTATATGCTTGGTTTCATGTGGCCATTCAATAATACTTTGTCCGGCATTATAGCGCCGTGCAATATAACTATGCACGGTCTTCACCAGCCGAGCATATCTTTTTTGCGGCACGCTTCTGGAATCCCGAGTAGGACGCGAGAAAAAAAACCCTGAAGGAAATGAAGTCAAAACATATACCTCCTCTTGGTAGATTGTCAACTGCTTATCCATATTGAAAATGCCTACTTTCATTATACAATGTGGTGCGGGGAGATGAGTACTTCCAAGATCGTTAAAGAAATAGAGGAGACTTGAGTATACTTCCAAGTGTTGGAGAAGATGATGAGGAAGGAGATGAACATTAATGAGGAGGAAGGAGTGCAGAGGAGCAGTGACGAAACAATGAATAAAAGGGAGAATGAAGAAGAAGAAGAAGAGGAGATGAGAGTAGAGAAACCAGAAAGCTCCACTCCACTATAGAAGAACCAAAGGAAGAGGAAAGGAGGTTGATGGTGAAAGGCAATTTCATCCTTTCACTTGAGGGCATTTTGGTAATTAAAATTTTTTAATTATGGGTGTGTTCAGGAAAACCCATGGTGCGTTCAGAATCACCCATTTTCCTAACCTTTTCTTTTATTTAAAATTTCTGAAAATAATTTAGTATTTTAGATATGTTTGCTTGCATGAGGGTGAAACGAAATGAAGTTAAGAATCAAATCAAAAGAAAGAAAATTAAATTAAAAATAATTGCATAAAATAAAAAGAAAATTCTTTTAAAGGCACTAAATTACAAAAAACAGTACTTCGAAAGGGACATTACGAAAAAAAGGAGTAACTTTTTGTCAACTACTGCCTTTACTCTCAACCTCCTTCTCTCTTTTTTTTTTCTTTAGTATTTTGATTGTGTCAGGCCTATTTGTATAGGCAAAAAAATAGAGTAGAGTAAAGTTAAATGGGCCTTGACAATTTAAAGTTTTAACTCTACCCTATTTGGATTAGTTAGCCCAATAGATGAAGTATTGTTTTCAGCCAGATGTATAACCAAATTTTGAACTCTAACTTAGAAGTCAAGAGTAGGCTACGGTTAAGACCAACCCTCTATGTTGGCAAACCCATCTCTCTCGAGGTTTAGTCTCAATCTCAGTGATATAATATCACTTTGAGAAATTTGGGGGTTATTCACCACAATTCATACTTCATTTACGTCAATTTTACCCATGTCCATTGACATTTGTTGATAGATGAAGCACCTCAATTGGTTGTAGCATACATCTTACACCGACCATAACCACGATCTATGTGCTCTAATCTAAAAGATGGCGACGACACAATATACCCATGACATGTGACCCGATCGTCAATGCAATGTGCACATCTATGATCTTATTGACGATGCATTAAACACGATTTGCAATCCGATCTGATGGATGATGTTAATGGTGCACTCACTGCCCACAATGCGAAGATATCATCTAATCATAGATACCTACTCTGCATCATCTAAAAGATACCAACATAGGACATCAGATGTGGGTATCTATGATTATATCAACATTATACTAACCCATTGGCTGACCACCATATGACCTTTTCTCATGGTTGTTTAAGGTCATTTCCATCAGATTTACTTGGTTTTTGGGGGGTTTTCACATATGATCTCCTTAGGGTTTGTATTATTTGATGGTTTTCAATCTTGTATTTAAATTAATTTTAATAGTTAGTGACCATTAGGGTTATGTTTCTTGATGTGATATTTAAGATGTTAAATACCGCAAGTGCTTGACTGTATAAGGAGACAATGGCAAGTACGGGTCGAACCAGCAGGGAACCAAATAAAAAAACTTTTAAAATAAGAGAACTAACTAATTAACAAAGAAACTGGATCTTGAATGAAATCTGAAAGTAAAAAAAAAACAACTAATTAAAAAAATGAGTTAAATATCAATTAATAAAGGTGATTAGAGCAATAGGAGTCCAATAAGCATCCCCCACTTTATTTGAAAAGTAACCCTGACATGTTCCAATTTCTACTTCAAATCAAAGACAAATTAATGTTTTTTATTTGAAAAATCTGACTTTAAAATCCTTTTTTCTTTTTAAAAATTCAGAATCCAAGACTTCCTTCACCTCATAAAAAAAAAAAAAAAAAAAAAAAAACAATCTAAGCACAACCCATCAAAAGTAAGCATAAACCATCAAAAGATCTCGGTCTCCTAAGCATGGATAGTAAAACATTATTTTTTATTTTCAAAAATTAAGCATGGAAGTTCACCTAGGGCATGAAGACAAGCCTATTAATCAATTAAGCACATAAACACATGGAATCAAGCAAAGAGATACTAAACAAACAAAGAGGCAATTGCTTATTTTCATCCATCACTCTAATCTAGAGAATGAGCCAGCCATTGTAACGAATTTGAATTGATTTGTCATTAAGAACATCATCCTTTACAATCTTCTCCTTCAACTAATTGCTTGGACAAGGCCCAAAGCAACCAAAAAAAAAAAAAAAAAAAAAAAACTAATGGAAGAAAAGAGGGACATAAGATGAAGAGAGGGAAGAGAGGAGAGAAGGGGGAGTGGACGTCCTATACTAAGAGGAGAAGAGGCTTGGGATGTCCTCTATGCGATGCTCCTTTATTTATAGGTTTTGGCCTCTCTTTGTTTGCTAAGAGTTATTTCTTGATTGAACTTAGTTTCCTTCTCCTTAGCTTAGTCTTCAAGGAAATCTCCTATCCTAAGCAACAATCTGAATTTCAAAAGATTCCTTGCTAAGGATAGGGGCTTGGACTCCAAGTCTTTCCACGTGGGCTCCTCCAAAAATCTCCATGATCATTTAGAAATTTCTTGCAATTCCCACTAAAATTATAGCAGCCAATTTTTTGAGTCATATCTCCCATAATACAGCTCTGATCAATGCAATCTTGGGCTGTATAGATATCTACTCGAGTTTTCCAACTGATGGTAGATTACGTCGATCAAACACTCAGTTTGAGAGTTATGGGCGTTGCAAGTTGCTTCTCCCTAGAAAAATGAGAATAATTATACAATAATTTGACCTTCCATGTGGGACCCATTTTGGACATCCAACATGCTTTGATTTCTCTTCCTTGGTTATATCTTAATTCTCCTTTCCATCTTGAATTCTATCTCCTTCTTAATTTAAAACTCTTTCCCCACAAATTTTATTTTTTCTCAAACCTCCTTGGATCCACTTCCCATCTTGAACTCTTCTTTAAATTTAAATCTCAAATCTCTTAGATAAGAAGAGAATTTTTAATTTTGGAAATACAAGATTAGAGATTCACAATTTTGAAAATTTGGAAATATTGCAACCAAGTGGGGCCCCTTCCTTGGGCGTGCATTGGGATTCACACCCAATGGGTTGTGGGTCCCTCCTCTATGTATTTTTTCTTCTTCTTCTTCTTCTTCTCTTCTTTTCTTTCCAAGCTTATCTTAATGTGGGCATTGATTTATGAGAGTTTCCTACAAGAATAACAAACATATTTCAGTTATAATTAATCGTTCACAAGTGCCATGCATGAGACCTGAATCAATTTGAAAACATGCATCTTAAAATTTCGTTGTGCCTAATTTTTCATGAACCATGCAATGATGCATAAATGTGATGCATGTTCCTCTAAGTCAAAATGCTAATTGGTGTGACACTAAGATGATGTAAACCGTTGATTTCATAAAACTCATGCATAATTGATGATTTTGACTGATTTTGATTAAAACTCCAACTTTAAAGCTCCTATGCATGAAATTATTGAATTCTTTGGAATTCAATGCAAATGACCCTAGTTAAGTCCACAAATTCACATAAAATGATAAACTAAATGTACCATTTTTTGGACTTATCATTTCTCTCTTGTTTCATCACTCTATTTGTGTATAAATATCGTAGGACCATGGGGATGGTGCCTATATGCTTCAACCTTCAAATAATGTAAAACTAAGACAAAACTATTGGGTATTTTCTAAACCCACTTATTTTAAGGAGTCTCAATTGGCAATTGAGTGTACCTTTCCAAAGCATTAGAAAAAAACATTCTTTCTCTTGAAAGTTGAGAAACTGTAATGCCCCAATTTCGAATACCGAGTGTACCGCCAAGGTACTAAAATTTAGAGCGCTGCTTTTTGAAAAATTCGAGAACTTCCAAGATCATAGGTCCGCAGTGAGGTTCAATTTAAAACTTTTAAACAACATATATAATCAACGGTTAAGTGGGGAAGCATAAAAAAAGGTAATGGAAGTAATAACAATAAAGTGTGGAAGCTGTAAATGTATCAAATGCAGCAAGGCACAAGTATAAGCTAGTCTCAAATTATGAATAATATGGCTACATATCAGATAAATCTCACCTCACTCACCACAAAGGTCACTCAAAAACCCAAACAAAGTAATCACTCAATCCTTGGTATAGGCGCTCCAAGCTCTGGCTCAACATCCTGATCTGTCGGTCCCCTTGCATACTCACCTGGTAAGGGCTTCTCGAGGAATGAATTGCCCTTGGGGTCGAGGATAATACCTAAGCACCAAATAATGGGTCAGATCCAAGGATCTGGCAAGGCACATTATACAAGTAACATAAGATGTATGCATCAACAAAGAATAGAGACGATAATAATATCATGAGAGTGATAAAGGTACAATGCTAGGCAATTATGCAAAGTATAGCACACGAGCTGGCCACCTTGGGATATTATGTCGCGGCCTCCCGTACTTTCGTCTAGTCACGACACAGAAAATGAAGTATAACGCAAGGGATGACAAGCATCGCCAATAATAATAACAATATAACAATCCTAAGAAATATATAGACCGCTATCGGAATCCATCAGCTGTCTATGTATAGCTCATCATGATAGTCTCATCTACAATAAATAGCTCCCACCAAGGATGATCAGTCCAATGACTAAGTTTATAACAATCGAGTGAATGTTTAATGCCGACTCTAGGAATCAAATAAAGGTTTGTGTCTGTCTAGGCTCTCCTTGTGCAAGCAAGGCCATAACATGTCCATACAAGGTCCGGTATCCAATTCCAATCCAAACGTCCAATCCATAGTCTAAGGCCATCATCAAATCCATGGCCATGACCCACCATGTCATTGTCTTAGTTTAACACAATCCAAGTACATCATCACTATCCATGTCCAGCATTGTTCAGCCCATTTCCCATTCATAAATGGGTTTATAAAGCCATAATAACAGTCCTATTCATCAAAGGTATCACATCCATCTATCCTTAGGCCATATAATGGCCCGCCTAGCTACAGACACGAGTCCAATGTTCTTCTTCATTCATAATATCGGGTCACCACTAGGAAATCCTAGGTTTAGGTCTTCTAATTTCCATTTAATTAACAGATATGAGCAATAGATAGATACAAGAGTGAACATTAACGAATAAAGTCTAACATATCCCTCAATCCAAGCCAATCAATGGAAGAATAGCAAAGGTCCAATCCTAGGTTATGGCCCCCTTTTCAAGTCTAGGTTTATGTCGGTCAATTCAATTCCTAAATGAAGTTTCAGATGCCAAGGGTAGTGTATTTGGCGCTCCTGAAGTTACGAACATCTTCAACGACGTCTAAGGGTTGAATCAAAATCCAAATAATACACAAGACTCTACTTTGGTGACCCCCATGAGTCAAGGTCAAGTCCAACACTTAACTAATGCTAGACACATCATTGGAAGTCCAATTGGATGGTCAATGGGCCCCACAAAAGATTACAAAATAGAATTACACAAAACCGGAAGTCACTGACTTTAGTGTATCCGGTTGACATCCTCCAAGGGTGGTTGATCGGGTACACTAGAGAAGCCAGGATTTTGATTCACAGGTCGACATCCTATCTAGTGTATCCCGATCGACATCATGGCCAAGGTGTTGACTGGGTACATAGAAATTTTTGGACAAGAACCTGGTAGGCAGAACTCCTTGTTCTGGAATTCTACAGTATGTCCGGTCGACATCCTGGCCAAGGCGGTCAACCGGGTACACTGAATTTCTATGACTGAGAGACTTTTCAATCCCTAGTTATATTTCTGAGTTTCCTGTGTATCCGGTCGACATCCTCCAAGGGTGTTTGATCGGGTACACTGGAAATTCAAATTTCCATATTTCTGTAACGCATTTCAATCTAGTTTCCATCAAAACCCAGCTAAATCTCATCCATTCATCATAAAACCATGCCCAAACATCAAGACCACTCCATCCATCACAAATCCATCATCAATTGGATCAGTGATCATCCAAATGGGGAAAACCCATCCATCAAGGCAAAAATCCAAGAAAAACAAGGCTTAAAGAGATAGATCAATCAAACACCATATGAATGAAAATGGTAGAATCAAACAATGGAAAACTTACATTTTATCCTAAATAGGTATATTGTACTTGCCTCTAATCCAATTACAATGAAAATGGCTAGAAAAGAGAAATTCAAGCTGTAAATATACAAATCCAAGCTCATATGGCTTTTAATCTCTCAAACAACCTGAAAACTCAGATCTACAGAGATCTATAGCTCCTAAACCCAGATCCACAAGAGAATTTCATTAGGGAAATGGAATTCTAGAGAGAGAAAGGGAAATTCATGGAAATTGAGATAGAGAGAGAATTACCTGGTCTTGTAGAGAGATGAGAGATCTAGGGGATGGGAGAGATCCTTAGGAGAGATAATGGTTAGCACTTGTAGAGAATTCTCCTTCTTCTTGTAATAGAAACCCTAGATCTAGGATTCTAGAGAAAGAATTGGAGGGAAAACTTGGAGGGAAAAGAGAGAAATGAAGGAAAATGAGGGAACGAAGAGAGAAAGAGAGGAAAAATGAGAGAAAATAGAGGGAGAAACCCTTTGACAGGGGGAGGGCCTTTGTATTTATAGATCTTGAGTTGAAAAGGAAATGTACAAAGTGGCCCTCCTTGGTTAGTTATAAATTGGGATTAGTACATGGGCATTTAGGGGATTTTAGGTATAGTTACAATAATATTCTCATGTGGAAACCCTTCATATTAATTCTAATTACTAGCAAGGCCTCTAACTAATTAACAAACTTATAAAAGTCTAATAAACACCCTATAGGTTCTAGAAAATACAAAAAATGGACTTCTTCCTAGAAAATAGGCTAAAATCCTAGAAAAATACTATACTACCCTTACTAACCCCTATTAAGTAGTATAATTAGCTAATATATATTATAATTTACACAATTTAAACATAAGTGAGGGTCCACAAGGGGTGGGGCCTCACATAAACGGTTAGGAAAAATAATCCTTTTCTCTCCTCTCCATGAGCCACGTCAGCATTGTGTATGAATTGGGAAAAAAACTGACAGATTTTCTCCTCTCTTGAGCCACGTTGGTAGTAAGCTCAAGAGGCACAATGCTAGAGCAACGTCTTTCTCCTTCATTATAAAGCACCACATAGTTTCTCTCATCCTTTCTATTTTAATTTTGAGAAAGAATCTTGAAATCAAATGCAATGGGACGGACAATTTCTCTGAGATTGTTATTGAATCGCACAAGTAACCATATTGAGGAGATCAATTATGAGAATAAAAAAGGCACCATCGTTGATAAGGATTACTTTGATCACAACAAAGACAAATCATGCATTCGTCCCTCCAGGAAGACCACTCTCGATTTCAAACTCTTTGATTATTACTTCGAGAGAAATTGCATCAAAGGAGATGGCAAACTCACAGTCCTCTATAACTGCTCTAATCTTGTTGAAGACCACATAAACCCACTCATTAAATCCCTTAAGTGCCTATCTATATCAAATCAATTAAGCGGTCACACCTACTTCACACGCCCACAGTCTATAGAAAAAGTGTTAATGGGATGGGGTTGCCAAGTGATAGAAATCCCGATAATCAAGGAATATTTTTCGACTCTTTGACAACTCGGATGATTCTTCGGCTTGGAATGATGTTTTGGAAGAGGGATTCGAGGTCACATGGTCGGTGATCGACCAACAGGCCGGATGATTCATGGTGCAACAGGAGTTGGTCCCATTATCCAATGCAGACCAAAACGTTATTACACCACATCAGCAGTGACGACACATCAGCACCCAGTTCTGTTTTGTTGTCAATCATGTATTCTATTCAACCTTAATGCCGGACATGCTCTTATTAAGATTAAATTTGAGGACATTTTACAGTATATATGGGCCATCATTTTAGTTGGGCTTTCTCATATAGTTTTTGATTAATTTCATGTATATGCTCCTCTATTATTGTGATATTATTGAATTGGTTAAATTGGTGTCTGGGACTTGTGATATAACCATATAACTGGTGTAGGATTTTTATTAAAACTCAAAGTTTAGCCTCATTTTTAATTATGGAGGATGCACAGGTTAATACTTGTGGCAATTTAATTGGGTGTGTGCCTTTTGGGTTATTGAATAAAATTAGTATATCACTTGGGCTAATCTAATTTTGGGTGTGCTTTAACCTTATCGTTAATTCTTACTTATCAATTATTAATTATTATTTATTAATTTGGCCATTCCTCGCGAAGGGTTACCGCAGATTGTGCAGCACAAACTCAGTCTTCCCGCCATTTTTTTTTTGTATTTTTTCTGAGCGACGATAGTGTTGCCCAGAGAAATTTATACGACGCTAGTGTCACTCCTCATATCTTCTTCTTCCTCATCTTCAACCTATTTCTCCGTATCGCATACAGGTTTTCCACTATTCATATTGGAGGAAAAGCTACGAACACAAGTTTTATTTTCCAATGTTCATGTGGGTGGAAAAGCTACGAACATAAGTTTTCCATTGTTCATATGGGTGGAAAAGCTGCAAATACAGGTTTACCCTGCCAAGTAACAATTCTCTCTCTCCATTTTCTCATGGATGGGTTCATGGGTTGAGGGTAAGCTCTACATGATAATGTACGGGCATAAGATTGTTATTGGAATCATTCTTCCATGTTATGTCTGCCATTTTTTTTTTTATTTCCCGTCTTTTTTACTTTTCAACATAAATCTTGAGAATATGAAAAGAAGAAAGAAAGAAATAGCATGTTAGTTCATAGTAATCTTTTTATAAAGCCTGTGATACTGTTTTCCCAAGATGATTAGGAGAAAATGGAGTGGAGGAGATAGAGAAATAGGTGGGGAGAACATGTAAAAAAATAAGAGGAAAAAGAAACAATAGAGTTATGTGTTTTAAGAAAATCGCGTAGCATCGCTCCCCTCAGTATTAAAAAAAATGGAAGAGGTCCTCATAGACCCTGTTTGTGCTACACAATTTGTAGGGATCCTTTGCAAGGAATGGTCGAATTTCGAGACTTTTTCCGTAAAATCCTCTTAACTATTTCATTTAAATGATATTTAACCTGCATTGCAGGGGCTTTCATGCTAGTTTGTCTCTACAAATGGTTGTGTTTAGAATTTTCCCTGAATGGATGTAACTCAATGCCTATGGGTTGCTACCAACTCTATATATAAATCCCAAATCTAGATTTTGATATGTAATCAATATCTAAGTTGTTTGAATTTTTTCTTCTTTTGTGATTTTGGGGCAAATTTATATTAGGTCTCTTAAGTGCATTCTTGAGGCAGATACAGTATCTCATGGAGAAGTTTTCTATGCAGACCACCTGCATGTGGGGGAGAATCGTATTAAAGAAAAACATTTTAATCTTACACTAGCATGAAGGCCCTGTGCAATGCACAAGTTAAGTCTCATGTAACCTGAATAATATATGAAACATATAAATCCATTTATATGAAACACATAACACAAAGTTACCTCTTTCTCACCTTTGTTGTCTTCTTGTAAACATGTTTTAATCTTGTGCCTTGCAGATTCTTCACTGCATTTGCCTCATCTAGGTCTTATCCATCTTTGACAGATTCTACATAGGTCTTATCCATCTTTGAGTTAGAATAAAGGGAGATAGAGAGGGAGGTTGGTTGGGAGATGTGTGGAAAAGAAATTTCCAAAGTTGGTGTGATGAATAGTTTTAGTGGAGAAATGGTTTAAAGATATGAAAGGGGTGTTTCCTTTTTTTAAGAGATGCAACCATTGATTTAAAGAGAGATAAAAAGTTGGCATGTCTTTTGAAGTAATAAATGGGTCCCAATTGCTGATGTGGCTCAAGGAAAGAGAGATTTGAGAGTTTTTTGTGTAATTGCTTTCTAACCACTATTCACCTTTCAAGAGAAGGAACTAGCAAGAAGTCCCGTGAGATGCACGGTTAAATCTTATGTAAATTGGAAAATAAATTAAATGTAATATTTGAATTAAGTATTGATTAATAAAGATAGTAATTGACTAATGATAATTAAATCCATTTGTGTAATATCAAAATATTAAATCATATTATCCATTAATTAACTAAAAAGAACTTGGTAATGTTTGAATTAAATTCTTAACAACATTGGAAGCACAAATATGGCTCATTACGATTTTCGCTGAAATTGGAGTGGGTGTAACCATTGAGTTAATCATATGTTAAAGTTTGATCTAAACAACAACATTTCCAGGAAGCCACTCCCAGTCTTGAGGGATGAATGTTGATAGACTTAATACATCCTTAACGAAAGATCACACTTGAAAATGTGATTTACAATATAGGAGTTAGTTAAGGAACCAACAAAAAATACTAATAAATTAGCCCAACACTTGAGAAATTAGAAAAAGGAGAAACCCACAAATTCCAAGTTAAATCAATTTGCTCCAGAATTCTCAAGTTGGTGATTAGAATATGCTCTTTTACATTGTATGACACATGATTCAAAATCAATTCTTACTTGCTATTTTGGCAGCCAGGAAGCTTATTTGCTTTAGAAGAAGAGGACAAAGAAGATGAATTTTCATAATATGAGAGCGCAGTGAAGGTGTTTAGTGTCTCAAAGTTGTGGTGTGGAGAAAATAACACTTTGCTAAGACTTTATAAGAATGTAAATGGAATTACTAAACAACATGGCTGGAACCATTTGTTCAGGAATGTAATATAATGTATGTGACAATATCTATCATATAATATAATGCTCCATTTCTATATAAGGAAAGTTGGAAGGTTCTAGATGAGTTTTAGTTCTTTTTCCATTGCATTAGAACAATGATGTGAGGAAAACTGAAATAAGGTTATGAAAGAGAAGATGTGGAAAGAAACTATTATGTTGTGTTGCAAGGAAGGAGAGAGGCGTAACTCTTGAGGGAGGAGAGAACCGGACATTTTTTGTTCAATGCATAGACACTGCTATCATGGTGATGAATGACATCAGTGTAGAGCAGAGGTATTTGTGATACACGTCAAATTCTATGCACCACAATAGATGCATCATCTTAATGTGGGCCATGTGCTTTGTGATTATGGGACCTAAACCTGTTTAAAGAATCCTAAATAATAGCAGTTAGTTGACCCAATTTCCCTTTGAATGAGTAAGAGTCACGTAGGTAGGTTGTTAGCTTTATTTGAGCTTTTGTTGGAGAATGTGGATGTTGGAATGTAAATGTTGGAGACTTAAGAGTCTATGTGAAATAGTTGTTGGTCTCTGTATTTAAAGGAGGACTAGTAATAAAAATGATCATGACTGATTTTTCATTAATAGTTCTCTGTTTGGTGCAATCTCCCATATGAGATTCTATCTTCTTAGCATCCTTTTTGAGTAGTGATTTATATCTTTTCATTATAGCTCGAGGAATACTAGAAAGTTCGTATCAATTGGTATCAGAGAAGTTCAATCCTGAGATGGAGGACAACACGGTTTGTGTTCTAATGGAAGAACCAATAAGTAACCTATAGATGTCTTAGGTCAAGTTGAAGGAGACCTGAATGCCATGGCAAGTTGCTAATCGAGATATTACAATACCTGGAGAATCTCCGCAGTATAGAAACCTCTATCGAGAAGACATCTCAGGTAGACCATGCTGTTATTGAGCCACGGGTTTGGTGCTGCTCCATCAACACAATGGTAATGTGAGAGCCCAAAACCCTGAATCGACCGCCGCTGCCACCACACTAGAATTGCCTCTACCCACCCCAATTGGTGGCGCTTACATCCACTTCCCATTCCCTAACGATGTTGTCAAAGTATCCATTGCTAGCTTCCCCATAAAACTCCCCAAGGGCTTCACAGTTCTCCAAGCGTGCGAGGTCGTTGGCGTTGACATCCCTCGCTTCTGCTAACACAGCCTCTTATTCGTCGTAGAAAACTGCCATGTGTGCCTTGTTAGATTGTATGGACTCAATCTATCAGATGATGTAATAAATTTATTAATTTCTTTATTTATTAATAATATCATGCTTTCTTTTCATGAGATGAATGGTGTTTTTATTACTTAATGTACATGACCAATATATATGAGATGATGGTTCATGAGTTGAACCGGGTCCTATTAGTTTATTAGATGTGATATATGTGTATGGATGAGATTCACACACGGGAGACATGTGTCACAAATCTTATACTTAAAATATCTTCACAACCAGTGATGAGACTAGGCATCTCATCTGATAAGGTTGCAGCACTTTGATCACTATGAGATAGTGTGATTTGTCTCGATCATCACAATGTAAGATTTTGGTTCACGGTGCTGGTACATTGGATGTATTGAAGGACCATGAGAAGCACCTCATGGAATACTGTCTCGAGTTTAAAGTTTGCTCTCATAATTCCCTAGCAATAGACTCTCAATCCTGAGACATTGATGAACTCAAGTTTTTATTTATTCATTTGCTTTGAGTCACCAATGAGTGAGGCCAACTGTAGGTCAACACTTCGGTGTCTTGGGTACGTGGTAGTAGGTCTGTAGGAACATTCAATGGTTAAGATGAAATCTATCTATATTATCCCTTTGTGCCAATTAATAGATTTATCATTAGTAAGTGCGCACCCATCTCGATTAAGAATTAATTGGATGGTACTAATGATCGCTGTGATTAATTGGGGCTCAAGGATAATAAGATGTGAATTTAAATTGGTGAGACAGTTTTAGTCCAATTAATCCATGCATATTGATAGAGGGGCTTACTTGTGGTAATCGGGAAGTTTAGGATCTTCATTGTAATTTATTCTTAAGACTGGAGTACAATTGCATTTATATAGTGATGTTATTTGCAATTAACTGTGGGCCCGGATCGCACATGAGATGTGGGGTCGCGGTGTCTCAGTTGGAGTCAGCTTTCTATGGAATCCTTAGTGGTCCCCACGCTAGCCCAAGTTATTGGAAAGATACTAATCCTACTTGAACTCTGAAATGAAGGAATTAGAAAGCTACTATTTCTATTTGAAGTGAGAAATCTAATAGTGGTAATAGTAGCGTTACTAATTTGTGTGGAAGTAAGACTTTTATTTCAATTAGTAAAAGAGGAAGGAAAGAGGTTGCTTAAAGCTATAAAAAGGAATCAAGGGGCTGGGACGTCACTCTTGGATTTCATGCCTAGCCCCCCCTTTTGTGCAAAAGTTGCACATCTCTCTTGCTCTTCTAGTTCTCTTCTAGTTCTTTGAGTTTCTTGAAGGGTTTTCTCTTGAAGTTTCCACCAGTCTTCTTGAGAAAAGAGATCTGATAAGGGTTATAGCGTGGAAGACTAAGAGATCTTGGAGATCCTAAGTTGCTTACAAAGAAAGAGTTTATTCAACTAGTAAATCTTCATTTTCATTAGAGCACAACCAGGCTCCAAAGGTATAATCTGCTTTTCTATTACTTGTGGATTATTTTGTTGCATGGTGTTGCTTTAGATAGGTTATTATTGCTGTACATGATAGATGAATATGAGGGATTGCATTCTGGATATGATTTGTGGCCTTATGGGCACTTGATCGCTGAGTCAAGTGGGTCAAAAGTTTTGAAAATCTGTCCATGAGGCCCACCTATTTCCAACAGTGTGCGAGGTCATTGGCGTTGACATCCCTCGCTTCTGCTAACACAGCCTCTTATTCATCGTAGAAACCTGCCATGTGTGCCTTGTTGAGGTCGAGAAGTTGCCAAAACCTGTCATCTCTTGTGCCATGCCCGCGCTTCTTGAGATGACAATTAAGACATACACGCTGGTAGCAAAGAAAGCAAGGGAAGATATGATGGAGTTTCTACTAGTGAACCATCTGTTAGGTTTCCCAATTTTTGATCCGGGTGGGGAGTGTGATCATCAGGACCAGTTGATGGCGTTTGGATCAGAAATCAAGAGAAGCTTTGCAGGAAAAGCATCTAAGCATGTGGGGGCGTGTGGGAAATGTGCTAGATCCCTTGTTGCTCTCATTACACGTCACTTCGAGGATTTTCGTGATCATTCATTGTACAAAGGTCACCAGGTTTTCTTATACAAAAGAGCTCATATATTTGCATCAAATTTGTGGAGTGCCTTCAAGGGTCAAGGACATGGCGAATTATGTGGCATGGGCTTGATCACTATATTTGCATACTACATTGTTCTTGCGGTGCTTAGGGAGCTTGGTGTGTTGCAAAACAGTTTAGCCTTAGCTGGCACTATTGATGCTAATGATGAAATAAATTCAGGTAGAGAAGAGGAAGTGGAAAAAACGAAGGACTTGATCAAGGCAAAATTTAGGAAGCAGGGGTCGAGTGTAGAATTTTTGGTCCAGGTGAGAGAATATACGAAGAAGAAGAAGAGGACCTTCTGGTCCCCATTGCACCATGGAAGAGGTGAAGAATACTTCAGCTTGACATACCAAAGGGAACAGCTCCAAGCGGATTCTAAGAATATCATCACAGAATATATAGTGGGCCTGATATTGCTAGGAAGGCCAATAACCAAAGTCTATTTTGAACTCTATGGGTATACAAGCATGACCCAGGACATCTTTTTCCTCTCTGATTTCAAGCTTGGCCATTATACGAAGACTCTACCTAGATCAATGTTCTTAGTTAAGTTTATTGGCACCATAGTAGTAGGAACAATCATCCTTGGCACGGTGGTTGTTGAACTTCATCGATCGCATATGCCATGATTACCTCTCGCCGTCCAACGGTTGTTATTGGTTCAACGGCAAGTGGCACCTGAATCAGATGCTACTTGGGAACATTATAGATTGCTTGAATAGTGGTTTCCTAAATGCTAACCTTGTGGACAAGGTTAGGGCGGTGAATTGATACAAGTCAAATTCTATGCACCACAATAGATGCATCATCTTAATGTGGGCCATGTGCTATGTGATTTTTGGGACCTAAACCTGTTTAAAGAGTCCTAAATAATAGCAGTTAGTTGACCCAGTTTCCCTTTGAATGAGTAATAGTCACATAGGTAGGTTATTAGCATTATTTGAGCTTTTGTAGGAGAATGTGGATGTTGGAATGTAAACGTTGGAGACTTAATAGTCTGTGAAATAGTTGTAGTCTCTGTATTTAAAGGAGGACTTGTAATAAAAATTATCATGACTAATTTTTCATTAATTGTTCTCTGTTTGGTGCAATCTCCCATCTGAGACTCTATCTTCTTAGCCTCCTTTGTTAGCAGTGATTTATATCTTTTTATTATGGCTTGAGGAATGCTAGAAAGTTCGTATAAATTTCAGAGAGAGAGAGAGAGAGAGAGAGAGAGAGAGATTTTGCATTTGAACTAAAAGGCATGAAATGCATTTTTACTGTAAGCATTAACGAAGAACCAAAAAACAAAGTATATTGATGTTTTGTGAGTCTTACTTTTCCATTCAACCCTATATTAAGCCAAGTTGAGTAAAGTAATGAGAATCCAGAATTTATTTCAGATTTCAAATGAGAAGGGAGAAAAAAGTATACTGAGTTTTGCGAATCGTGAAGCACAAAACAATGTCTAAAGTTTAATACCAGAATTAATCAAGATGTGATGTTAAGAACCCAACGTTTGAATATTGACATGCATAAAAAACACATGCATTGTTTATTTTGAAAGCCGTGTAACAGTTTCTATGACTGCATCAACAACAGTAGGAGCGTTATCAATGTTGTTGTCGTCAATGATCATGATGTAGTATTCTTTAACACAATGCAGTTACTTGAGAGGAAGAGTAACAGTTTCTATGTGCTTGTTAAAGAGATGTGTTACTTGAGAGGAAGAGTAACCAATAGTGTATAAATGCAGTTGCTTGCTGATGTGGCATGAGGAAAATTCAGATCCTGCCTTTCTTTGGCCAACTGTTTTTCAGCTTTAAAGAGAAAGAACTAGCATTCAAAGCCCGTGCGCACGGTTTAATGTCATATATATTGAATGGTTAATTATAATTTATATTTTTTAATGTCATATATAATGAATGGTTAATTATAATTTATATTTTAATTAATTCCTCATTAGTATTGAGTGTCCATAATTATTCAATTATTTTCAAAGCATGTATAAGTTGTTGAACATCGAAGACCTATAATACTAATTAGGATCATAAGCTATAGTAAAAGAGGTAAGCAGTTTATTTCGTAGGCTTGCTCAAAAGTTAAAAATAGGGGATCAAAAGGTTCTAGCCTCTGAAATTTAAAGCATAATTTTTTTAGTTGTTTGAATACATTTAATGCATACACTTCGTAGGCTTGCTCAAAGTTAAAAACAGGGGATCAAAAGGTTCTAGCCTTTGCCTCCTCTTGATTATAACCGCATCAATTAGTTATAATCCGAAATTTAAACTACATTTTAATGCAGACACTACGTGGGCTTCCTCAAAATCGTTAAGCAGCATGAAAGAGTCGCTTAAGGAAGAATGTTGGATTCTTCTGCTACTATGCTTTTATTCTTTGTTGGTTGTTGCATGATTGATATCAAACACATTCGGTCATTCCAGGTCCTAAAATTAGTTGTTTAAAATCTGTAGGAAATCTAAATTGTCATCTTTTTGTATTCACTCTTCCTAGAATAATCAAGGTCAACCACAGAATAACTCCTACATAATTTATTTTTTTAATCCCTCTGCTTTACCTTCACCTACCAAAAGACATGGGACGGAAATGTTCACTCCGTGTCATACTTTAAAACTATTTTTTCTCTTGAAAGGTATAGCATGGCAACACATAATTTAGAGGCATAATGATGATATATTACTATATTATGTTCTCTATATCAATTCATAGACATTCAAAAAAATTAGAATATTATTCATGTCTGTACCTATAACAATGATTTCTTAAGCTTTAATAGTCATAGACTCTAGATAACATGATTGCTGTGTGGGGGCATTTTCATAATACAAAGATTACCTTAGTTTCGGTAATAGTACTAACTGGGTCTCGGCTTCATCCCATCCCGACAATAGCGCCAATGAAGATTCTTACAGTACCGAGATCATCTTAACTTCGGTAAAAGTACCAGCTCGGTATGATTCGGTCTCGGTGATATTATTCCAATTTGGTAACAGTACCAGCTCGGTACAACGCATCTCGGCAATAGTGCCAGATGGCGTCCAGCTTACGATTGTGCTTGGCCTCGGCACCATCCTCAGTTCGGTCCACCAAGACAGGCACTAACTTAAAACCAGTGACAGTTGTCTCATCTTACAAAATATGTCAGAAGATAAGGACATGCGCCGGATAAAGATAAGGAGTTATTTTTATCTGGTGATTACGTCTGTAATACCTGACAGATCGGGATAAACCGCGGATAAGATCCAATCATCGAAAAATCAGGATGAAATCACGGGATTTTCAGCTATATATACAAGGGGCTAATTCAGAACTAGTATGCATACGCTCACGCTTACACACATCCAAACTTCTGTTTCCCTCCTCCTTCCCTTCGTTGAGTTGTGGAGCTATTAGGCATCAGAGGGCTTTACACTGAGAGCAACCAGGCTCTCTGACTGCAGTTTCCTTCTCTTTATTCAGGTTTTTAACATCCGATCTTTCCCAAGAGAATTTTCACATCCACTTACGCAAGTCCGTGCAGATTTAGGCACTTACAATTGGCGCCGTCTGTGGGAAAAGAAGGAATCAAATTCACAAAGCGAATGCCTCCAAAAGATAAGAAGGGCGAAGAGTCGTCCAAAACCCAATTACCACCGCCGGTACAGCCAGCACAATTGCTGCCGGTATTGTAAGAACAATCGGGCCCTTGCTAGAGGAGATCGGGGACAAAGTCTGGCCCGACAAGCGTGGAAATCCAATCGAGTTCGTCTTCGAAGGGGGTGATGGCACCTCCCCGACAAGATAACCTGCAACGGAGCGTCCTCGGCGAGATAAATCCCCAATGCGGCGAGATAAATCCCCAATGCGGCGCAGATCTCATTAATCCCACCATCAGGTTGACGACGAAGAAGATTATGACAACCCTTTCCTCGCGGATATCAGGGCTCAAAACCTTGTTATCCAAGAGCAGGTGGAGTTGATTCGTCAACTCCAGAGGCAACTCCACGAGAAAACAAAGACCCCCTTTCCATTACCTAAAAGCGACCGAGCTCCTTTGGCAGAGTAGGATTTGAGGCAAACCTGAATAACAAGAGGCGCGACGGAGCCCACGATGAAGGCTCGAGTAGCAGCCACTTGCGTGAAGACACTAGGAGGCCGCAACAAAGGCCGGAGGACGATGAAGACCTGAGAGAATGGCTTGACCGACAAGTTAAATAGACGGTCCAGCAAAACATGGAGGTGGTCGGTTTCACCCGGGATCGGCTAAACGCTTACGATTTCGAGGATCTCGACACATCTCCCTTCTCTCAGGAGATAAGGGATTTTCCCCTCCTAGAAAAGTTCAATGTCTTGAGGTTCGTTCTCTACGACGGGACCTCGGACCCAGCGACGCACCTCAGACATTTTACTCAGCCGATGTCGGTATGGGGGGACATCGGTCATCTGAACTGTAGAGTCTTCTCTTCCAATTTTGGAGACCTTCCCCTGAAGTGGTTCTGCGTACTACCACAGGGATTGATCTCGAGTTCGCAGCAACTCCGGAGTTCCTTTGTGGAGAAATTCTAGGCTCCTAGGGTCATCCCCAAGACAGACGATGACCTAATGGCCATCAGGATGAGGCGGACTGAGAACATTACCCAGTTCGCCAAAAGGTTTTGGACTGTTTACAGTCAGGTAGAAGATGCCATAGATAAGGTGGCGATCAAGTCCTTCAAACAACCTCTACTGCCAGGCAACGAGCTTCGGAAGGATTTAGTGCGGTTCCCAATGGTCACGGTGAAGGCACTGATGGTCCTGGTGAACCAATTTATAGAATAAGAAGAAGATGAGGCTCGAGTTCAGGAAAGCTTTGGCCTTTGGCATGAAGACCGGCCCTCCAAGAAGGATAAGAAGTCGTTTTGGAAAGAAGAGACAAATTGAAACAGAGGCTCTTCGAGTTTGGCAGTAGCCTCAGTGTCTACCTCGGGGGGTGATAAGTCTAAACCACCCGCCTCCTCCTATAAGGCTGTGAATACAGTGTTCAAGGAGTCTATTTATAAACTTCTAGGTAGAATCAAGTCGCAACCGTATTTCAGTTGGCCGCAACCAATGCGGGGAGATCCCTCTACCTGGGATCAAAATAAGTTCTGTGCCTATCACAAGCAAAATGGGCACAGAACCGAAGACTGCAAGACCTTCAAGTCCCACCTCGAGAAGCTTGTTAGGGATGGACACCTGAAGGACTAAATAAAAGAGGAGGGCAGAAATAATGACCGAGCTCATTAGCGCCGAGGTGATGATGGCCAGGATAGCGATGAGCTGGAAGGAATCAATCATTAATGTTATACACCTGGTTCCCGTGCCTTAAGGGAGCAATCAAGCCTGTGCCGAAGCCCGAAAGGCTTCACACAGCAAACAGGTGATGACAGTCAGCTGAAACTAGTTGTTAAAAAAGCTTGGTGGGAGCGACCCAAAATCTGATTCTCAGACAAGGACCTAGATAGGGTTCAGCTCCCCCACAGTGACCCTCTGGTTCTGACCTTGAAGTTAAAGAACTTCATGGTGAAAAGGGTTCTTGTGGATCTTGGGAGTTCATCAGAGATCCTCTACTTCAATTGCTTCAAGAAGTTGGGTCTCAAGGAAGAAGGCTTACAGGAAGCACGCATTCCCTTGATAGGCTTCAACTCAAAACCGGTCTATCCTAAGGGAAAAATCTCCCTCAAAGTCCAAATTGAAGGCTCCTCCATGTTAGCAGATTTCCTTGTGGTGGATGCACCATTTCCATTTAATGCAATAATGGGGAGAACTTGGCTGCATAATATGGAAGCAGTGCCTTCCACTCTTCACCAAAAACTCAAGTTCCCATTGGAGAAGGAGAACGACAGAGTGGAGGTGATTACGGTCAGAGGCGACCAGCACATGGCCAAACAATGCTTGATGAGTGTGGTACCTGGTGAAGCAGAACCAGCACAGGTGCACATGGCCGAGCTGGATAAGAAAGCCGAACTGCAAGATGTCGGTCGAGCTCCAGGTCAGAAGAGAATTGAAGATTTGACCGAGGTGAAGGTTGACTCCGACGATCCTGAAAGATATTTTTTGCTCGGAAGTCAACTCACCGAACCAGAGAAGTCCGAGCTCTTAAACTTCTTGTTGCAAAATAAAGAAGTTTTCGCTTGCACACCCTACGAAATGCCAGGCATCGACCCCGAAATCATATGCCACAAGCTGAATGTGGACCCTACGCACAAGCCTGTCATTCAAAAAGCACGGAGAATGGGGATCCCACAAACCGAGGCCGTGATTGAAGAGGTCGAGAGACTGCTGGAGGCTGAGGCGATTAGGAAAGTCCACTACCCTGAGTGGCTGGTCAACACAGTGGTGGTCAAGAAGAAGAATGGGAAGTGGAGGGTCTACGTTGACTTTACCGACCTCAATAAACCCTGCCCCAAGGATAACTTTCCACTCCCATAGATGGACCAGCTAATTGATGCCACTGCCGGGCATGACATGATGAGTTTCCTCGATGCCTACCGGGGTTACCATCAAATTTCGATATATGGGCCTGACGAAGAAAAGACCGCATTCATAACACCTAGAGGCATCTACTGTTACAAAGTGATGTCCTTTGGGTTAAAAAATGCGGGAGCGACTTACCAGAAGCTGGTAACGAAGATGTTCCAGGCCCAACTTGGTAAAACTATGGAGGTCTACATCGACGACATGGTTGTCAAGTCTAAAAGGTCACAGGACGACTTGGCTGACCTGAGTTAGACGTTTGACATCCTTAAGAGGTTCCAGCTCAAACTGAATGCATCTAAGTGTGCGTTTGGTGTCGGCTCCGGCATATTCCTAGGAAGCCTGGTCACGAGAAGAGGAATTGAAGCCAATCCAAAACAAATCTCGGCAATCCAGGCTATACAGTCCGACAACGGCGAACCAAGTCCAAAAGCTCATAGGGATGGCTGCCGCACTCAATCGCTTCATCAGCAATGTTGGAAATTTATACTAAAAACATACTCTATGTATTTGTCTATGACTGATTCATTTTTAGTATATTTTATTTTCTCATCTACCTGAGATTATATATGGGCAAATGGTTGCATTATTAGTTATTATGCATGTGAGCGCTTTTTATTCTATAAAGTAGACAAGTTGGTGTGCACAGTTTTACTTATACACGGAAGACTTGTCTTGGCTGCGGGAAACGGTATAGTTTCGACTCATTATGCTAGTACGCTTTGTGTGTACTGAACTGGACCGTGTTTTTGGGTATATTATCTTTATACTGACTATATAAGATGATGAACACCCAAATGGTTATTATGAGTGCTTGTACTCTTAATCCCGACATAAATAATAGACACATACATTTAGTGTTTGGCATTTTGATTTATGAATGAGTGAGATCATTTATGGGTTAATAATCTCAGTGAATTGGATGACTACACTACGTGTATGGTGGATATTAGTTTATTGATGGAATCCACGTCCAGTAATAGGGATTGATGATATCCCCTTGAGGAAGCTTTTAAGTTTTGATTATGTCAAACCCTACAGGTGGACTTTGTGTCCGACATATCAAAATAAGTTAAGTGTAAGGTTTAAAGGAATTATAAAGATATCGATTAAATATGGATGTCAGTAATTATTTAATCGATGGATATCTGAAATCTTAACCTGAGAAGACTAATAAGCATTTAATAACAAGAAGCTCGAAATATTATTTTGAGAATAAGGACAGGAGTGCAATTACAATTCTTTAGTTGACTGAATTGTAATTTATGGAAATAAGAATCTAATTTGGGTCAAATTAGGGTTTCCTATTTCCATTAGGAGCCTATCTTTATTTCCTTCTTAAGGTCCCTATTGTAGCCTATAAATATGCACTATTGCTCTCTAGGTTAATATACAAGAATAACAAGAGATAAATCTTGATTTTAGAGAGTAGAAGAGAATTCGCAGAAGAGGCCCACTCCATGGTGCGAGTTCGAGCATATAGGAATACAGTAGAAGATCTTGAGGTTTTTCGAGTTGCTGTAAGATCGAGATCAAATCAGAGAGATCTCGCAGGCATGATCTAATCATATTAGTTGAAAATTAGTTTTGTAGTAATCTGTATGCAATGTCTAGAGATCCCGATTTCTACTCGTTTCTAACAATTGGTATCAGCGTCTATCTTGATACTGCGTATGGATTATAGAAAACATAGTAAGATTATTGGTTGCTGTAAGAAAATTTGGTCTGTTGTTGCTGTAAATAACCCCTGTTTTGCAGCGAAATATCTAACTCTTGTTTTGCAGCAATTGAGTTAATGATCTGGCTATTATGGTCACCATGTGTGTATGTTATGTGAATGGATCCCATGAATTATATTCATGGTTATTGTTTTACATATTCTATACAAATTTTTATGGTGATGTACTTATATTGACATAGCATGTGAACGCCGTTCGTCAGGAGGCTTAGGGTTCAATGTAATTTTATGGTGATGTAATTATATTGACATAGCATGTGAACTCCGTTCGTCAGGAGGCTTAGGGTTCAATGTAACTTTATCTTAGAGAAGTAATTATATTGAGATACTATCGCGACTCCGGACCGAGACCCGGGCCCGCGACAATGATTACAAGTGATGATTTCCCATAGGTTCCCGCGGTGAGGATTCCGAGGCATGAAAATCTAGCTCACACGATCAAGTATGCGGAAGCATGTAGATGTAGCAAATCACATCTCAACTAGTCATGAATAATTTATTCAAATGCATGAGTAAAATAGCATCAAGACCAAGATATCATAAGTAGGAAATAAATCTAACATTCTCATTATAGTTCAAGCTACAAGGTTAACTAAAAGTATGTTAAGTGTTACATCCCAAAATAAGAGGCCAACAAAGGCCAATACAATTCCAAAATATATAAGAACCCAAAACGTGTTAAATCGGAACTCAAGATCCCGCCCGACGTCTAGATGACGTCGTCGGGCTGCCACTCACGAGCTGGGGGTGGCTCAACAACCTCCTCCAGACACTCCTCCTCAAAGGAAATGTCGCTTGCACCTGGGCACCAAAGTAACAAAACAATAAACACAACGGTTTGGTAGGTAATCAATTTAGGTAAGAGCATTTAATAACAAATGTTTAACGAAAACATATAAGATCAACTTACTGAACTTAAAACAAATACTTGACTGAAATACATTTCAAGATAGAAACAAACTAGCATGGATACATATTATATATCATGAATAGTAAATCCACAAAGAGCCCATCCTTTCTCTATCATATATAATGAAAAAAGCAAGTAAATCCACGATGAGCACGATATACATAATATAAACGAGACACGATTCCCACAAATACGGGATTCCGGCCGCTGAACCGGACACGCATGATGTGTAATAAAATACACGACTAATCTGCAGATAGTTCACATGTTTAAGGACCCCCGGATAGTGGATCACACTAAAGGGGCAGTCCAAGTTCGGTGGTGTTCACTTGAATTCATGAATGCACAAAACACGCGAAACACGGTCTAAACACGTCGAAACAAAGGGGAAAATCACTTATCAAAACAAGACAAGGCACGATTAGCAAAAAGGGCATAATTATATGCATACGAACTTAAGAAGTGATCCCCACTTGATGTTTAAAACAAATATTCGAACAAGCTTAAACTTGGAATTCAAAACGAGTACGCGATGTTACTTATTGTATCAAACCGAAGTTCAAACACGAAATTTCATCAAGCATATGTTGAGGCCATTCACTGACCTTTGTGTAATTGAGAACTAAATGTTGAAAGATAATGAATTGGTGTCCCCGAAGTTGAATTACATTTTGGAGTTCCACTTATATAATGTTAAGCTAAAGTCCTTAACATAGTCTAGTTTTCAATATTCAAAAATTATACAAATGGGATAAAATTTCGAAATTGAAAATTGACAGGTCGCTCGAGCAGTCTGAACAGTTCGCTCGAGCGAACTATCAGGTCGCTCGGGCGAGCAATCTTCTGTCTTGAACCTGACCAAACAGTGGATAGTTCGCTTGAGCGAACCAATGATCGCTCGAGCGGACATTTCTCTGTCTGCGCTCGGACCAGGCAGTGGCCTGTCGCTCGAGCGAACAGGCTTCTGCCTGTGCTCGCTGAGTGCAGAAACTGCACTTTTCTCAAGTGTTTCTTGGACCATTCCTCCTCTTCTCCTCACACTTAAACCACCTGAAATCCCCTGAGCCTCCATGCTCTCCAAGGGGGGTCAATTTCCACTTTTCCATACCATTCAATCTACAAATCTAAACATTCAAATCCCATTTCTTATCAAAGCTAAAATCCAAATTTTCCAATGAAACAAGGTTTTCAATCAAATTATAAATCTGGAAGTTGGAAAATTACTTGACATTAATACATATACTTGAATGGAAACCATATAATAAGAGTCTAAGAAGAACAAATCAAGTTACATGCAACTTCAAAAGTAACAATGAAATCCACAAACACACATGCAACATTCAACCCATAGAGATTACTTGCTTTTGCCAAAATCTTCTCCTTCAAGCACACTAATCCAAGAGCTAAGCCAAACACTATAAAGTCCCCCATGAAAACCATTCAAAACTCATCCAAACTTGTAAACAAGAAACCCGTTTTGAAATGGGTGTTGGAAGTTAGAAAGACAAGATCCTTAGGAGTCAAAAGGACTCCATTGAAGAGATGGGCTAGAGCTCTTACCTAGAGATGCCCAAATAAGAAGCAAGAATGGAAATGAAGAGCTTGCCCAACTAGAAATCTCAAGAAAATAGTATCAATAGAAAGCTTGGGATGAGAGGAAGAAAATGGTAGTCTTAGAATTTCATTTTGAGTTCTCTAGTTTATGCATTCAAGAGAAGAAAGTGAAGAGGAAAAGGGTTTTGAGCCCTAGGTCTTGAAAGTTGCAGGGATTTGGGAATGAAGGGGGAAGAGGAGTAAAGGTGATATAAGTACTTTGCAAATGGGGCCCAATAGTGCTAATTCTTGCATTAATGAAAACATAATCTTGCGGGCCTCGGATGAAATTGACGAAGAAGGATAAAATGATCTTCGAAAAATCTAGTTTCCAAAAAGTATATTTTTGACACGGTTTTGAGATTTCAAAATGTGTGTCCAGATTTGGGTGCGAAAAGACAATTTTACTCTTTTGGGTCAAAACTTGGGTTTTTGAGCTTCAAACACAGACGAGCTAAAAACAAAAATTGTAGATAATCATAAATCCGTTCAAATGAAATCAAAATCATGATTAACACAAAAATCAACACGATCCTCTCACGCATGCACGTACACCTAGGCCTCAAGTTATATCAAGGACTAAAACTAATTATATTCTAATCCAACGGTAACTAAACCCACTTATGACTAAGCATACACTAAGAATACACTAATCAGGCTAATCTTGGGTTGGGGTCTCACAGATAGCATGTGAACTCTGTTCATAAGGAGGTTTAGGACTCAATGTAATTTCTTAAGAAGGGGCGCAGGTTCTAAAGGGGCGCAGCTCGACCCCCGCCGGGGGACACCCCCAGACCCCCTCTACGAAGTGCACGTTTGAAAAAGTGACAGTCATGAAGATGAAAGGATCCTACTTGACCATGATAGCTAGGCATCTTGTGTTGGTTGTCATTTTTTTTTGTGCTTGGATGTCTATTATTATCATTGCTTGCTAGATATGATATTTATCCCGTTTGATTATGTTTAGAATGGTGTAGTAGTAAAGACATGGTTACCTATTACTACTAGATTTTAAACTGTTTTATAAGAACACTTATTGTTAAAAAAACTAAGTGGGAGAGGGAACTTCTTTAGTTCCCACGGTCTAAATCAATGATTTGTACGAGATGTAATTGATTTATGTGTTGACCTTGGAGTCTTCCTCCTAATCGGATGAGTTAATTATGGAATCTCTAGTACAAACTTTCATATGGATGATTTAGGGTAATTATTAGTATAGGTCTCTTCTCCATCTGATGGGACCGAATACGGAATAATGGACCTTGAATTAAATGATGGTATACACTTAGCTATAAATAACAGTATGCTTTCCATCTGAGCCAATTCTATTATTTATAGGACCAAATTTATGACAACTATTTGGTTTTACTTGCATGGTTTGTTGCCTTGATAGTAGAACTAAAAAGTTATGTCCTATCTGAACAAAATAAGTATGGTACTTGTCCTCACATCGAGGCATACTATGCATTGGTGTTTTAGATTGCTGTCGGATTCTTTTATTAATTGGCGGAGGGAGCCATTTTCTTTTTATTTGAATCTAAAGATTTATTTTTGCCCATCATAATTTGTTAATTATGTAAATCCCAGGTTTTAAGATGGGTGCCTTCAATCCACTTGCTGTAATTCTCAAAGAACACAAACTCACTGGACCTAATTACATTGACTGGAAAAGAAATCTGGATATTGTGCTAACTGCTGAAGAGTACAAATATGTGCTCATTGAGGTTTGCCTAGAGAAACCTGCAGATGGATGTACCGATGAGGTCGCCATCGAGGCATACAAAAAATGGATGAAAGCTAATGAGATGGGGCGATGTTACATGTTGGCATCCATGTCAAATGTTTTGCAACATCAGCATCAGTCTTGTCCCACTGCCTACGATATCATGTACAGTCTCAAGGAGATGTTTGGTGATCATCCTAGGGCAGCTAGACAGGTTGCTATGAAAGAACTGTTTAATACTAAGATGGCTGAAGGTACCTCTGTAAGGGACCATGTTCTGAAAATGATGGGACACCTCAATGAACTACAGGTCCTTGGAGCTGAAATTGATGGGGAAACCCAGATCGATATCATTCTCCAGTCCTTGACTGATTCCTTTGAGAATTTTCGCTTAAATTACAACATTAACAAGCTCAGTTTTTCTCTGGCGGAATTACTTAGGGAACTTCAGGCTGCTGAGGGCCTTCTAAAAAAGCCATGTAGCGTTCACATTGCTGAAAAATGTTTTGTTTCTAAATCGAAAGGCAAGAAGAAACAGAAAAAGTCTCAGAATCGTAAAGAAGTTCCTCAAGGGGGCAACGAACCACAGGGTGGAGTGAAAAAGTCTAAGGACAAGTGTTTTCATTGCAAGCAAGCAAGGCACTGGAAAAAGCAATGTCCAACTCTTCTCAACAAAGTAAACAATAAAGGTAAATTTCATTCACTAGTTGTTGAATTATGTTTGGCAGTTGTATCTACCGGTACCTGGTGTGTAGATACGGGAGCCACTAATCATGTTTGTAATTCTTTGTAGAGGTTCCAGGAGACCAGGCAGCTAAGTGATGGAGAGATTTATTTGCTTATGGGTGATGCTACGAGAGTAGCAGTAGTTGCAGTAGGAGACATTTGTCTAAGTTTTAGTAGAGATAGGACTTTAATTTTAAAAGATTGTCATTATGTTCCCTCCATAAGAAAGAATTTAATTTCTGTTTCCAAGTTGGTTAAATACAGATATTCTGTTATTTTAATAAATATGTGGTTATTAAGTATAATAAACATTTTATCTGTTCTGGTTCATTGGTGGATGATCTTTATATTGTCAATCCTGTCTCTCCTAAACTGCAACTGACCGAATCAAATAACACAACTACACTACCATGTAAGAGAAATGAATCTTCTAAATTGAACCAAACGTACCTTTTGCATTTACGCCTTAGACATATTAATCTACACTGGATTTCAAGACTGGTTGCAAATGGTCGAATACATTCATTGGAAGTGGAGGCCATTCCAGTCTGGGAATCTTATTTAAAAGGGAAAATGACCGAGTGTCCCTTTTTGACAAAAGGCTATAGGGCCAAAGAACCGTTGGAATTGGTTCACTTTGACCTCTGTGGTCCCATGAATGTCCAGGCTAGATGTGGTTTTGAGTATTTCATTACTTTCATTGATGACTACTTAAGGTATGAGTACATTTACTTAATGCGCCATAAGTCCGAATGCTTTGAAAAATTCAAGGAGTATAGGGCGGAAACGGAGAAGCATTTTAGTAAGAGTATCATAACACTATGATCTGATCGTGGTGGCGAGTACCTCTTTGGAGAATTTAGGGATTACTTGGCACAAGAGGGGATTACATCCAAGCTGTCTGCACCAGGTACACCTTAACAAAATGGTGTAGCAAAAAGAAGGAATAGGACTCTTATGGATATGGTAAGGTCAATGATGAGTTATTCTGATTTGCCTAATTCGTTCTTAGGGCATGCTCTAGAAACAGCTGCATATATTCTAAACTTAGTTCCATCTAAGTCAGTACCTACTACACCCATAGAACTATGGACTGGGCGCAAACCCAGTTTAAAACATGTTCAGATTTAGGGTACTCCAGCACATGTGCTGAAAGGGAACGTAGATAAGTTGGAACCAAGAACGGAAGTTTGCATTTTCGTTGGCTATCCCAGAGGAACAAAAGGTGGTTTGTTTTATAATCCTAAGGATCGAAAGATCATTGTTAGCACCAATGCTTGATTCTTAGAAGAGGACTATGTAATGAATCACAAACCCAACAGCAGAATTGTTCTAGAGGAATTGAGGGAATAAAGGCCTACCCAAAATTTTCCATCGCCAATAGCATAGGAGGAAACACCTCAAGCTTATGATACTTCAGGTGAAACCACTAACATGATGGGTGACCAGCTGGATCAGCATGTCGATGGTGACACACCAGGATTAGTTTTAGCACAGCGTGATACTACTCATACACAGATACAGGGTGTGCCTCGTTGTAGTGGGATGGTTGTTCATCAACCTGATCGGTATATGTTCTTGAGAGAGTCATATGACAGAGTCCCTGATGAGCTAGATACTGAACCCTATAACTATAATGAAGCACTCCAAGACAAAGATGCAGAACTATGGCAACAAGCTATGAAATCAAAAATGGAGTCGATGTACCATAATCAAGTCTGGGATCTTGTAGAACCACTAGAGGGGATAAAACCTATCGATTGTAAGTGGGTCTACAAGAAGAAAAGAGGGGTGGATGGAAAGGTTGAAACTTTCAAAGCTAGGCTTGTTGCGAAAGGGTTTACTCAGAAAGAAGGTATCGATTATGAGGAGACTTTCTCGCCAGTAGCTATGCTGAAATCCATCCAGATCCTTTTATCCATTGCGGCTTATTTTGATTACGAAATTTGGCAAATGGATGTCAAGACAGCTTTCCTTAATAAAAATCTTGATGAATGTATCTATATGGTACAACCAGAAGGATTCGTAGCTGAAGGCCGTGAGTACATGTTGTGCAAGCTTAAGAAGTCCATTTATGGACTAAAGCAAGCATTTAGATCTTGGAACATTCGTTTTGATCAAGCCGTTAAATCTTATGGTTTCGAGCAAAACCCTGATGAACCATGTGTGTATAAGAGGTGTAGCGGAAATTTGGTGATTTTCTTAGTACTTTATGTAGATGGCATACTCCTCATTGGAAACGATGTCGGGGTGTTGTCTTCTTTCAAAGTATGGTTGAGCAGTCTCTTCAATATGAAGGACTTAGGAGAAGCTAGTCACATTTTAGGGATCAAGCTCTTGCGAGATTGGAAACAAAAAATGTTGGGCTTATCTCAAGCAGTTTATATTGATACGATTCTTGCCCGTTTTAGCATGCAAGATTCCAAGAAAGTATTTCTTTCTTTCAGGCATGGAATCACTTTATCCAAGGATCAGTGTCCTAAGACATCTGATGAGATAGAAAAAATGAAGGAAGTACCTTATGCTTCGGCGGTGGGAAACCTCATGTATGCAATGCTATGTACTAGACCTGATATTTGTTTTGCCATTGGCATGGTTAGCAAATACCAGTCTAATCCAGGGAGAGAACATTGGACTGCGGTAAAGCATATACTTAAGTACCTTAAGAGGACTAGAAATTATATGATGATTTACCAGGCCGAGAATTTGATAGCTATTGGGTATACGGACTCGGACTTCCAGTCTGATAATGATGCCAGAAAGTCAACCTTAGGATTTGTGTTTACCTTGGGAGGTGGAGCTATAAGTTGGAGAAGTGTCAAGCAGTCATGTACTGCTGACTCTGCAATGGAAGCCAAATATGTGGCAGCTTCTGATGCGGCCAAGGAGGCAGTTTGGCTCATAAACTTCCTAATGGATCTAGAAGTGGTGCATTCGGTAAAATCACCTATAATACTTTATTGTGATAATACAGGTGCGGTTGTTAATGTAAAGGAACCCAGGATGCATAAGAAGGGTAAGCACATCCAGCGTAAATATCATCTCATACGAGAAATCGTACAGAGGGGTGATATAATTGTCACCAGGATTGCATTGGCGGACAACCTGGCAGATCCTTTTACAAAGAGTTTACCAGCAAAGAGTTTTGATGGTCATGTGGAAGGCATGGGGCTAAAATACATGTCAGCATGGTTTTGAGTCTAAGTGGAAGATTGTTCGAAATTTATATTAAAAACATACTTTATGTATTTGTTTATGACTGATTAATTTTTAGTATATTTTGTTTTCTCATCTAACTGAGATTATATATAGGCAAATGGTTGCATTATTAGTTATTATGCATGTGAGTGTCTTTTATTCTATAAAGTAGACAAGTTGGTGTGTACAGTTTTACTTATACACGGAAGACTTATTTGTCGGTTCTTATAGAATATTAGTTGTTGTTCACAATCTAGATGGATTTGAACACACTGTCGGTACGATTGTAGCATGATGTTTCAGCAAGTTTGTCTTGGTTGCAGGAAACGGTATAGTTTCGATTCATTATGCTAGTACGCTTTGTGTGTACTGAACTAGACCGTGTTTTTGGGTATATTGTCTTTATACTGACTATATAAGATGATGAACACCCAAATGGTTATTATGAGTACTTGTACTCTTAATCCCGACATAAATAATAGACACATACATTTAGTGTTTGGCACTTACAAAGGAGCGAGATCTTTTATGGGTCAATAATCTCAGTGAATTGGATGATTACACTACGTGTATGGTGGATATTAGTTTATTGACGGAATCTACATCCCGTAATAGGGATTGATGATATCCCCTTGAGGAAGCTTTTAAATTTTGATTATGTCAAACCTTGCAGGTGGACTTTGTGTCCGACATATCAAATAAGTTAAGTGTAGGGTTTAAAGGAATTATAAAGATATCGATTAAATATGGATGTCAGTAATTATTTAATCGATGAATATCTGAAATCTTAAAGTGGGGAGATTAATAGCATTTAATAACAAGAAGCTCGAAATATTATTTTGAGAATAAGGACAGGAGTGCAATTACAATTCTTTAGTGGACTGAATTGTAATTTATGGAACTAGGAATCTAATTTGGGTCGAATTAGGGTTTCCTATTTCCATAAGGAGTCTATCTTTGTTTCCTTTTTAGGGTCCCTATTGTAGCTTATAAATATGCACTATTGCTCTCTAGGTTAATATACAAGAATAATAAGAGATAAGTCTTGATTTTAGAGAGTAGAAGAGAATTCGCAGAAGAGGCCCACTCCCTGGTGCGAGTTCGAGAATATAGGAAGAGGCCCACTCACAGTAGAAGATCTTGAGGTTTTCGAGTTGCTGTAAGATCAAGATCAAATCAGAGAGATCTCGCAGGTATGATCTAATCATATTAGTTGAAAATTATTTCCGCAGTAATCTGTACGCAATGTCTAGAGATCCTGTAATCTACTCGTTTCTAACAAGCAGAGCCTCTGACAAATGTCGACCCTTCTTTCAACTTTTGAAGAAGAGTTCAAAATTTCAATAGACTCCGGAGTGCAACCGAGCTCTCCAGAAACATAAAGCTTACCTGGCTTCACCACCCCTACTGTCAACACCAACACAAGGGGAGGTACTTTATCTGTACCTAGCCGTCTCGGATCTTGCAGTGAGCTCGGTACTCATCAGAGAAGAGGACAAGCAACAAAAGCCAATCTACTACATGAGCAAAATCCTTCTTGATGCCGACACCAGGTACTTGCCTTTGGAGAAACTTGCATTAGTGCTCGTAGTGCTTCTCGCAAACTCTCCCACTACTTCCAGACATACACCATAGTGGTTGTTACAAAACATCCACTTAAGTCCCTTTTCAGAAAGGTAGACTTCTCTGGAAGAATCTCAAAATGGGCCGTCGAGCTGGGGCAATACGATATTCAATATCAACCTAGAACGATGATCAAGGCCTAAGTTTTGGCAGACTTCATCGTGGCGTTTGTTTTTCCTAGTTCGGCACCGAGACAGCTCGAAACCAAACTGGGGGGCAATGAGGAAGAGGTTAACGAGACGGAACAAGAAGAGACTTGGAAACAATTCCTCGATTCAACATGGAAGGTCTCCGTCGACGGATCCTCAACCTCCAAAAGGTGGCGTTGGCATAGTCCTCCAATCTCCAGAGGGACTTATCATCGAGCAAGCCTTAACGCTTGGCTTCAAGGCGTCCAACAACGAAGCTGAGTATGAAGCACTGATCGCGGGGCTCAGCAGCGCTAAAATCTTGGGGGCACAGCAGCTGGTGGTCTTCAGTGACTCACAATTGGTGATGAGCCAGTTGAACAGAGACTACCAAGCTCGGGACGATAGGATAACAGCCTACCTAGCTCACGCGAAACAGCTACTTTCTCAGTTCAAGAGAGTTGAAGTCAGACAGATCGGCAGAGATTCTAACTCTCATGCCGATGCCCTCGCTAACCTGGCATCCGCCGTTGACGCTGGGAGAAAAGAACTGTCGAGGTAGAGACATTGGAAAAACCAAGTATAGAACTCCAGCCACCTTGGCAAATTTTGTGTGTTGACCTCGGTCCAAGCTGGATGGACCCAATCATCGCTTACCTAAAGGGTGATCTACTTCCCGAAGATAAGAATGAGGCTCACAAAATCAGGCTGAAAGCAGCTCGGTTTTGGTTGTCTCCGGATGACAAGCTCTACAGAAAATCCTTCACCGGCCCTTACCTCCAATGCGTTCACCTGAGCAAAGTCGAAGATTTCCTTTATGAAATCCATGAGGAGATCTGTGGAAGCCACATCGGAAGTCGGTCGCTAGCTTACCGAGCTATAAGCCAAGGCTACTGGTGGCCCTATATGCAGAAGGACGCCCAACTCTATGCTAGGAAGTGCGAAAAGTGGCAGAAGTTCTCGCACTCCCTCCATCAGCCAGCACAGGACCTGAGCCCACTTTCTAGCCCATGGCCATTCGCCCAATGGGGGTTGGATATCGTGGGACCACATCACCGAACTCCAAGGAATAAGAGGTGGCTAATAGTAACCACCGATTATTTCACCAAGTGGATAAAAGCAGAGCCACTGTCCTCCATTACCGAGCAGGATACGAGGAACTTCGTCTGGAAGAATGTCACCACAAGATTTGGAGTACTGCGAGCTCTGGTCTCGGACAATGGGACTCAGTTCGACTCCAATTACTTCGGGAACTTCTGCCAGGAGCTCGGTATCAGAAACTATTACTCGACTCTAGCTTATCCACAGAGCAACGGTCAAGCCAAACTTTCAAACAAGGTGGTGCTCGATGGGCTCAAGAAAAGGCTTGACCGAGCTAAAGGGAGATGGGTGGAGGAACTCCCAAGCATCCTTTGGGCATATAGAACTACTCCAAGGTGCTCCACCTCGGTAACTCCCTTCTCCTTGGCCTATGGAATGGAAGCCGTGATCCCTCTCGAGATCGGCCTCCCAACCCTAAGGTCGGAACTCTTTGATCATGGCCAAAACGATATAAATCTGGCCCGAGAGCTTGACCTGGCTGAGGGGCAAAGAGAAGCCGCAGCTATTCGCCTAGCTTCTTACCAGCAACAATTGGCCAGATGCTACAATCAAAGGGTCAATCAAAGAAAGGAAGTTTTCAGTTGGAGAACTGGTCTTGAAGAAGATGCTTCCTACAGACAAAAATCCTAATGAAGGCAAGCTAGCACCGAATTGGCACGGGCCATTCAAAGTGATCTCAGGAGCAGGACAATCAGCATACAGGCTTGAGGACATGGATAGTAAAGAGTTACCACAACCATAGAATGCTACACACCTCAAGAGGTACTATTTCTGAATTGTACTCTATTTTTGAAATCAATAAAAGAAATTCTTGTGGAAGGACTGTACTTTGTTGTTTATACTCGTTAAGTTACAGAATTCGGCGGTTATCTCAGTTCGGTTGTGGAACCAGCTATGCAACTCGCCAAGTTACAAAACTCGGCGAGTATCTCAGCTTAGTTGTGGAACCAGCTACACAACTCGCCGATTTATATAACTCAGCGGTTATCTCAGCTCGGTTGTGGAACCGACTATGCAAAACGCTGAGTTGCAGAACTCGGCGGCTATCTTAGTTTGGTAATGGAACCTACTATACAAAGTGACAAATTACAAATCTCGGTAGCTGCCTAAAGAAATTAAAGCATTCCATCACTAAGGTTCGTTTCCTTGAGTTACAGAACTCGGGAATATGTTTGTGAAGAACTTGGTTATTGAACCTAGATCAAGCACATGTAATTCTGAAAAAGATGTTTGATTGCAAGCACAAAAAAGAAAGAGTAATTGTATTGATGGAATCAAAATGTACAGAATTCATCATTACATTAAAAAAAAAAACCAGAGAGAAACATCGAAGACAATTTTAAGAAGCAACATCATTGTGTTGAAAGTTTATACTAAAAACATACTTTATGTATTTGTCTATGACTGATTCATTTTTAGTATATTTTATTTTTTCATCTAACTGAGATTATATATGGGCAAATGATTGCATTATTAGTTATTATGCATGTAAGTGTCTTTTATTATATAAAGTAGACAAGTTGGTGTGTACAGTTTTACTTATACACGGAAGATTTATTTGTCGGTTCTTATAAAATATAAGTTGTTGTTCACAATTTAGATGGATTTGGACACACCATCAGTACGATTGTAGCATGATGTTTCGGCAGGCTTGTCTTGGTTGCAGGAAACGGTATAGTTTCGACTCATTATGCTAGTACCCTATGTGTGCATTGAATTGGACCGTGTTCTTTGGTATATTGTCTTTATACTGACTATATAAGATGATGAACACTCAAATGGTTATTATGAGTGCTTATATTCTTAACCCCGACATAAATAATAGACACATACATTTAGTGTTTGGCACTTATGAAGGAGCGAGATCTTTTATGGGTCAATAATCTCAGTGAATTGGATGACTAGACTACGTGTATGGTGGATATTAGTTTATTGACGGAATCCACGTCCCGTAATAGGGATTGATGATATCCCTTTGAGGAAGCTTTTAAATTTTGATTATGTCAAACCTTGCAGGTGGACTTTGTGTCCGACATATCAAATAAGTTAAGTGTAAGGTTTAAAGGAATTATAAAGATATCGATTAAATATGGATGTCAGTAATTATTTAATCGATGGATATCTGAAATCTTAAAGTGAGGAGATTAATAAGCATTTAATAACAAGAAGCTCGAAATTTTATTTTGAGAATAAGGATAGGAGTGCAATTACAATTCTTTAGTGGATTGAATTATAATTCATGGAACTAGGAATCTAATTTGAGTCGAATTAAGGTTTCCTATTTCCATAAGGAGCCTATCTTTATTTCCTTCTTAAGGTCCCTATTGTAGCCTATAAATATGCGTTATTGCTCTCTAGGTTAATATACAAGAATAACAAGAGATAAATCTTGATTTTAGAAAGTAGAAGAGAATTTGCAGAGGAGGCCCACTCCCTGGTGCGAGTTTGAGTATATTGGAATACAATAGAAGATTTTGAGGTTTTCGAGTTGCTGTAAGATCGAGATCAAATCAAAGAGATCTCACAGGTATGATCTAATTATATTAGTTGAAAATTATTTTCGCAATAATCTGTACGCAATGTCTAGAGATTCTGGTTTTTACTCGTTTCTAACACATTGGTCTCGACCACAAGAGGGGTAACCTCGACAGGAGGATCTCTACCAAATGGAGGAACAGTCATGATAGACTCTAGAGGAACTTCTGGAGGAGGAGACATGATAGTCTCAAGAGGAGTCTCAGAAAAAGGAAGGGCAGAACTCGACTCAGGCTCCTGATCTTTGAGCTTGGGTAGATCCTAATATATGGGGTGATCCTCAGGAATCCCTACCTTCTTCAGTGCAGCCCGACACCCAAGCTCAAACAAATATGGGCTTAACTATTCAAACTGAGCGTCATAGTCCTTTATCGCCATCGCATCTACACCATCTTGGAAGGCGACATCGATCTCGGCTTGAATTGAGGCTTCGAGGTTGGCCTTTGCCTTCAATGCAGCTTCGAGCTTGGCCTTCTTCTCTGCTAGCTCGGCCTTAAGTTTGATTGCCCTCTTCGCCTTGACATAGGCCGCCCCTTTCAGCTCATGGGTCTCGCCCTTCAGCTTGCAGATTTTAGCCATTACCAAGTTAAGGTCCGCCCCAAGGCTAATGTTCTTCTCCTCCGTTTCCTTCTGCTTCTGATAATTACCCTCCAAGGCCGTTGCAAGTTTCTTCTTTTCTGCTTCCAGCTTCTCGACCTTGGAGTCTTTTTGGTTGGTCATGTCCAAGGCCACCTTAACCCTATGCACAATCTGAAAAAAAGGACCGAATGTCAAAAAGAAACGACCAAGCTCAAACAATGCCAAAAAATCCATGACGAAAATAGCTTACCGAGAAGGCAGACTGCAACGAGGATATCAACAGCGCTGCATCATCTGCTCCCTTGAGTCTTTGCATGTCAAGCAGCAAGGCACAAGTGTTGGCAAACGCTGTGGCAACAAGAGGGTTTCCGGAGAGACGATCCTCCACCGTCATTGGCCTCCCAGGCCCGAGTTGGAAGCCCGGCCTCCATGGGGACGGTCCCGTAGGTTGGAGTGCCGAACCTTGGCCGGAGCCCTGCTCCGCTGAGCCCTCGGCCCTGTACCTCTTCTCCACCGGAGCCTTTTCCCTTGTTTCTTCGACAGGACGCTGCCGATCTCCTGTGCCTGGACCCTCGGACCTTGATCTTTTCTTAGGCCGATTCCCTTCCCTTCCGGTGTCTGCAGAATGCTGCCGAACTGCATGAGAAGCACCAACAACAGAAGAGACCCCGGCAACACCCGAGGCTGCGGAGGTGGGAATGGGGTCGGTAGCAACAGGCGTGGAAGAAGGGGGAGCTCGGCTACCCAGAAGTTTGGCCCCTAAAACCTTTTTCTTCAAGACAGGTTGGCGTCGCTCCATACCCTCTTCTCTTTCCTCTCGCTGATCTTTGCACGACAAATGAAAGAGCGTTAGCTCGGCGGAGTAAGAAAAAGTAAAATACGAAAATATAGAGGAGGTCGGTATTTACTTGGAGGAATCCCGAAGTGACAAGGGATCCTGTATGACCTCTCACCACGGTCTCAGCATCCCCGAATTCCCAGTTGCCGGAGACGAACAGACGATCATTCCTGGCATGTCTGCTCGAGTCCTCCAAGTCAGTGACAAACTGCTCCCGCCTTGGCTTCCCCCGGAGGTAGTAGCAGTGACCGTCATCTACGGATTTGCATACATCGTATGCATCCTCGATGTCATGTACACCAAGGTTAATGCCCAGAATCCTATTGAGCTCAACGACATCCATTATTATTTTAAAGCTATTGGACATCAGTTGACATGGGCTAAGATGCCATATCTTCAAACAGGCCCTGAGAAGGGGGTGAACGAGAAACCTAACCCCACCTTCAATTATTGAAACCAAAGGAAATGACATCCACCCATCGCGGAAGGAGTAGCCATCGAAAGGGTCCTTTGAGTTAACTAATTTGGTCCGGACATTGTCTGGGATCCTGTACATCTCCCTAAACCCGGCCATGGCCTCGGGGTGTCTAGCCAGTGCCTATAGGCCCCCATTTTCTTAAAGACTAAGGGCAAAAACCCTAAAACAGAAGTGAGAATGCAGAGAAAGAAAAGATGAGGAAGAAGGAAAACTCACGAATGCTAACGGCGGAACAGACTCAAGAAACGCCGAACTTAGATCGGAGACAGTCGTCGGCGACGGAACTTCTCTCCTTTGCAAAACCCTCTCCTTTATGCAAAACCCTCTTCTCTAAACGAATGCGAAAGTAAAAGAAAGAGGGGAAACACCCCTGTATATAAGGAAGAAAGGGCGCCCTTTCAACTTTCTAGGGCGCATGTGCAAGGTGTCACATCGAGCACCGTACACGTCTCTTTGAAACAATTGGATAGCCAACCAAGCGATGACATGTGGTACTGCCAGTTTATCTTCTGCAGTAACTCAGACGTGCTATTAATTCCCTCGGGCAGGTGAAGCGACTCCATGATGAGGATCAGGTGTCGACGACTGTTAGCAACCGACATCGAGATGAAAAACTCCGAACTCAACAGAACTCTCCCATTATAATACTTAGCTCCCGACCTCAAAGAGTTAGGGAACTCTAAGAGATTAGGAGCTATGAGGCAACTGTGTGGGGGCATTTTAATAATACAGTGATTACCTTAGTTTCGGTAAGAGTACCAACTGGGTCTCGACTTCATTTCATCCCGGCAATAGCGCCAATGGAGATTCTTACAGTACCGAGATCATCCTAGCTTCGGTAAAAGTACTAGCTCGGTATGATCCGTTCTCGGTGATATTATTCCAATTCAGTAACAGTACCAGCTCGGTACAACGCATCTCGACAATAGTGCCAAATGGCATACAGCTTATGGTTGTGCTTGGCCTCGGCACCATCCTCAGTTCGGTCCACTGAGACAGGAACCAACTTACAACCAGTGACAGCTGTCTCACGTTACAGAACGTGTCAGAAGATAATGATATGCACCGGATAAAGATAAGGAGTTATTCTTATCCGGTGATTACGTCCGTAATCCTTGACAGATCGGGATAAACTTCGGATAAGATCCAATCATCGAAAAATCAGGATGAGATCACGAGATTTTCAGTCTATATATACAAGGGGCTAATTAAGAACAGGTACGCATACGCTCACGCTTACACACATCCAAACTTCTGTTTTCCTCCTCCTCCTTCCCTTCATTGAGTTGTGGAACTAACTTAGGCATCGGAGGGCCTTGCGCTAAGAGCAGCCAGGGTCTCTGACTGCAGTTTCGTTCTCTTCTTTTAGGTTTCAACATCTGATCTTTCCCGAGAGAATTTTCACATCAACTTACATAAGTCTGCATATTTAGGCACTTACAATTGCTTAGCCTTGTGCTGCCGAAGAGTTCTATAGATCTATTGTCTCTTCAAGTTTATACTCGTGGACTTCCTCTTCTTTTTCTGACTTTCGTTTTTCTTTCTTTATTCTATGGGAATTCAAATCAGAGCACATCAAGGCTTCACAGAAATGATTTTCACAAGAAGATGGCCACATAGAACAACCTGATCCGCCTTCAAGCACTCCATCACGCAGACAAGGAGAAAACAGAGAAATGCATACTTGAATTGGTGACATATGGCTTCACCGTATAGTCAGCGAAGTAAAATACAGAGATCATTGGCTCAAGCATATTGTGCCGGTCCGCTCCCCGACCCGGAAGGGCTTCTCATTGTCACTCTTAACATCTAAAGATCCATCACAGGTGCATGATGGTAAAACCCATAGGGTGGTGGCAGGGATAAGCAAAAGCCAGGAGTTTGGTGACATGTGCATGGGCTTTATTACCAGGTGCCCAATAACTCGTAGGTGTCAGTGGTCTAAATGTCAAGTGTGAGTTATGTATTATTTACCAAGTCCAACTAGTGGGAGTTGGTGTAGTGGCTGGGTAGTTTCCTAGGAGCAGGAGTCTGTTATGCGAAATGGGTGATGTGGTCTAATGTGAGTAGAGTAGTTGGTGTGTGTGAGAACGTGATAGTGTGTTGTATGTACGTGTCTCATTTAAATGTCATGTAAAAAAGGAAGGGGAATAGAAAAATATAATTTTCTTCATCTTCTTCTTGTGGAGGGTGGCTGCCTCGCAGAAGCCATTTCTCACATCATTCCGCGCCGCAGGAAATCGCACGCAACATTTGGCCGCAGAAAGAAGAAGAGAGGCAGCAGAGATTGGGGGTTGTGCAGGAGTAGTGGAAATTCTCCAACAAGGCAGTTTTTGGCTGCTTCAGACTTGGATTCGGGAAGAACTAATGTATTGGATATAATGGATGGATTGAGTACACATTATATTATTACTATATTTTGTACACTATATCAATTCATAGACATTAAAAAATTTAGAAAATTATTCATGCCTGTACCTATAACAATGATTTCTCAAATTTGAAGAAAAATTAGAAAATTATTCATGTCTGTACCTATAACTATGATTTATCAAATTTGAAGAAAAATTCGAATCTCACATACCTATATAGTTGCTTTTATATTTATTGAAATGAAAGATCGCAAACAGTATAATATTTGAGAAAGCACTGAATATTAGAAATGGAGAGAAAGAAACACGAGAGGGAGAAACGAGAATAAGAAAGAGAGGAAGTTAGGAAAGGAGAGAGACAGATATAAACAGGAGGTTAGATAGAGAGAAAAACAAGACACATCAGTTCAAGATGAGATTCTCTTTAAAAAAATTATATTTGAATTGGGTCATCAACTGCACAACCATTTTACACCTTTTAAGAGAAAGAATGTGCCTTGCACTTATATTTTAGTACTTTCTTCTTTTCTCCACTTCACTCTCATTTTATCATTTATCTAATCGTCGATTTATTTCTTCGATTGTATATTCTTTGCTAGAAATTCTCCAACATGTTGAAGACGCGATTTATTCCATTTCAAGAAGAAATGTGCAAACATGAGTAAGCACTATTGTCTTATTTTTAGTTAAATGCTGACTCTGTCCTTTGGTGCGAATTTCCGCGAGAGAATTAAAATGTTTCATGAAGTATATCTTATTATGCATTTTGTAATTGTTGGGTGGTATTTGCATTAGATGTACTTGAGACTCATATAGTCGAAAGCTCTTGGTTGATAACTTAAGAGGGCATTACTTTTTGCTTGAGTATGAAGTTATGCAACGTCTGTAATTCAGTGCTTCTGGTTGGGAAGTTGAAAAACCCAACACCCCTTTTTCTTATTCAATACTAAAAAAATCATAATAGGATGAATTTGGTTACCAGTTTTGTCATAGAATAGAAGATGAAAAGTTGTACATGATGAATCATTTGTTCTTGTATGGAAATATGAATGTATTTGCTCTCAAGATTGTTAGAAATTTCCAAAATTATGAGGGACTGTTAGAGATTTTGAAAATTGTGGATTTTCAAAATAGTGAAAAACCATCTAGACTTTGAACCCCACATTGGATATGGTTGAAATGAAAATGGCATTTATGTATGCTTCTATTGAGTTGATATGGAAGGGCATGGGCTTTGGGCTTGGAGCATTAGGACTTACTGAGAAGCCCATCTTTTGGATTTGGTCGCTTTTTGGGTCAAGAAGGAATAATGGGTAGATGGCCACCAGGGGCGTGGTAGTTATGTCCAAATGCTCCTCCTTCAAATGGATATACTCAATCACTCTCTCAAGTCTGCTATGGTAAATTGTCTCATTCAGGTAACCCAAAACTACTTTTTATAAATTTATCTTATGTGTGTTTATGGTCTAATACTAGATCTGAATCGTTCATGATGTTCGAAACACCCCAAAACCCCAAGGCATAAAGGTTCAGATCTTAATCATCACACATTTTTCTTAAAAATGTTAAAATGGCTCATTAATGTCATTTCTCTCTGCATTCTTGTGGACGCTTAATGCATGGTTTGAACCGCTTAGGCAAAAGCAGTTCATCCCTTGTTGGTATCAAGCCTACGGTTGAGACTAACATGTATGACCCACAAAGGCTTTTTATTTTTTATTTTTTTTTTCATTTAAGAAAATTGATCAAAGAAGATCAAGTGATGGGTAGGATCCACTAGAAGTATGGCTTTTGAAAATTGAACTTGTTAAGACATTTATTTGAATAATCAATTATCTAAATATAGAAACATAATGCCATTTTTTTTTTTTTTAAACAATAGATGTTTACCTTGGATGGTTGGGTATGCGGATCTTAACAGTGTCGGGGAAATTGATTATACAATTCAATAAACATTTATCTTGTTTAGAAACAACGGATTGTAATAAAGCCCTCAAATTGGTCAAAGTTCATTACTCATTTTATTAGTTGATTTGGTTAGTTGTTCAGTACAACTATTTTGAATTGAATTAATAAAGTAAAAAATTTATTTAATCTTGTGCTTTGTTTCTAATGTGATGCTTGATTAAGGAAATATTCAAGCTACAAATAATTTTACCTACTCTCACATTGCAGAAATTACTTCCATTCCACTAAGAATTCGACACTAAAATTGAATTATGGATATCATTAAACCTTTAACATCATGGTGTCATTGACATAATGCAAGCCAGAAAATCCATACCTACACCGAAGAAAACCAGTTTTATTTTAGCCATTTAACAGATACTGATTGGGCCTCAAGCCAAACCCTCATTGCCCGAAATCTATTTGTAGCGCGCGTCGTGAATACCACTAGTATTTGGAGCAACACATCAAAAGCCTAAATTTTCAATGGTAATTTCCTATTTGGTATCGTAGAGGACTTCCCGCAGTGACGTCACTCTGATCCGGCCAAACAATTTTCGAGGGTTTGGGCGATTGCTTTTTGATGGGACTTAAAAACAGTTGCACTGCAGGGTAAACACCTCTCACCTGTATCAGTCAGCTTGTATAAAATGTCTTAGGTCTCATGGCTGCATGTTGACTACATCCTCTACCTCATCATAGAATACAAAAACATGCCACGACACATAAAAATTTATGACCTTTTTCTTTTGTAAAGGCAAAGAGAGTTCGTCACATATTGAGTAAAAAATGCTTGATCAAAATAGGATATGTTCCCAAAAATATTGTCAAAGCAGTGAGCTGTTTATACACGCTGAGCCCTGTAAGCCTTTCTTGTTGATCTCACGACCCATTCATGAGTTAAATTTGCAGTGGATTATGTAAAATATCCTTCCAAAGAGCTCTATATCATGCTTTTGTCCCCAGCTGCAGCATGCCGATGCTTAAAAAATGTTCATCAGATTCAAAACACTAAACCTGCTCACCAGAAGATGGACCCCGGCCGCCCCGGCCGCCTCGTCCCCCACGTGCATTTTTCTGAAATGGCAAAAAGCATTCAAGCGTTACTTCTGGTCCAAATTTCAAGCAGCAATGAGAGATTGCATCTGAAACTGAGTCTCATAAGTCTCATAAAAATAGCAGTCAGCTTCGAATCAAAACTAAAGCCACATCAGAAAATACGCGCCTTTAACCTTTCTCGGCCTTTCGGCCTTGAAAATATGTGCTTATTTTTTCATCCAAAATTTTAAAAACTTCCTTCTTATGCAAATAACCGACTCAGCTGCTGTGGCACATTTTAATTGGAAAGCCACCCACTTGTCATGCAAAAATAGATGAAAATATCTTCGAACATATTAAGAAGCATCTAATAAATAAAAGTATGACCCACAACATTGGGGTTGCCACAATGACAGAGAGCACCTTAGTGTGCTACCTGCTCTTCTAAGTGGGCAAAGTAAAATGACAGTGTGTGGATATACCTTAAGTCCGCTGATAGCTCTTCCCCTGCCTCTTGTAGGTGGGGACACAACACGGACACCAACACCAGCTTGTCTCTGCGCAGCCCTTTCTCTAGCTCTCTCATTTAAGTTTATGGTGGTGGTGCTCCTTGTAGTACGTGACTCTCTCCCTTCGTCCATCTCTGCTGGGACACTAGGACTTCCCTGTTTTGGCACAGCAGTGTCTGCTAGCAAATTTGAGGATCCCTCACCAGCACCAAAAGCAGCCTGCGGGCTTTGCTGAGAGTCCAAGGTACCTTGTCCATTCTCATTTGACTTGTCTGAACTTTCATTCCCTTCTTCCACAATCTCCACTGTGTCATTCTTCTCCTCATTTAGAACTTCTGGGGAGGGAATGTCAACAGGATCACCTGCATCAGTGACTGCTCCATCAACAGTGCTAACAGAAGCACCAGTAACAAGCTCACCCTGGCTTTCACCTGGTTCCAGATCCATTGTGCTGGAAAGGTCACCATCTGGTTGCTCTGTCCCATCTGGCACAAGTTCCCCCTCTTCCCTCTCATTTTCGGCTTCCATTAACTGATATGTGTCATGAACATCTTCAACTTTACAAGATTCATCCAAGAACCCAGTATCCCTAGGCTTCTCCAACTCTTCTGCAGTGTCAATGCTCTCGTACTGCATTTCACTCAGATTGCTGCCTTCTAAAGGAGTATCCTTTGGCTCCTCCATTGGCTCCTTCACAATGCCTGCCTCTTCATTCTTAGCACCATCTACAGTCTCCTGATTCAAAGCATTAGCAGGACCACCAATATAATCACCCAACTCCTCTGAAAGCTTTTCAACATTTTCTGAAGGGAGGCTGGGTTCTTCAATACCATGGGGAGAATCTGAACCTTTGGGTCTTTTCACCAGAGGTGTCAAGTCGGAGATAGCCTCTTGACGACCGAGTGACTCTTCTTGCAATTCATAGGCAGGCAATGAGGCTTGGCGTTTCCGAGCCAACTGGGAAGGAGGCAGAGAAGATTCAGCTTGCGGCTCTAGTTCATGGGATGCTGACCCAAGTTTCGCCTCAGTTGGACCCTCCATCTCAGAAATCTCACTATCGCCTACAGGCACATGGGACTGTTCAAATCGAGGTCGAACCAGCCTTCTTCCTGTTTTGCGAGCTTCAATACTGGGTTTAGGAATAGTTTTTCTTTTCTCTTTCTCTTCCATTACTTTAACATGAGAAGCAACAGGGCTCACTAATGGAGACTGGGCATGGGCATTTAGAGCCAGAGAGGTAACTTGCTGGCCTGCATGCAGAGAATAAACAACAGTTCAGTTTAGAATCTTGCAAGAAAACATAAGAATTAAACAACGGTTGCAAGGAAAAAGATCCATTACCTGCAGAAGATGCATCTACCAGTGGAGAACTTTCTGCAGAGTGACCACCTAGGCCGTCATTAAGAGCAGAATGCATTGCCTCTTCAAAGTTATCTACAGCAAGTAAGTAGGCAGCAGTTTGGTTGTCTAGGTTAGGGTCAGGAGGAACAGGAGCCGATAATGTTCCGCTGGCCTGAAAGTCATTATAAAGGATCAAGAAACAGAAAATACAGGAACCAGGACGGAGACTTTTGCCCAAGAGGCTGTAAAAATGGGGCATAATAATTTTACAAAACCATATACTAAGACATGAACTGTGAATAAAAAGCATTACTCAGTATCTTGCTGATGGAAAGAAAATGCAATTTCTAAAAATCAAATGATTATTCCTGCACGTGTATTTTTTCTTTGACAAGTTGTATCAAGTTAACAGAAGCGGGAGTTAGAAAGTATTCTTAATTGATGCAACAATCATACTCAATATTTTAGAAGAAAAGATAAATAATATATATCGTTTCGAAACCAGATACCTCTACTTGATCGTCTACATGATGCTTATGCCCTTCAAGTTTCTCAAGAAGCTGCTTCTTTTCCTGAAATGTACTTCAGATATGTTAAATGAAGTTTTAATATGAGCAAGAATATTGCTAAAAGAATGGCACAATGAATTTGTAATAGCCAGTTTGATCCAAATTAGATTAAAAAAAAAAAATTCTATAATACATGGAACTCGTGAAGCCTGGGACAGATATTCAGAGCAGGGATATGACAGTTTTCAAGAAAAAACTAGGACAATTGTATAGACCCTGCTTGGAATAATGCTTTATCATATCAACAGTTAAAATCACATCCAAATTGATCAATAAGGCCCAGTTGCATACATGTGATTAAATCAAATGGTGCAACCTATTAGTCAACGAACAAGCCAATAAATGATAAGCAAAGACTAATCTGACCGATCAGGCCCATCTAATCCATGCCAATCTTTTTTTTTTTTTTTTTTTCTTTTTTTTTGAACTTTATTTTAGGGATAAATACACATTGGGACGTCAGAGTCCAACTTCATTTTCCCCTGTCTAGTTTTGGCATTTGGCTGGAAGCCTTAAATGGGATTGTCCCACCTTATACAACCAGATTGACGATAGAACTTAACTGATCCTTCCCATCGGTTGGTCATACAAGTTTGGTTAATATAGAAAAGTTGCTAGTTTTGAATTTACAAGGATTGAACACAGAAGGACTGAACGACTTATTTATGGAGGGACAACTACAAGTTTCCAGGTGGTAATACCTTATACAACCAGATTGACGATAGAACTTAACTGATCCTTCCCATCGGTTAGTCATACAAGTTTGGTTAATATAGAAAAGTTGCTAGTTTTGAATTTACAAGGATTGAACACAGAAGGACTGAACGACTTATTTATGGAAGGACAACTACAAGTTTCCAGGTGGTAATACCTGTCTCGTACTATTCAACATTTTGGCTTAGGTTTTCAGCCTGTATGACATTCTGTTCTCCTTTGATTTATTATTACATCCTCTCTTTGTTATTAGTCCTTGAAATAACTTAAAAGGTTGAAAACCAACTTTGTTATTAGCTTTAGTTTGGGTTGAATTTCCAGCCTTAGGGCCTCAACACTGGAGTTCATTTTAAGGCCGAGGACCAAGCGAAACTCAAAACTGGATAGTTCCTAGGTGTTAGATAAAGTGAGGGCTAATATACATGAAGGTAATCTGAGAGAAATCATCGATACCATGACAAATAATGACATGCAAGGTGGTGGATTACGAAATTTGGATGCAAATGAGTGAGTCCCTTTTGTCTGTTGGGTCCTGTTATATGATATCTCAAACCAAATATAATCCCATGAATTGAGGGAATTGCAGTAATCTACACTCCTTCATTAGTGTAAGTACAATAATCTAAACTGGGAAAGTAAAATGATTTATTATCTAAAAGAATTTACAAGAAAATTTAATGTATGGTAATCCATGGGACACCACAGGATACGTTCCTTCACAAGGGCATCATCTTTTGCATGATGAATCCAGCTAAAGTATGAAAATCCAAGGGACTCCACAGGCAACGACCCTTCACAAGGACATCATCTTTTCCATGATGAACTCACAATTCATATGAGCGTCAAACTTAGATAAGTACTACATTGTTGGGGGTGGGGATTGTGGATTAGATGAAGGTACTCTAGAATGGCCTTGAAATTTGTCTGTGTTAACATAATTTTCATGGGAAGCCCATTTCTGGTAAAATTCTTACTAGTCGAGTCATCCCCCGAAGTCTCATTGGTTTTGGTCCTAAATACACTCATTACCTATTTTTCAATTGAGAAAAGCTATGGAAGGCTCTTAGCAGTGACACCTTTTTTTTGTTGGAAAAAGAACATATCATTTTGCACTAATTCTAGAAGATCAAAGCTACCTTTTTCTATTAAAATCAAGCATCTAAAGATCAGTTGTACTCATTTGACTGAATGAAATACAAATGTATGTACCTATACCAACATAACCTCATTAATAAATAAAATAAAAGTCATAAATTGTAGATTCACATTACTATTTTTCTATTTTCAAGATTTTTTTTGTTATCTTTTAATATTTCTAAAATTTATTAGGCACAAGGGTGTGGGTCGATCCAACCCAAGTGAGTCTCATGTGATTGGCTGAGCCGACTCAACCCAGGGTGGCGAGTCACCCCAAGTTCGATTTTTTAATAACTTTCATAAAACTATATGGCGACTAAGTTTGTGGGCCCACTTGGCCAAACCTATGATCAATCTACCACCATCACTAGTCCCCCAGGAATTAGCAGTCGCTTGATTGGAGACCTATCCAATCATTATTGTTTAAATCCTAAGATTAGTACCTCGGATTTTATGATTTGTATCAAACCGTAAGGAAAAAGATTTGTACCTATATAATGAATCCCATTGATGGGTGAATTTTAGGATTAAGGTGTATCATCTATGCAGGAATAGCCATCAACAAATGGCTAATATTAATATTTATTTATTTTTAATTTTAGAATTTTTAGATTAACTAAACCTCTTTAAGAATATATGGGAATTTGGGGAAGTTATAGAGGTATACAAGGAATGGGCATATGACCAAAGCGGAGTATATGTATGGGACTATGGGTTTCACCCTATACCTTTCTTTTTTCCCTTTCTTTTTCGTCCATTTCTTCATAAACACATCCAACTCCAAAAGACAAATCCCAACCATGTAAAATTGATGACTTGAATTTTTATTTATATTTTCCCTTGATTGAAAAATAATAAAAAAACTGCAACTCGCTCATTTTTCCTAGTAAACATGATAGTCAAACGTATTTAACTATTTATACATACATCATCTATAATATAATAATACATCTCAAGAATTCTATAATAGTCTGAATTGTTATTATATTGATGTTCCTATGGATGGAAAACAGATAGATTATTAATAACTATTTTAAAATTTTAAATTCTTTCTTTTTTTCTCATCCTCTACGAAGAACAAGCTGTGATTCACGACACAATTCAAAATCAACCAATTGAACAATTTGCAATATGACTTCGATTTTCAGAGCAAAGCATCCAATTTAATTGTGACACAAACCACTGATCTTTAGAGTCTCAAATTCTCCATCAATTCGGATCTAATCATGGTCGTTGGTACATTCTGAATCCGTACACAAACCATCCCGTACCTGTTAACCCTATAATTGGCAAGCACACAGGTGGGTCCCCAAGAAAGTTTTCACATGACAAAATGGGATCAATGACACCCGTATATTTGTACATGCCTAGTTTATCCATGTCTGATCGATACGAAAATCATAACAGTACCTGATGTTGCACTGATGCATTTATGGTACCTAATTAGCATATCCTACCTACCAAGTCCATTATTTCATATAATTCTTTTAGTTCTTTTACTTTTCAGAATAAAAAAAATGTTAGAAAGGAAATGTAGACAATCATAATTTCAGTAATTTAGAAATTGTTCCAAAGAGAGAAAATTAGGATATCCATATCTGTATCACTATCCATCATAGTATGAGAGCTCACTCTCAAGTGATAGAAACTAAAACACAGGAAATTGATTCCATGAGAGGCCCTTCTAGAGAGTCGGTTATCAAGTTGGTGAAAACAAGCAGCACAATGAAAAATGACCCCGTGACGATACTGTCAATCAGGCCCAAGGCCTATGAGAAGATCCAACACATATATCACATGTGGATTGATTGGGTTCAATAGTAATACAACTGTACATATTCTTTTAATTAGTTAGTTTCCTAACTTAGAATAGCAATTGATGTAATTGGTTAGTTTCCTAACTTAGAATAGCAAGTGATGTAATTGGTTAGTTTCCTAACTTTGAGCCTTGAATGAGGCATATAATACCTATATATAGTGATGGATGCTCTCCAATAAAGGACACGACAATACATTCTCAGTATTGATTCAACAACCATCGCTCTCAAGGTTCTGTGTTCATAAAATTGTTATGGTATCAGAGCAAGGTTCAAGGAAAATTTGTTCTTTTGTTTTTCAAAGCATCAAGACAATAAGATCATAGTAGATTCATCTCTCTCATGCAAGGAAAACAGATCAAGGATCTGTCTCAGTCCCTTCTACACCCTGCGGCATCCTCATCTTCAAAGTGGCCCATCCCAGATCATCACAACCATCTCAGAGATCCATATAGCCTTGGTCGCCTGGATTTTCTAGGAATATTGGAGATTTTTTCAGATTTTTTCAGCACTTCCAGGTTGGAGTTTTTCTAACTCTAGAAAATTTCTAGTTTTTAATAATTGTTTCATCTAGACCAAACAAAATCCTGGTTATTTTGTAGAATTGGATAATTCCTTTTTCAATATAAGCCAGATTTATGTGCTTCCTTTGTACTCTCATCTGATCTTGGCCCAGACCCCTCAGTGGGGCCCACATAGAGGAACTACAGCCAATTTTATGGTTGTCAGGGGTGTTTTTTGACCTGTTTAGTGTTCTGGGTTCATTTTAGCAACTGGTTTCTACATATAGTATAGTCTTGCTATACAATTGTTGCCTTCCTCTCTTCCCTGGTTGCTGGATTTTATGCTATTTTACTGATTCAATCAGTGTTTTTTGGCAAATATCACTTAGAGATGGAGAAATCTAAGGTCACTTTGAACCGGTTCACTAGGAAAAATTATCCTGCATGGTCTTTCTAGTTCCAAATATACCTTGAAGCTAAGGAATTGTGGGGCTATATTTCTGGATCTGACTCTAAACCCACAGAAGATAAGAAGATCTCCTCTTGGCATACTAAAGATGTGAAGATAAAATCATGGATCCTCGGCTCTGTCGAGCCACATATGATCATGAATCACAAACCTTCCCCAACTTCAAAAGTCATGTGGGGGTATCTGAAGAAAGTGTATCATCAAGATAATTCAGCACGTCAATTTCATCTTGAATGTGCGATTGCTGAATATACACAGGGAACCTTGTCTATACAAGATTACTATTCGGGATTTCGTACACTGTGGTCGGAATACGATAGTATTAAGTATGCCGATGTGGCTGCATATGTTTTGATCGTAATTCACGATCTTCAGGCCTCTAGTCAAAGGGATCAATTTCTGATGAAACTGCGCACCGAATATGAAAGTGTCCGATCTGCTCGGATGAATCAGACCCTATTACCTTCTTTGGATGTATGCTTGAATGAACTCCTACGCGAAGAACAACACATTACGACATCAGCTCATATAGCTCAACAAAAGACTGAGACCTATTCAGTCGCATTCTCGGCTAATAAGGCTTTGCAGCCTCCACCTCGAGACTTAAGCAAAACCCAATGCTACAGTTGTAAAAAATTTGGGCATCTTGCATCTCAATGCAAACATCAAGTCTGTAGTTACTGTAAAAAGTCGGGACATATCATCTCCGAATGTCGTCGCCGGCCACAACGTCCATCTCCACAGTATCAGGCACCGCAGTATGAGACTCCTTAGTCTTAGACTCCGCATGCTTATGTTGCTTTTTCAGTTATGCCTGCTCCTACATCTGCACCCACACAACCTGGGCCCTCTTCATCTGACTCCTAAATTGGTTTAACAAATGATTGTCAATCCCCTTCTGCTTTTGGTCTCTCAGGTATCTCACCTCCATCTTCTACTTGGTTTCTTAATTCCAGGGCGTCAAATCATATGACATATTCTCGTAACACACTCTCCAATGTGACAAGATACAATGGCAATATTCAAATACAAACTGCTAATGGAGGCAATGTTCCCATTACTGCTCTCGGAGATATCCCTGGTCCCATCCCATTGAAAAATGTTTACCTTTGTCCCAATTTAACTTCAATCCTATTATCAGTCGGGCAACTTGTTGAAAATAATTGTAACATATCTTTCTCTTCTTCTGGTTGTGTTGTGCAGGACCAGATGTCCGGGAAGGAGATCGCGAGGGGGCCAAAGTGTGGACATATGTTTCCGTTGGATTTTTCAAATATTTCTGGGAATAGATTTAACAATGATGTGTTTTGCTTTTCTATTCGAGATAGCTGCCAAATGTGGCATAATAGACTTGGACACCCTAATTCCAAGGCTTTGTCCCTTATGTTAAATTCTGGTTTATTAAATAAATCTATTGGCTTTTCTTCATGTGTGCCTTTTGCTTGTGCTACTTGTAAAATGGGAATGAGCAAAACTCTTCCTTTCCCTATTTCCACTTCACACATCACTCAGTGTTTTGATTTAGTTCACAACGATGTATGGGGAATTGCTCCAGCTCTTTCTCACGCTCACTATAAATATTTTGTCACCTGTATTGATGATTTCAGTAGGTTCAAATGGGTTTGCTTTCTGCATTCCAAATCTGATGTTTTCACTATTTTTAAAATTTTTTTAGCTTATGTTGAGAATCAATTTTCCACCTGCATAAAACTCTTACAATCTGATTCGGGCGGGGAATATATGTCCTCAAATTTTCAACAGCTTTTACAAAACAAAGGCATTATTTCTCAAAGAACTTGTCCTTATACTCCACAGCAGAATGGAGTCCCTGAAAGTAAAAATAGACATCTCCTGGATGTCACTCGTTCCCTTCTTTTAGAATCTTTGGTTCCTACCCGTTTTTGGGTTGAGGCACTAGCTACGGCAGCTCATCTTATCAATTGTATGCCATCAACCTCTAATGAAAACCAGAGCCCATATTACCGATTGTACAAGACATCTCCATCCTATAATGATCTTCATGTTTTTGGCTCAGTTTGCTTTGTGCACTTGCCTCCTTCTATGAGAACCAAACTTACCGCACAATCAGCTCAGTGCGTGTTTTTAGGTTATGCGCCCTTCTAGAAAGGGTTCCTTTGCTATGATCCGCACACTCGTCGCTTCCGTACCTCTAGGAATGTCATTTTTTTTTTTTTAACAATAGTATGTTTTTCAAAAACATCTTGATCCCCTTGACCCCTCCTCTTTGGTGTCTTTACCTGGTTTTTCTAACGACAAGTCCGTTGTTTGTTTTAATCCTAACTTTGTGTATCACAGACGGAACAGAGAAGCGCCTACCAGGGTTCCCCCTCCTGATCTTCCTTCAACATCTATTCCACCTCCGACACTTGGTCCATCTGGACATCCTTCGTTGCGTCGCTCCACTCGTATTTCGATACCTCCGAACCACTATGGGTTCTCCCATACTTCCTTAATGGCCACGCTGTCTTCCTCTTCCATTCCCCAATCCTATTCTTAGGCTGTGCAGCACCAATGTTGGAACCAGCTATGAAAGATGAATTGGATGCTTTAGAGCAAAATCATACTTAGGATATTGTCCCGTCTCCTGTGGGAATCAAACCTATTGGCTGTAAGTGGATTTTTTCTCTCTAAGTTAAAATCAGATGGCACTTTAGATCGATATAAGGCGTGCCTGGTCACCCTTGGAAATCGACAGGAATGTGGCATTGATTATGATGAAACTTTTGCTCCGGTTGCCAAGATGACCACCGTACGCACAATTCTTGTTGTTGCTGCGTCTCAGTCTTGGCCTCTATATCAAATGGATGTCAAAAATGCGTTTCTACATGGTGATCTCAAAGAAGATGTTAATATGTGACTGCCTCAGGGGTACTCATCCGGAAAGGGTACGGTTGCCAAACTCCGTCGCTCCCTCTATGGTCTGAAACAAGCCCCTTGCGCTTGGTTTGAGAAATTTCAAGCTGCTCTTCTCCAGTATGATCCTTCTATGTTTTTACATCATGCTCTGTCTGGGATCACTGTACTGCTTGTCTATGTTGATGACATCGTCATTACTGGTCCTAATGCCAAAATGATTCAGGAGCTCCAAGCTTCTTTTAGTGCGACATTTCACATGAAGGATCTTGGCCCCTTAAACTATTTCCTCGGTCTTGAAGTTCATCAATCGACTAAAGATATAGTTCTAAATCAGCACAAATACATTGTTGATCTCATTGACTTGGCTGGCCTTACTGCTTCAGCGCCAGTCGAACTGAATGTCAAACTCAGTCGAGAGGAGGGTGATCTTCTTTCCGATCCTACTGCATATCGCTAGTTAGTTGGTAGCTTGATCTACCTCACGATCACTCGTCCTAATATCTCCTATGCGGTCAACCTAATGAGTCAGTTCATGACTGCTCCTTGTCACCTTCATATGGCTGCTGTTCGCCACATCATTTGGTACTTTATTCGCACACCGACTCGCGGGTTGTTTTTCCTATTAGACAATCCTATATCTCTCAAAGCTTATTCAAATGCTGATTGGGCTGGTTGTCTGGATACTCGCAGATCAACAACTGGATGGTGCATGCTTTTTGGTAATAGTCTGATTTCTTGGAAATGAAAGAAGCATGAAAAAGTTTCAAAATCATCTACCGAAGCTGAGTACCGAGCTATGTCTGCTGCTTGCTCCGAAATTCTTTGGCTTCGCGGTCTACTTTTCGACATTGGGTTCCTAGCAGATGGTCTTACCCCCCTCTATGCTGACAATACAAGTGCAATTCAGATTACTGAAAATCCGATTTTCCATGAACGCACTAAACACATCGAGGTTGATTGTCACTTCATACGTGATGAATTTAAGCGTGATGTCATTAGCCTTCCGCATGTCTCCACTGAGCTTCAACTTGCTGATATTCTTACTAAAGGTCTTCCATGACCATGCCATCGGTTCTTGGTTGGCAAATTGATACTTGTTGATTCTCCCGCATCAATTTTAGGGGGGGGTGTGTGTGTGTGTGTGTGTGTGTGTGTGTAAGATCCAACACATATATCACACGTGGATTGATTGGGTTCAATAGTAATACAATTGTACATATTCTTTTAATTAGTTAGTTTCCTAACTTAGAATAGCAACTGATATAATTGATTAGTTTCCAAACTTAGAATAGCAAGTGATGTAATTGGTTAGTTTCCTTAACTTTGTGCCTTGAATGAGCCATGTAATACCTATATATAGTGATGGATGCTCTCCAATAAAGGACACGACAATACTTTCTCAGTATTGATTCAACAACCATTGCTCTCAAGGTTCTGTGTTCATAAAATTGTCAGATATACAGATAGAAAATTGATGGATTATGAACAATAATTTATTACTTATTTTTCATCTTTTACAAAAATAAAGAAATTCTATGATTTGCGATACGATTCGATTCAACCTCTTAACGATTTACGATACAATTTTGATTTTCAGAATGACGCCCATGGGGGATGTCCTCATATAGGCCTTTTATTTCTAGTTTTCTTTTATCAGAAAGGGTGTTTTGTATAGTCCCTCTTGTTTATAGATATCTGCTGCTCCTCATCTGTACTCCCCTCATATAGACTAAATGAGGTACACTCTTGTTGGGCAACAATGATCAAGCAAAACCATTCATATTCACTACCAGTGATGAATAATACTCACTCAAGTTGACACATCCAACTTGTTTTAGCTATTCGATTCAAAAATCTTTTTGACAGTTATACATGAGTACCAGATAATTCAGGATAGTGAAGAGAGCACACAAGTTGACCCAAAATTTAAGGCACCTGTCCAAGAGACAACTAAAGAGTACCATGCCTAATAGAGCACCATAGTAGTCATCAATGCAAATGTGGAATATACATTTCTTATGAGGCCTTGTGTGAAGATTCTTTTTCCCCCTCCTTTTGATTTATATGCCTTCTTGTGACACCATGTTATCGTCGTAACTGTTAAGAACATCAGTCAGGGTTGGGGGGTTGGTTTGTAAATACAGAAATCTATATAATGGGATTGTCGCCCAACTCTATGTAACACTGTCCAATACAATACTCAGTTTTGAATAGAATCCTTCCTAAGTTTTCATTTGTTCTAGTCTCTACTAGGTTTTATTGATTTGGATCACTAATTCTAACCAGGTATCAAAGCCCTAGTCTACAGTTGACTTTTATCAAGCATCTCTCTCTGTTGTTGAAGATTCCAGAAGTTTTTGCTTGAAGGAGCTCTCAAACGAAGATCTTTGTGCTGAAGACAAAGCATCGAGCCCTCTAAAGTTGAAGCCAGATTTTTTACAAAAGATCTGGAATCGAGGGCCCCGTCAGATTTGAAATTGCAGAGGCTCCCCCTGTTGAAGCATCTTATCACATCTATTTTGTTGCATCTCATCATTATTGTAGAAGAGCAATTGACCGATTTCCTTACCAAGGTTGTTTCAAGAGGAAAGTTATCTTATGTATTGTCCAAGCTGGGCATCATAGATATCTGTAAGGGTCTAATTGTAATTACTTGGGGTTATTTAGATCAGTGTGTAAATATGTCTTTGAGGGAGGGAGGGAGAAGGGAAGGGGTTGTAAATACAAAAAATATAGAAATCTATTTAGTGGGATTGTCACCCACCCTATGTGAGACTCCAATAAAATACTCAGTTTTGAATAGAATCCTTCCTAAGTTTTCCTGTCTTAGATTTTCTTGTTTTTGATCACTAATTATAACAATAATTAATCTCTCTTTTACCAAAAAAAAAAAACTAATCTCCCTCCATCCCTCCCTCCCACAATCTTACCCCTGAAAATTAGTTCTCGTACAGTTTCCGTAAAGTATTTTTGTATCTTCTGGAATGGGCGACACTGAACATTATGGTACCTCTCTCTCTCTCTCTCTCCATAATCTTTGTAAGATTACCCCTGAAAATTATTTCTTGTACAGTTTCCATAAAGTATTTTTGTATCTTCTGGAATGGGCGACACTGAACATTATGGTACCACTCGTGTACTCTTTTCACAAGGAGATTGATTCTGATATATATATATATATATAATGGTGAAGATAAATTTTGATATTACATATATAGATATATTATATTTCATTTATTAGTGCCAGATACACACCTTGACATAATAAAATAGGTTTATGCTTGATTGCGGGTACCACCTGGATGGATGATGGTCATGATTAGTAGTAGGGAAAGAAAAATCTCATTGTGGCCTAGGTTTGGTCAACAACTCAGCTCCATTGAATCATACTAATTGGTGTGTGCGTGTGTGGGGTGTAAGGATTTTTGATTAAGAGTGAAGGAGAAGCAATCACGGGACCCATATGCACCTTTTGATGGGCTGGTCATGTATACATGAACATATGCATGTATTTATAGTGCAAAAAGTGTTCTCTTGATCACGTTAATATGTACCTACCAGTATGAATGCATATATATATATATATAGTAGATATATAACCTGCTGAATGGTAGTGACAGATTGATAGATCTACAAATTTTTTTTTTTAAATGGCAGGGAAACATATTTGTTTAGGACCCAAAGAAAGTAAATGAATAACCTGCTGAACCCTCTGCATAAGATCAAGAACTTGTTTTTCAAACTTCTGCCTCCTTAATTTCTCTCTTCTGTTGTCATCCTTCTCTTTCCGCAAATCTTCTCTCTCCCTCTCCAGAGTTCTCTCCAGCATCTATATTTGAAGTGTTAAAGAATGTTAATCAAACAAGGAATGAAGGAACAAGATGAACGTGGTACAAACCTGTATCCTGGTGTCCTTCTCCTTCTCTTTCTCCTTCATGGCTTGTTCACTTGCAGTCTCACCCGTGGGCTTCTTGGCTAGCAAGGGTAAGCAAAGTAAGTGCTCAAGTATTGGTTGGTACCAGCAGTAATTAGGCATGAAAGAATGAACTAAAAAGGTATACTTGATCTAAGGTCTTCCATCTGTTTGGAGATGACCTGCTTCTCCTTAATCAATTCCTCCTTTTCCTTAGTCAATATATCAACTCTCTTCTGCACCATGAAACAAAATGGGTTTAGTTCTACAGTCCCAAAAGAAGACACAGATACTGAGCTAAATGATGCATTAAACAAGCGATTAATTAATTAAAAAAATAATCAAACAGTATGCAAAAGATGATCAGATGCTGGTGCAGAGACACCTCCTGGGGGCCCCAATAAATACGAGGGTGTAGGACTGCAAGGCCCCACATGAAATAGGCATGGGACAAATTAAACCCTACCAATCACCCTAGCCATGCAAATTGGAGCCCAGTAAATACAAGCAATTATAAATGAAACTATCTAAGGTAAGAGGCTAGAGAATGGGGGTGGTAATTCAACTACCCCTATATTCAAACTGGGATCAGCACACCCCACTGATATTGTCAGACCCCTTGGCTGCCCCACAAGAGTTATTGCACCACCACATCTGCTACTGTCAAGCATTAAGCACAATTTTACTGGGAGAAAGAGTCAAGAAATTATTTTACAACCTTTAAGTTGGATAACAACTTCTTTTGCTTTTCAGCATCCAACTTCAGAGTAGCCTGTATGAGTAAAAAACTCACAGAATATGAACTACAAGCTAAAATGAAAAGAAGAAAAACCAACAGCAAGCCAAATACCTCAATTTGAAGAGCATCATTCACCTTCTTCTTTGCTTCAGTTAATTCCAACTGGCTGTTTGCAAGATCATGCTCTAAGCAAGATATGTATTCTTGCTTCCCAGAAACAAGATTCCTTACCTCATCAAGCTCTGCTTCCTTCTCTCGAAGTTTTACCTAAACCAGAACAATGGTTCAATAACAATTAACGCTGGAAAAACCTGACCCGATCCACAAGCCTGACCCTGACCCGACCCACATTTGCTTTGCTTAACTCGACATACAAAAATACGGGTTGGTAATGGGTCAAGGATTTCTGGCCCGCATAAAAACAAGTCGGGTAAGGGTTAGCTTGCCTAACCCGAATATACTCTCCTTATCTTTAGTTTTATTTTCAAAATAAATATCAGAGAATTATGAATTTGCCATTTTTATAGTGCGATTTTAGGGTTTAGACAATGCAAGTTGGATTACGGGAGATCTGAATTTTCCCTTTTCACCTCCTTCCTCAAGGATTTAATTTGCAGATAAGGAAGAAAGGAGTTCTCTTTATTGGGCACAACAAGAGCCAAGTTAAGACGTTTTGACCTTTCATGCTATGGAAAGGACTTGTACTGGCCTTGCAGTCTGCAATAACAGCAGCAAAAAGAACCTTGTCCCCTCTTTCATTTGAGTCCGAACCCTCCAAGGCTTTGACTCAGACACATTCTAAGTTAAAGGAGAAGAACGCACATTGGGGCCCAACTATTGAAATCTGAACTAATTAAAATAAACTTCCTTGATCCCACCGTTGGATTTATTACTTGATAAAAAAAATGTGATAATAAAGATGCATAACTTTTTTTTTTTTTAATCGAACAGTGAATCCAATGGTGGGACTGACTCTGATTGAGGTGAAATTTAGAGATACCCCCATTTAATTTAAGGATGCTTGTTTTGAACAGCTCAGATTTTAATAGAATGGTCTCATTTGTAGTGTTCTACCCCTTAACTAATTGTTAGTCTAAGTTTTTTTTGGGTAGGTTAGTCGATTTCCTTTGGTCCTTTTTTCCTCAGCTGATGTGATGGACAACACATCACTCATTTCTAGGCTTTTCCACCCCCTTTTCAATGACCACATCACCCAATATGCGTTAGTACGGGTGTCGTCAGGTTGACCTACATCAGGTGTGTGGTCAAGATTTTCTTGATCCATTTAAAAAACGGGTTGGATGCAGGCTGAGCTCCAAACTATGGACCCCAATTGTGGCCCGACCTGACCCGTTTGCCACCTCTAATCACAATAATACATTAAAAAAATAATATTCATTTACCAAACATTATTGCAAGCAGATTTCACAGTCATCAACATGTTACTGATGCAAGGGTTTTCCCAACTGAAGGTAACAACTTAATAAAAAAGACCGTCTCCCGCAATCAGCCCCTTACAGGACCAAACCAATCCAAAATAGTTTCCAAACAACTGGATGAAAGAATAGAACAGTGCTTAAACAATTGCAAATCAGATAAACTAGGGATTTTCGAATGGGTTTGCATGTCAACAGCAAACAGAACAATCAAAGTCCCTTTTGGAGCTGCTCTTTTTCGTTCTCCTTTTTTTACTGGCAACATGACTTGAACCCATTACTCAAGATTGCACTTTCCACTGTGCCATAGCATCTTGGAGCAAGTGGAACTTGGAAAATTGAAGAAAAAATGCAAGTGGTCTCAATCCAGTGGATGATGTAATAAATTGATTTATTTCATTATTTATCAATATAATCATGCTTTCCTTCCATGAGAAGAATGGTGTTTTATTACTTACTTGCATATAACCAATACGAATGACATAATGGTTTATGAGATGAACCGGAGCCCACAAGTATATTAGATGTGACACGTGTATGGATGAGATCCACAAACGGGAGACATGTCACAAATCCTATACTTCAATTGATTCACAACCGGTGATGAGATTGGGCATCTCATCTGATAAGGTTGCAGCATTATGATCACTATGAGATAGTGTAATTTGTCTCAATCATCAGAGTGTAAGACTCTGGATCATTGTGCTGGTACATTGAATGTATTGATGGACCATGAGAAGTACCTTATAGAACATTATCTTTACTTTAAGGTCTGCTCTTATAATTCCCTAGCAATAGACTCTCAATCCTATTAATGAACTTAGGTTTGTATCTATTCATTTGCTTTAAGTCACCAATAAGTGAGGCCAACTGTAGGTCAACACCTCGGTATCTTGGGTACGTGGTAGTAGGACTGTGAGAACATTCGATGGTCAAAATGGAATCTATCTACATTATCCACTTGTGCCAATTAATGGATTTATCATTAGTAAGTGCGCACCCATCTCAATTAGAAGTTAATTGGATGGTACTGATGATCACTGTATTTAATTGAGTCTCAAGGAAAATAAGATATGGATCTAAGATTGGAACGGACAGATTTAATCTAATTGATCCATAGATAAAGATAGGGGGGCCTACTTGAGGTGATAGTGAAGTTTAGGATCTTTTTTGTAATTTATCCCTAAGACTCGAGTGCAATTGCATTTATATAATGGAGTTATTTGCAATTAACTGTGGGCCCGGATTGTACATGAGATGTGGGGTCGCGGTGTCCCAGTTAGAGCCAGCTTTATATGGAATCCCTAGTGGTACCCACGCTAGCCCAATATTAGATCATTACTAATTCTACTTGAACTTAAAAGGAAAAGAAATAGAAAGATACAATTTCTATTGGAAGTAAGACTTCTAATAATGGTAATGGTAAGAAGAGAAGGTTACTAATTCTTGTGGCAGTGAGATTTCTATTAATTATCAGTAAGAGGTGTCATAGTGCTATATATAGGGGAACACCCCTTCGGACGTCCAACCTAGAGATTCACGCCCAACTCCCCTTAGTGCAAGAGTTGCACACACCCTCTTCTCCTCTCTCTCTTCTAGTTTCTCTTCCAGTTTTGCCTTGAGGTTCTAGTTGGTTTTCTCTTGGAGATCCCACAATTCTTCTTGAGAAAAGAGATCTAAAGCGGGTCATAGCGTGGAAGACAACAAGGTCTTGGAGATCCTAACTCGCTACATGAATAGTTCTTGTTCAAGCTAATTGTCTTCTCCATTAGAGCACTACCGAGCTCCGAAGTTATAATCTACTTACTTGTTTGTTGTGGATTTATTTTGGTTGCATGGTGATGCTATTTACTATCTTGGAGATAGTGACTTACTGATCTTGATCATGAGATAGAGGATTTGGATCCTGGATTGGGTTTTTGTAGCCTTATGGATAACTGATCTCTACATCAAGTAGGTCAAAAGTTTTGAAAACCTATCCACGAGGCCCACCTATTTCCAACACTTTCTACTATGCCATAGCATCTTGGAGCAAGGGGAACTTGCAAAATTGAAGAAAAATTGTCCCAATCAGGCTATCACAGAGAAAATTGGTCTCGAGTTATACTGACTTAGAACCAAATGTTGATCACATAATCTCTATCGGCAAAAAGTTCATGGAGCAATACAAGAGAAAGAAAGGGGCCCATTATTGGATTAAAATTTAGATGGTTTGGATCAGTGCGGGAACCTGTGGGCCAGCACTTGCAAAAATACTTCTGAATGTGTCAGATTAGTGGGCTTCATAAGACAGGCCACTAATGGGCCCGATCAATCAGGCCAACCCATTGGGGTTGCACAAGCCTGGCCTTAAATTGGTGGGTCCACTAGACCAAACAGGTGTCTCAGGTGGGCCCCTCATGTGGCTGTTTAAGTCAAGCTAGGACCTCTATAATTTAGGGTTTCCATCGTTTTATTTTCCAGATAGCAGTAGGATGTAGGTTAAGGTTTTAAGACGTTCCAAGCACTATAACCACATAACAGAGGATGTCTAGATTTTAAAACACTCTAGATTTTCTTTAAAATAAATTTTGTATCTCTACTTTCTTCTCCTTGGGTTGAATTTTCTCCATTGGATTGGAGATATATGGTAAGTTTTTGAATTATTTGGAGAGTAATCCCTGCTTTTCTACTTGTCCTTCTTTTGCTGGTGTTTGGGTTGGTGAATTTGGATTATATCAGATACTGTAGATATATTCTAGACTACATTTTATACTTACATGGACCATTGATCGAACAAAACTAGTTAAAATATGGTTTACTCCCCATCAAAAATATGACAGGAATTTTAAAACACCAACTTAACCTTTAACTTAAGTTTGTAATGAATTACAACTAGAAACCCATTAAGTCCAACACATGTTCGATGTGCAGATCTAATAGGCTGGATGTGTGCCCCTTGTCAACGGATCCAATGGGCATGCACAAGGACCGTGGCTGTGCGGACCCTGATTGGGACAATAACTAATGGAATCAGGCCGCAGTTGGGATTGTGGCACTACAGAAGGGATTTTTACCCATGGGCACGATCAAACCTCCAAAAAACTGCAATACTTGGTTCGTCACAGTCTTCAACGTTTAAATCAGTTTGGAAAGCATCAGTTATCAAACTAGAACAACATTAATTTGGTGCCCATTAAAATCTAAGAGTAACCTTATAAATTAAGCCAACCATGTAGATATGATAAAACTGCTGCCAATTCAGTTATGGAGAAGATACACCTGGCACACTGATAAAAGCCAAGGTTTTACTAATGAGTTACCTGAATCTGTTGAAAATCTTCCTTCATACGATCATAGTCCTCCACATCAATATTTTTTGACCTGTCATGCAACTACAGTAAAAATAGCAATCAAACCACTGATGAAAGGAAAATATTTAAGCTAAAGAAAATAATGTCAAATATACCTCAGAGATTTTCTGTTCTAAGTGCTTTATCTGTGTCATATGCATCTCAATTTCTTTCTGACAGGCATCCAACTCTATTTCTTTCTCCCTCAGCAAACCACTTGAATGTTCTGTCTCCATTTCAGCCTTTTGATACATCTCACGATATTTCTAAAAATAGAACATAGATTTCCTTAGTAATAAGCAATGAGACTGTCTGTATCTAGTGAGTACTGAAAGTAATGCGCCAAACAACATCTATTTTGAAACCCTGAATCTTTTTAACATGGATTGGTACTCTGTTATGTCCAACCTGACATTCTTCAAAGTTGTGCTTGTTTTCCTCTCGAAGTTGCATATTACTTTCACGAAGCAAGTTCATTTCTGTTACCTGGAAGGACAGCAACTGTCAAGGCTTCACCAAATGATACAACAGTTGGATAAGGAGGTAAGTGGGACAGATCATAACCAAGACACACTGGGACCCAACTCTATAATGATGGACCTAAGTCAAACCCTATATTGTGAGCGACACAGATTAGTATGCCATCCAGAACCATTTGTAAAATAATGTATAAATTCATATACACCTTAGGAGCACTTGACAATTGTGTGTATCTTAAGAGATTTTTTAGACTAGTATGGGTAGAATGGAGCAGTGCCTCTCCACTACATAGCTTTCATGATCTTTTGTTTGGGAAATTACTATCTGTTCGTTTCGGGAAATACATTCATTCAAAATGGAAAAAAAATCTCTTACAATAGCATAGTGTTCCTAAGGCGTATACAAATTCATACACTATATTACAATATTGTACTCTCATACTAATAAATTCTCCTTCACATTTATAAGTTGTCCTGTAATATTTACATCTTATTAACATAGTATACTACAATTTTATGTGTTATTTAAAATATAACCACAGTTCCAAACACCAATCATATCTTGTCCGGCTCCTAGGAGTGTGATCCAGATATTTATTCAACTAAAAAAAGTCAGCTCCAGGACCTGCTCTGGCTGAACTTGACCCAAACACAATGTGCAACCAGTCTAATTGATGCACTCCCGATTTGACAAAATCAGACTTGCAAAGGGCCCAATCGGGGAAACAATCAATAACCAGAAAAACTCCCGGCAACAATAGATGTGCATAAAACCAAGTAGTAAATAAATTCAGAATTAACTATGCAAGGAACAATGCAGAAAAAAGCAAAAAACCCAAAATCTGACCTTAAGAGCCTTCTCAATCTATACATCATATGACCAAGAGAGGGAAGAAAACAAAAGCAACTACTGCTTTTCTGCAATTTACTATTCATGGGGTACGGTAGCATGGACAGTAACAGACAAAAATAACACCTTTATATAAGACTCAAAACCACCACAAAACCCTAAGAAACCTACTATAGTTAAATCCTACCACAAATAGAAGTCTCAAACAAACTTTCTAATTGGAATATATCCAGAAATTAATATGAAAAATAAAGGAAATCAGAAAACTCAATAATCTGGGTCGTCTCAGGCACTTTGGAGGAGATCTGGTGTGGAGCCACATGGGCCATGCTTTGGAAGTCAGCACTCAACTATGCTAAAGAGAACTCATGGGCGAACCTATTGACATTGGTCTCATGTGGATTGGGTCCGGTTTGACCCACCAAACTGTAGGCCCAAAAACAGCAATGTGAGAACCTATTGACATTGGTCTCATGTGGATTGGGTCTGGTTTGACCCACCAAACTGTAGGCCCAAAATCAGCAATGTGAGACCCTTTCTACTGCCGGAAATTTCTGAAAAATTGCAAAGAACACTTTGTTATTCTGTTAATTCCCAAAACAGTCCCTGATATTGAAATTTAAACAGAAACTGGACTGTTTGGGTCCAAGTTTTCTATTAAAACTTGTCGGGACCCTTGCAGGCTATCTTGGGATGCTCCAACTGTTGCAAATAAGCTTTAGCCATAACAAAAAATAGATCATCAATTTCTGCATCACTAATAATATAAAATTCAATTCAACAACATCGAGTGCTGTCAATTTCATTCCGGTACCATTCTAGTTTAGCCCTGTAGAAGAATGTTCTAGTGTACCCATCAATTCCAGTGTTTTGTTCCCAAAAAGATGCAACTGGAAAAAAAATGCTTAAATTGAAAAAAAAAAAAGCTGAATATATGCAACATTTTTATTTTTTTTATAACAGATGGTGTCCCAGTCTTTTGGGCCGGACTAATCCCTTCAGGCACAGGGGGAGCCGGGTATATCCCCTGTGAAACATGGGCGAAACTTGGACAATATTGGAATGGAACAACAGGAATGGGTTAGAAACTTTTAGGGGGACATTTTGTTTTGCCACAGGCCAATGAAATGAAATTGAAAACTATGATATGAATCAAGGCCTTGCTTAAGCACATGCATTCCTTTTTCTTTTCTTTTCATTTATTTTTTTGAAGGTCAACAAAAATTAAAAGTATATAAAGCTTCATGGGTGGGCAAACAAATGATACTGGTGTACTTCAATACAGGCAATGTATCATGTCACTTTATTATCATATATTTATGCGTAAAACCCATGTCCTTGCTATATCCATTGTGTGCCCCTCTCGTATCTATGCCGTATCTAGGCATGACAAGAAAACCCATGCAGCGGCATTTCTGTGGAAATAGAAAACTTTTTCCACTCCTGTTATACTGCATAACTTGCTGGAGTGATTTTTCAGCTATATTCATTCCTTCTTGTGCTGTCTTGATTTACCATGGATTTTCATTCAGCGTGAAAATAGGAAAAGATGGTATGTGAGAAATGGATCCTTTAGAATAGCAGTCATGTCTTCAAGGAGCTTCCCTCCAGAAATAAAATCATCACAAACACCTCTCAAAAATGGGCTCTAAATAAACAAGCCTCAGATTTTTCACATAATATCATGACAATTTTCTTGTAAATTATGACCGATTTTAGAGCCAGTTAGGCTACAGGCACATTTAATGGTGGAGGAACCACAATTTGACAAGTACAATGTTTTTACTCATCAGACACGAATAAATGAAACAGGTTATACCTGAAGCTTCAGAGTCTTGAACTCCTCATCCGTGTATAGTATTTCTCTAGAATTTGCACGCTCGGCATTCAACACAGATTGAGCAGTCTCAGATGCCTTTAGAGAACTTTCAAGCTACATTCACATCGTAAACAGTGAGTATTATGAACTAAAACCAAACTTCTAGAAGCTAGATTACATTTTTTTTTTTTTTTGTGTGTGTGTGTGTGCGGTGGTGGTTTTGGGGGGGTGGGGGGGGGGCGGCGGTGCCGTGGGTGGGGTGTGGTTTAATATGGAACCATTTAATGTAAAATGCATAATGGACATATGTGCCATGTCATGAAACAGAATCATTTAATGTAAAAATGCATAGTGGACAGGTACGGAAAATTCTTATTCTTATATAGACTAGACGCGGGCGAGGAAGAAGAGACAACTTGGAGAGACCCAAAATCACTCATAGAAATTTCATTAATCAATAACTAAAGCCAAATGAGGCATTACCATGCTTAAATAGATAAAAGACTAACCCTAAAACTAATTTGGACCATTCAAATGCAATGATGGTTAGGATTAAAACATCCACCTAAATACAACTTAAGACATAAATAAATAAAAAAACTCTGAATAGGCTAAGATAGGTGGGCTAGGCCCAAAGAATTGGTCAAGACGGATGGGTTGGGCCCATTGGCGGGTCGACCCATGGGGACCATGGGTCTGTCCAGCATCAACTCTCCCCTTCTTGGAGAAAACTCAACCTCGAGTTTTATAGATGTCCTACGGGATCGAAAATTCATCGCATGAATCCTCGATTTGCTGGTTGACCTTCGTTTTCTTCACAAGGCTTGGAAGCTTGACATGACCTTTTCTTCCAACTCAAATGAGGCATGACACACTACTTCTTTTGGTGACTGGATTTTGCATTAATGCGAGCTCAAATGAAGTGATGCTTTAATTCTTGAATATCGGCCATTTGCACACATTCTCCAAGTAGAATTGGCCGTTCTCCGAGGACAAAGTCCATATGAGGAACTTTGATGATGCGAACTTCTTTGGCAATCTCTGATAGTTTAATTTGATTTTCTGGAAGCGGGCTTGCCATAGGATCCATTAGATGATTAGACTCCTTAATGTTTTCTTCATTGTTTGTTTCTTCTTGTTCCACCTGCAAATGATGTCGGGTTCCTTTTCTTCAGATTCACCCGAGGCATTCTCCATGAGTGCCTCCACTACTGGGACTTCTGTGGTTTGTAGAGACTTCTCTTCTTGCGTCTTAGCTTTTCAGAGGCGATAATGCTTTATCAAGCGCTCAACACGGATCGCTTCCCAAAACGCTTCATACATTTCTTTGCAATCCTTTTTCATATTATTCCATATACTTGGTCTCAAACCTCTGGTAAAGATAGTGACATAATGTTCATCATCTTCATCTAATACACATTGTGCTTGTGACCTTGAAAATTCATTAGAGTATTCATCAACTGTCAGCTTTCCTTGACTCAAATTAAGAAATTGATCAAAGTAGGCTTTATTGTCGGAATACCATTGTCCATATTTACAAGCACAGATGATATTTTGGATATCATTGTAGCTTTTCAATAGCAAACTTTCTTCTGATTCCATATTTAAGTGAAGCAAGATAAGTCAAATTTAATGATCTTCAAAAACAAATTTAGACTGACCAGATGTGTAGATCTTACTGATCGAAGTTTTTAGGTGAAGACAGATTGATGATCGAAGTCCAGATGGAGAAGTTCTTGCTATTTAAAAGATCAATGGCTAAAAACTTGATGGAATTCGAGCCCACCTGCTAGCTGAAGATGTAACTACCTGTTTTTTTTTTTCCTTTCAATGTTGAGTCAGATTTGGTCCAAATTGAACTTGGGCTGAGTTGAATGCAGGCCCAAAAGAATTCGGGCTAAGCACTTGGCTGGACCATTGATGTCACTACTGAAAGTTGCACTACTTTGACTCAGGCCTAGACTGGTACTGTGGCTGCTTGACTGTTGATTGCTGCAGTGTGGCCCACTAACACACAAGAAAAATGCTTTCACGAATTGGCTCTGCTCAATTGGGCTGAACTTTTTTTTTTTCTAATCAGGCCTAACACTCAAGCCCAACATGTCACACATGAAAAACACGTGCGAGGCCCTCTCTGCTTCCTCTCAACTTTCGTGAACGGGGAGCATGAAAAGGAGGTTCGCTGCCCTTCAGCGATAAAGAAGTGGATGACGGAGGCGGAGGCGAAGGTGAGGGGATATGCTGGTGGTCGACTGCTCGGAGACAGTGCTGGTGGCCTGACGAAGATAATGATGATGGTGGCGATTGAGCGCTGCAACTGCTGGCTGGTTCCTTCAAGCAGAGGAGATAGTTCGAAGATAATGACAGAACTCGGCGAGAAAACTTTAAGATGATGGTTGGCACTGCTAGCGGAGGTGGAGCAGAAGATCGTTTGGTGATGTCATCGGTGCGTGCTGACGTCCGGTGCTGCAGAGAGTGGCAGCCAAAACAGGTACGCACTCTTTTTTCTTTTCTTTCCTTTTTTTTCTGATTCTTCTCTGTTTCTCTCTCGTGCTTTTTTTTTTTAGTTTGGGTTTCGACAGCAGGGGCTTGAGGTGGGTTTCGGTGATGGGTCGTGATGCGAAGATGCTGGGGTATTGGGGTTTAATGGATTTCAACAGTTAGTATTGGAAGGGGAAGGGGTTCGGTCAAGTGTTTTGTGGCTAACTGAGGCATTGGGTAGCAGGGATTTAGGGATGGGCCTCTGATTTGGGGGATTTTGGGTGATTGAAGATGGGCTCAAGATCTTCAACTGGGTGTGATGGTGAAGAGATGAGATCGGTTGTGGCAGTGGGATCTATGAGATGGTAAACAATGGTGATGGGTGATGAAGGAATGAAAATAATGGAAAAGGGATTACCTGAATGGTGATGATGGATTGCCGAATCTCGAATCCGGGTGGATAGATCTTCGGTTCTGAAACCAATTGTGGGGCGGGTAGAGGCGGAGGGATAAGAGATGGATGGTGGAAGAGATATGTTAGACTTTTGTCTGAAAATTGGCCTCACGCCAAACTTCCCATTGCGGGTGAGGAAGAAGAGACAACTTGGGGAGACCCAAAATCAAAAATTTCATTAATCAATAACTAAAGCCAAATGAGGCATTACCATGCTTAAATAGATAAAAGACTAACCCTAAAACTAATATGGACCATTCAAATGCAATGATGGTCAAGATTAAAACATCCACCTAAATACAACTTAAGACATAAATAAATAAATAAACTTTGAGTAGGCTAAGATAGCTGGGCTAAGCCCAAAGAATTGGTCTAGATGGATGGGCTAGGCCCATTGGCGGGTCGACCCATGGTCCTGCATCATTGACTTGAACCCACTACCCTATGATGCCCACATACGGACATGGGGAACATGGATTCTACGCCAACTTAAAAAAACTTAGGACACGGATATGGGTAAGGTATCACTTAAGATACAATATGGACACGAGGGTATAGCACTCATACGGGTACGGATATCATAACAGATTAAGCCCATATGATTAATGGAAAGAGTACTCTTAAGCTGCGCCCATTCTAGCCATACATCTATAAATGATACATACAAAACTATTAGAAGTGGGTCCTTAAAAGTCTAAATTTGGATGTTACTAAAAATCTCAACATGAAGTGGGCCAATATGGTCAAACTCATAACCCTAAAAATTTCCTGCCATTAAAATAGAGGGAGGGAAAAAAGTTTCATTTTTTCAAGAGGAAAATATAATATAAGAAAAGGATATCATATAGCCCACCACCAATGGATGTATATCTTCACTTGGTTCCACGTATTTGATCCTCTGCGTAAGTCTCTCCCATCTTTATTTGAGTTTTGGAGATTAGGCGTGGGGTCCAAGAGGGGAAGGATCATGTGGAAGGTGTCTTTCTTGGCGACTATTTCATCCATTTGGAAAGAGACTTGAGATGCTTCGAAGGAAAGTCATCGATGTTTGCAAATTAGTTGACAAAGTGAAGTACTTAGTGGCTCTTTGGTTTTTCACTCATCCTATCTTCAAAGGGATCTCGATGAATTACATTATTCATAACTGAAAGGAAGTAGCTCTCTCTAATCCTCACCAAATGCGGGTCTCTCCTAGATGGTGCCCTCCCCCTCCAGGTGCCCTCAAGCTTAATTTTGATGGTACTACTCTTGGTAATCCTGGTGTAGTGGGTGTGGGGGGTGTTATTTGTAATGAGGAAGGTAATACCTTACTTACTCGGGCCTAGCCGGATTTTGCTTCATCAACAAAGCTGAATTGTTAGCTCTCAAAATTGGTCTACGAGAAGCAATTAATCTCCATCCTCATCGATTACTTGTTGAAGGGGATTACTTTTGTGCAATTCAATGGGCGTCCCAATCTTCAAACCCCTCTTGGTACCTGGCAGATATCTTTGAAGAGGTTATACAACTTTCGGATGGTTTCAATATTTCCTTCCACCATATCCAGTGCTTGGCCAATGACAAAGCGGACAGGCTCGCCAAAGAGGGAGTTCTTCAAACAGAGTTGCATATTTCTGTTTAGCTTGTTTTCTGGGTGTTGTTGCCTTTTTGGGGGACTTAGTTCCCTCCTTTGGTTTTGGTTTCTCTCCCCAAGTTTGTTTGGAGCCTTTTGAGTTCAGTAAATATCTCCTATACTGTAAATATTTTTCGAGCAATGAATTCAGCCATTTTTCAAAAAAATAAAATAAAATGACAAGACAAGAAAGACTATTTCCCAATCCAGTACATAAATATATATAAAATGGTAGAAGTCTTAAACATGAGAGAGGAAACGTGGAGAACAAGTAAGCCAAAACCGAATGTATAATTGTAACATGGGTTTTGACTTTTCAGTATTTAAATAAAAAAGGGGGCTGATATAAAAATGGAAATACTTGTAAAGTGGGTTTAGGCATGATCTAAGTGTTGTCAATAGTCAATACTCAAACTGATGTAAAGTGGACTGGATTTTGAGCTATGTGGTCTTAAAACAAAAGAAAAGGGGGCTAAAGGTAAAACACTGAAATGTCCTCCTAAAAGGGACCTTTGCCCCTTTCATTGTCGACCAATGATTTGATGAAAATTAACAGCGATGTGGAGAGGATGGAAAAAAGAAGAAGAAAAGATAGAAAAAAAAAAAAAAAAAAGGAAGAACACAGAGAAGAAGATGGAGGAGCAGCAGTAGCACCAGTTAAGCAGCAGCCTCGGCTGAGAACCGGTAAGCCGCTGCCGCCTACCCGTCGTCTTCGGGTTTTTTTTTTTTTTTGGTCACATGAAAGGGGTTGCTGGAATGATTGCACGAAAGGGGGAAAAGGGTTAAGAGTTTTTCTTTTTTTTTTTCTTCTTTTGAAATTATAACAAAATCACATGAAGGCAATTAGAAGATTTCGGATGTTATTCGCTGTTTTGTCCAATTTCAAACAAATCCATTCAATTTTGTTATTTTTCACATAAAATATGGGAAAGCCATACCCACAACGTATCCCAGCCGCATATTGCCGTATCCTATACCCGGGTCCATATCAGACTGTAACGCCCCACCCCTTTACCCATGCATGATATTGTCCGCTTTGGCCTACGGGCCTCACGGTTTTGCTTCTGATGGGCCTCAACTCATCAAAAGGCCTCATGCAAGGTAAGGGTGTAAGCTCTACATATAACCCCATTCACTTTCCTCTCTATAGTCGATGTGGGACTCCGGGGCGTCACAATCCACCCCCCTTAAGGCTGCACGTCCCTGTGCAGTAGCTTGCCAGTCTCTGTAGCCTGCCAACCCTCTTGGCCCGCCCATATAGAGACCCGCCCACTTGCACCAGACCACGGCAGGGGACCCACACTCGAACTAGTCGAGAGTCGGCTCTGATACCAACTGTCACAACCCCGCCCAACTCAGCATGAAATTGTCCGCTTTGGCCCACGTGCACGCGCGAGGACTTCCCAGGAGGTCACCCATCCTAGTACTGCTCCCGTCCGAGCACGCTTAACTTCGGAGTTCTTACGGTTTCTGGGGCCGCACGGTTTTAAAAGGCCTCATGCAAGGTAAGGGTGTAAGCTCTGCATATAACCCAATTCACTTTCCTCTCTATAGTCGGTGTGGGACTCCGGGGCGTCACAATCCACACTCCAGGACGTCACAATCCACCCCCCTTAAGGCTGTGGGACTCCGGGGCGTCACAATCCACCCCCCTCCCACACCGGGGCGTCACAATCCACACTCCAGGACGTCACAATCCACCCCCCTTAAGGCTGTGGGACTCCGGGGCGTCACAATCCACCCCCCGTAAGGCTGGCAGTACTAGAGAGGAAAGTGAATGGGGTTATATGTAGAGCTTACACCCTTACCTTGCATGAGGCCTTTTAAAACCGTGCGGCCCCGGAAACCGTAAGAACTCCGAAGTTAAGCGTGCTCGGGCGGGAGCAGTACTAGGATGGGTGACCTCCTGGGAAGTCCTCGCGCGTGCACGTGGGCCAAAGCGGACAATTTCATGCTGAGTTGGGCGGGGTTGTGACAGTTGGTATCAGAGCCAACTCTCGACTAGTTCGAGTGTGGGTCCCCTGCCGTGGTTTGGTGCAAGTGGGCGGGTCTCTATATGGGCAGGCCAAGAGGGCTGGCAGGCTACAGAGACTGGCAGGCTACTGCACAGGGACGTGCAGCCTTAAGGGGGGTGGATTGTGACGCCCCGGAGTCCCACATCGACTATAGAGAGGAAAGTGAATGGGGTTATATGTAGAGCTTACACCCTTACCTTGCATGAGGCCTTTTAAAACCGTGAGGCCCGTGGGCCAAAGCGGACAATATCATGCATGGGTAAAGGGGTGGGGCATTACAAAATGGTATCAGAGCCGACTCTCGACTAGTTCGAGTGTGGGTCCCCTGCCGTGGTCTGGTACAAGTGGGCGGGTCTCTATGTGGGCAGGCCAAGAGGGCTGGCAGGCTACAAAGACTGGCAGGCTACTGCACAGGGATGTGCAGCCTTAAGGGGGGTGGATTGTGACGCCCCGGAGTCCCACATCGACTATAGAGAGGAAAGTGAATGGGGTTATATGTAGAGCTTACACCCTTACCTTGCATAAGGCCTTTTAAAACCGTGCGGCCCCAGAAACCGTAAGAACTCCGAAGTTAAGCGTGCTCGGGCGGGAGCAGTACTAGGATGGGTGACCTCCTGGGAAGTCCTCGCGCGTGCACGTGGGCCAAAGCGGACAATTTCATGCTGAGTTGGGCGGGGTTGTGACACAGACTGTATCAATATGGGTACCACAGGTAAAATACCATATCCAGGTATCATAGCCACTCCCTAAAGGTTGCAATAGTAAACATTGAGCACGGGCTCTTGCCCACTAGTACAGAATTATGCCCTTTTCAAAAACAGAAGGTGGAGAGATTTGAAAGGAGAAAGAACGACAATATTTAAGGATAAAGTGATAGATGAGGGAGAATGGAATTTTGAAGGAGAAACTGCAGCGATGCGGAATCAAATGGCTAAATGTATTAGGAAGGATGCTAAAAAGGTGCTTGGAGAGTCGAAAGGGAAGAGACACGATAATAAAGAAACTTGGTGGTGGACAGAAGAGATTTAGGAAGCTGTTTGGGAGAAAAGACGTTACAAAGTTGGCAAAGTACTAGGAATACAGAAAACTACGAGATGTACAAGTGGGCAAAGAAAGAAGCTAAGAAAGTAGTACATGATGCATAGTGCAAAGCATATGATTACCTATATAATAGGTTGGGAACAAGAGAAGGAAAAAAGGATGTTTTTAAACTTGCAAAGATTAAAGAAAGGAAAAGTAGCAACTTAGATCATGACAAATGCATTAAGAACAATGACCAAAAGGTTCTACTAAAGGACAACAATATCAAAGAAAGGTGGGAGGGAATATTTTAGCATACTTTTAAATGAAGACTGTATAGTAGACCTAAGAACAAAAGAGGATACTTCATTAGCAAAACATACTTGTTTTCGTAGAATTAGGATGGAGGGAGTGAGAAACGCATTAAAACAAATGAAGACAAGAAAGGCTACGGGTCCAGATGACATCCCAATTGAGGCTTGGAAATGCTTAGGAGATTTGCTAACTAGACTCTTCCATAAGATATTAATGACAAAGAAAATGTTGGATGGATGGAGAAGTGTTGTAGTACCTATATATAAGAACAAGGGAGATATACAAAACTGTACTAACTATCGTGGGATTAAACTTATGAGTCATACTTTGAAGCTATGAGAGAATAATGGAGCAAAGACTTTAGACAGAACACCAAGATATCTGAAAATCAATTTCGTTTTATGGCAAGGAGGTCAATGATGGAAGCTATCTTCTCGCTTGGGCAATTAATGGAAAAATATCGAGCGAAGAGGAAAAATTTGCATATGATCTTCATCGATCTAAAAAAAGCTGATGACAGGGTACCTAGAAATTTAATTTTGTGGCTTAAAAGAAAAGGAGGAATGTTCTAAGAGCTTATATTGAAATTATTCGAGACATGAATAAAGGAGCACTAACGAGTACGAGAACTACTTGTGAAGAGATATGGGAGTTCCCAGTGACCGTACGTTTGCATCAGAGGTCCACTCTAAGTCCATATCTCTTTACACTGATTATGTATGAGTTAACTGCTCATATTCAAGAAGAGGTACCTTGGTGCATGTTATTTGCAGATGAAATTGTGTTGGTAGATGAGTCGAGATGGTGTGGATGCAAAACTCGAGAGATGGTGGAAGGCTTTAGAATCCAAAGGCTTTAAAATAAGCCGTACAAAGACAAAATATATGAATTGTAACTTCAGTGGACATATAAAAAGATATAAAACTACTATGAGAATTGAAGACCATGAGATACCACAAAGTGATTCTTTCCGATACCTTGGCTCTATAATTAACAAGGATGAGGAGATTGATGAAGATGTCGAAAAGCGGGTTGGTTGAAGTAGAGAGTTGCTTTTGGAGTGCTTTGTGACTGATGAATGCCAACAAAATTTAAGGGAAAATTTTACAGGACAATGATTAAAACAGCTATGGCCTATGGAGCAAAATGTTGGCCAATCAAGAAACAACACATGCACAAAATAGATGCAGCAGAGATGAGGATGTTGAGGTGGGTGTGTGGTAAAACTAGGAAGGATAAAATTCAAAAAGAGCGTTTTCGAGAACATTTAGGGGTGGCAACAACAGGGGATAAATTTAGAGAAACCCATTTGAGATGGTTTGGGATTGTTCACTGTAGACCAGCAAAAGCACCGGTAAGGAAAAGTATGGCTATAAAGGTTGATAGCCCACCAAGGGAAAGGTGTAGGCGAAAAAAAGACGTGGATGGAGATAAAAACAAGGATGAAAATAGTGATAGCGGCCCGCCGCTAAAACGCTACAAAGCGGGCGCTACGTAGTGGTGTGATTGAAAAAAAAAATCGTCAAAAATATGAAAAAATTTCAAAAAATCTAGAATATAGGAAAATGATAGAAAATGTGTATATATCTATATATTTTGCAAAAGCAACTAAGATAAGAGGCATAGTGGCCCCCTCATTATGAGGTCCTTTATCGCTGTCTAAATAGAAAAAAGTAGTAATGATCATTTTTTTTTTCACATATATGCATGTATGTAATCAAACAATGTCATCAAAATATTATCACCATTGTTGCTTAGAATATCACATTTCTGAGTTCTATTTTGAAATGTATATATAGTTTAAAATTTTCTATTAAAGAAAAATTTGGTTAGGGCCCTAGGTTGAGCCACTATTTCCTATTAGAGAGTAATTTGGTTAGGGTCCTATTTCCTATTAGAAAAGGAGATTTGGTTCAGCCCTATTTCCTATTAGAGTAAAATTTTGCTAGAGCTTTTCTTCAATTAGTGTGAAATTTGACTAGACTTTATTTTCAATTAGTGTGAAAGTTGGCTATGTCTCTATTTCTAGTTAGAGTAGAATCTGACTGAGCTCTATTTCTAATTAGAGTAAAATTTGGCTAATCCCCTAATTTTTATTTATTTGGCTAAGCCATGATTTGTTCTATTTTAATACCTGAGGGGCCCATTTGATTTTTATCTATAACTTTCATAAGGTGGGCTATTGTGGGGCCCATTTAATCTTTATTTATATCTTTCATAAGGTGAGCCCAATGTGGGGTCCATAGTTACCCTACTTAGTAAATATTGGAGGGACCAAAAGAGGGGCATTTGCTGCCCTAGTTCTTTTCCCAAAATAGAAGGCTCGAGAATTCAAGGGAACAGAAAAAACAAGGCTAGAGAAAGATCGAGAAGAAGGGAAGGAAAAGAGGATGAAAGAAAAGAAAATGAAAAAGAAACGAAGAGGAGACGATGCTACCTGGCAGTGATGTTGTCTCTGCTCCGCTGGGGCTGCTGCTTCTAGGTATGTTTATGCAGCTGCTATCTTTTGTTTTTTTTTTTTTTTTCCTTTTTCCTCCTTTCCTTCATCTCCTTGAGTCGACAGAGGGCCTTTTTTTATTATTTTTTACATTTCATTGCTTGTAGGGGCCAATACGTAATGCATCGGCCGCTACGGGTGAATAACGGCCACTATGGGTAAATAGCGGCTGCTACAAGCCGCTGCGGATGTGAGCGCCAATAAATAGCATATAGCATAGCAGTCGCCACCGCTACGCCCGATTTATCGGCCGCTAGATTTTTTTCATCCTTGGGTAGAAAATATAGATTTGAAGAAGTATATCTTATCAGAGGATTTGACTCAAGATAGATCAGAATGGAGAAACATAATTCGTGTAGTCAACCCCAACATAGTTGGGACAAGACAAGGCTTTGATGAAGATGATGATGCGGATGATGACAATTTAGTCTTCTTGTTCCTGGAAAAGAAACTCAGGCATTCCCTTAATTCATGGAAATGAAACACTTATAAAAAGGCATTGGGAATGCAGTCATGTTGTTTGCGCCGCAGTTTTGTGCTTTGAATCTTCAAAACAAATGTTAAGAGGTGAATGACAGAACCAATCTGAGTAACAAATAACAGAATATAATCACGTAACCGCAGCCTACAACACGATACAACAATCATTACCTAAAACAAGAAATAAATTACCAAGATTATAACAACAAATGTCAAAGTTTTGTATTATAACCTCAAAAGATTCATTTACTGAAAGGTACAACTCTTTAAGCAAACAATCAACATGAATCAAGATATTAAACATACTTGAGACTGTAGTCTCAGCTTTTCTTGCTTCAACAAAGAGATCTCTGTTTCTGCCTGAAAAAAGATGCATTAATAAGGTTCTTATTCAAAAAATAAACATGTTCCAGCAGTGCCAGCAGATAAGAAACTTACTATCTCCTTAGACCGCCTGAGATAACCAATCACTTTTTGTAGGTCATCATCTCCTTGTGGATCTGAAGAGGTGGTACCCGAAGAAACTGCAGAAGAACTACGTACGGACTCAGCCAGTTTAATGTGCATTGCTTCTAAGCGATTATGTAGTATCTTATTCTGAAAAGATGAAATGAATGAAAGAGATGTATTTAATTATTAGATGGAAAATGAAATATAAAATAAAATAAAAGCTGTTATGATTGGACAAAAGTAAACTACACCAGTTCAAGGCACAAATGAAACTTACCGATTTTTTGTTTTCTTTTCACACCACAACATGAGTAAATCAAAACAATGATTATATGTTATAATAAGTAGCTCATATCTATGTGCCCTTGCTCTTTCTGAATCCATCTTTTTTCTTTGTTCAAGGATATTTCTCCATATGGTCTGGCAAGCAAATGATAGTGGAGGGTACTTTTATTCCCCCCTTATTGGTACCTATCTATCTAAATGCCGATTGGGGGAGCAAACCCATTATAGAATGCAATTACCAGCACAAAATAAAATCTCCACCGCTAGATAAACCTATATCTTGCCACATGGATATTTAACTAAGGGTCTTTTGGCGAGTGCGGGGAAGGGGGGGAGTGGGAAAAGGGTGTGGGCCTGTGGGGTTTTAATTGGAAACCCAATTTCATAACTGTTAATCAAAACAAATAGGATTTCAATAAACTTGTTTATTGGAAAAAAAATATATGGAGTGATATTAGCTAAGATGAAAATTTGTGGGGACAAGGAGACTTAGTTACATAGATAACCCGTAATTATTGCAAAAAGATAAGGTGCATGTCTATAAAAAAGTAGTTAGCACACTCATTACCGCTCCCTCATATATATCTTCTATGATGTCATGTCAATGGAACCTCTTGAAGCCTCTTTTTATCTAAAATCCACAAAATCAAATCTCTAAGTACCATGTCTTAGGCTTCATCTAGACTCCACTGCATGAAGTCTCTCCACTCCACGGTCTTCATGAGTCTTTAAAAACGTCTTTTTAAATGCCCCAAGACTTCTTTTCTCTTGAACAGTCCCCTGAACCTCATGAACAGTTTCAGATAGGTAATTAAATGCCCCTTTGACTTTTTACAGTAGGTGTTTGTTATTACAAGGTCAAAAGCCAATGCAATTTCCAAGATAGGGTCTCCTATCTCCGTTTGATGCAGCCAGGAAGAAGACCAAATCCACAGCAAGGATTTGGTCGAATCCAAGATGGATTCAACAGCCACACGCACAAAATTAACCAAGCAATAACAAACTGGAACTCAATTTTCAATTCAATAATATGATGATGAAGTTGTGAATCCCTAAAGGGGAGTATACATATTTATAATAAGGTTCATACGATCTCTCCTATCCATAATATGGAAACCTACTAATTTCTAAACTACTAAAGGAATTAGAAGACTACTAAATTAGGATAGCTTCCCACAACAGTCGGTGGTTGTTCAAACTCATTAGATTTGTGGGCTTTTCCAATGGGTTGGACCTGATTGACCCGATAGCTCACGGGCTAGGCCCAATGGACTTGGATCTGGCTCGACTTGCATCACCGTTTCTCCAAATCCTGTCCTCCATGCACTCGCTTATACGCTTTTCTTTCCCCTCCAAAGAAATTGTTTTTACTAGCTGCAATTTCTCTTTTAAACCATCCAACTCCTCCCAAAATTGTCTATTACCACTTCCATCAAATCCTAATTGGGGTGGATAGGCACTAACGATGTCTATTTTATCTTTTTCTAACACTAATTTAACCGCTATAAGTCTATCAGCCAACCTCTTTACACCCACAATCTTTCCTTTCAAATCCTTGGATTAAGATTTTATGTGGCAGTACATTATAAAAGACTTGGATATATATGCGCAAAATCAACATTTTATCGCAACCAAGTACAATTGCATCTAAATGAGTTAACACCTGTTCATTGATTTCATTGTATTTTCTCTCAGCTTCATTCTTCAATTCAAGCAACACTGACTTCTCTGCTACCCATGTTGCCTTTAATGCATCCTGCAGAAGGCACGAAGCAATTACATATTGTATAAACACAAACCAGATCCATGTCGCAATAATACAATAGCTATACATAAGGATGACAAAAACATTTTACTTAAACTGATCTAAATAAACCAAGCATGGCCCAACAAGAAATTATGATGATGCAATGATTTTCTTTTTCTTTTTCTTTTAATTTGTATAATCAAGATACCAACCCAATCCATGATATCTTATGGGACAATTGGTTCAAATTTGATCAAGTGGGTAAGTTTAATATATTACTATGATCAGAAAATTCTGAATCATTGATATAAATCACAGTCTAGATCTATTGAAGAACATCTATAACTAGCTCACAGCTTTTAAAAAGGTTATTAATTGGGAGCAATACAGGTGTTTGCAATATTCAACACGAGGCAGTTGAAAAAAGGCAGAATCAAATGATTCAACACTCTTGCGGTTTGAAAAGAGGAGAAGAGGAGCAGGGAGAAATGAAAAGATGAGAGAGAAATAGATGAGTTAATTGACTAATATTCATTTTTATTGAAAGTTTTTACAAAAGACCATTATACTTTCAGACAACCTCAAAAAGGCTCTTCTTTTTTGGGGATTTTACAGAAAGACACTTGGTCTGATGGTGTAACACGACTACTGGTTCATACGGCAAAATTCACGAACTCATGTTCCTTTTAGTGGAGCCAACCTGGATCCACGATGACTAAGGGAGGCATGGTGACGGAAAGGGTTCAATGTGGATTTAGAAAATATGTAATATCAAGCTGTTCAAATGATTCTAGCCTTTAGTTTTCAGTCCTCAAAGTTCAAGGGGTAAAATTGTGTTTTTATCCATTAACTCGAGGGGTAGGTCAATTTTTTTAAGGGTAAAAAATAGTCAAAAGAAAAAAAATGGGCCTAGTTAGTAGTTACTTTTTGTACAGCTTGACCCTTTAGTCAATGGACATTTTAGAAAAAACAAAACAAAACATAGGGGCCTTTTGGGGTTTTCAGAAAATACAAGGGCCTTTTTGAAAAAGCTTTTTTATTGACATAATTTTTTTAAGGATCACATAAAGAGTAAATCGACAAACAGCTTATAAGCAACATTCCACATGGGACTAAAATGGGGGACAACCAACGTGTAGCATGCACCTAAGGCTCCATAAGCCAATTTGATGCTCATCCAAATTGTATTTGCCATTTGATTTTGTATGAGAAACTTGAAACTCTTTATCGTTTCATACCCTTGACCTCTAAGTCACAATATCTCAACCAATGATCAAAACATAGATTGCAAAGGGAGCATCGGCCTGGCTCCAAAATGATATGTATTGCTTCTTTCAATACTATTGGGTATTGGCGCTAATTTTATTTGAGCTTAAAAAATCTTAAATATTAGAAGATGTTAGCTTTTGAGTGTATCATTTCTTTCTATACTATCGGGTATTGGAGGTAATTTCATTTTATCTTAAAAAATCTTAAACATTAGAAGATGTTAGATTTTGATGCATATTTTTATAAGCAATTAAAATAAATGTATAGATATGATCCTTGAAGTGAAATAGCAAGACATACATTTTACTACAGAATTAGAATAGCAGAAATGCAAAAGACATTGGTAAAAATTGAGGAAAAAATATGCAAGGACCTGAACCCACATATCCCTATTTAATTTAACTGATCCTTGATAGCATTTATAATTTCTTTTAAATTAGCTTAGGGGTATTTTAGTAATTTTTCCAAGTATAGGTGGGTGGGACCCTTTTAGGAAATTTTCTTGTGTCAAGTTAGCTTGGGTTTGCAGCTGGACTCTAACATGTCAAACTGGACTTGTACCTATAGACTTACTATCTCACATGTTTAGTCAAAAGATACACCTGTACAAAGGGCTTTGTTAGGAATGTTTTTCTTGTAAAATCTGTTTGTAAGCCTTGATTAAGGCATTGAATATTAATATAAGGGAGAGTCGATCCTCAAGGGGACTCAATTGAATCCAATTTTCTCTTAGTCTTTCAACTTTCTCTTCCAGATCTTAGATTTCAACAAATGATATATTAGGCTAAGCTGGCCCATGTCCTTGGTTGTTTTTGTAGGTTTTAGGGTCTAGTATGTGGTGGAAGAGTTACACTATAAAAAACGTAATTGTTGCTCCTATATAAGGAAAGATATGAGTTTGTGCCTCCTTCTAACGATTGCTAGAGAGTATTAGCGGCTTGGAGTGTAAAAATTGAGGAGAATGGCTCTTGAAGCTATTCCAAGCCACTAGAACCCATCATCTACATCAAAGGCACGCACTAGGCATGGGTTGATTGTTCTTTGACTCATTTTCAAATTTTCTTGTGTTGAATCTTCTTTGAAACTGCTCTAGAGTTGTTGGTAACTAGTGTTTGAGACACCATTTGATGATTACAAGCTGACTGAACCTCAAAATTAGTTGGATTTAGTTTGTTTCTTTTTTGTACTTCATCAATCTACCATACATTTCAGATTTCCAGCAGGTTTAAGACACTCTTTTATTATTTTCACATGAATCTCTGCAACTATGTGGCTGCTAAACTGTTAATCATTCCTTGTCCAAAATCAGATTGTTTTTTGTCAATATCTGGGACCTGGGATGAGGTGTTTTATCTTAGTTCTTATGATTTCTACATGTACTTCAGATTCTAATTGTGTATAAACTATGATTTATCGATTTCATCTGGGATTCTTAAAAATAGCAACAGCTACAGTAACTTCCTAAACACTGTCAACCTTAGTATTGTGCATATTAGCTTTAAATCCCCATTACCAGCCCTAGAAATCATACTAATTCATTCACTACTGCTAACAGGACTCTTAGCTACTGAATGTAAATCAAATCATCCAAAAATTTGAGAAAAGTGAACTCAGAATTGGAGATTTCAAGATTCGAGGCCCTCAGCTAAACCTTGCACGAGAAAGGCTGTGGGGCCTACATGGTCCACCCGATTAAAAATCAGATCCAATGATGGAAAAGTGGACCCTTGGGTGAACCCTGAGGTCAGGTCAGGCCCCTTTGTGAGTTGTACCAGGTTGGGCCCACAGAACTTTGGCCCAAAAATCCAGGCACTTGAGGCATGGTCCTGTCAACTTGAGCACCTTTTTTAGTTCTGATTTTGTTGAAACTTCATTTACGCCCTTGCCATTTATGTTGGAACTGTTATGGGTTACTCCTTCGCATTCTCATCTTTCTCAAATTGCATATAAACTCCTACCAATTAGGGATTCATGTCCGAACCTGTTTTTAGCCCCTTTTCCTTGAATTCCGGACTTTCCAAAGTTACAATTAGGGGCCTGATATGCACTAGTTATATAGCTTAATTTGTATTAAGTTTTAATTAATTCTGTAAGTTCTAGATGTTCTGAAATCACAAATAATGCCGACATTCATCGTATTTACATCTGAAACTGTTTCAAGTCATTTCTTTGAGTTCCATATGTCTACAAATTACATATTAGCCCCTAGTACTTATTTCTTAATGGTTAGAATTGTTAATCGACATTATGGGTCCATTTCTGCTATGTTTAGGGACTATTTCGATTGCCTATCTATAAGTTTGTAGCCCTTGCAGACTGTACCTTCCCTTGATCATGTCTAGAGTTGAGATCAATTGTATAGTTCCACGGTGATTTATGAGGCTCCTTGATTTCGTTTTGTACAACTATGCAATAACATTGTTAGAATCACACGATCACTGGGTGGGGGGGGGGGGTGGGGTTTGAATCAGTGATGTCTCAATACTGTTTACTTGAATACTAATAGGTCCAAATAATCAAAGCAGTAAAACAATAATCAAGCAACCACAGGAACACAAGGTTTTAACGTGGTTCACCCAAAGGCTACGTCCACGGTGCAACGACTACCCGGACACCAATCCGAGGCTAGTCTTACTGATTATTTTTGAAGCTTCAACTTCAAGGAGCACCCACCCCTGATTCAGATAGCACCCACTATCTAGGAAGCAACAACTCCTTTTACAATTCGTCTGCACCAACAGACAGGATCACCAAACCCCAACACCAAGCACCCACTTGATGTTTTACAAAGATTAGAGAAGAACCCTTTACAGAAATTCCTTTCTACAATCTCTCACTCTCAATCCCATACAAATCAGATTTAATAAACATGAATTGAGAAATACTTATCTAAAGAAACTACTGATGAAGAACCATCTTCTTGATGCAGAGTTTCTTCTTTACTTGCTGTAATGAATCACAGCAGTATCTCCTTGCAAGCTCACACACCCTCACAAATCTTCTCTCTTTTTCTGTGTGTCTCATTCAACGATCCCTAGCATGCCTTTTTATAGGATTTGCCAACCCTAATTCGTGATTGCAAAAAGGCTAGGAGAGGTTTTGGAAACTCCTGCAAGGATTAGAAGAGATCCCCCGTTTTTTCTCGCGCAACTTTCTGTTTTGTAAACTCCTTCAAGGATTGGAAGAGATTCCCTGTTTTTTCTCGCGCAAGTTTCTGTTTTGAGCTCTGCGCTTGACCGACCTCAGTGCTTGAACAACCTTTGCGCTTTACCGAGCTGCTCAGTGCTTGAACGATTTTACTGACCTCAGTGCTTTGCCGAACTGACCGAACTCGACGCTTCGCCAGTGCTTTGCCGAAATGACCGAGCTCAATGCTTCGTCAATGCTATGCCGGACTGTCATGGCCGAGATCAATGCTTTTTCCAAGCTCAGTGCTTGATTCTTCTTCGAGCTCTGCACTTTGTCGAACTAGAGCTGTCATGTCCGAGCTCAATGCTTTTACCGAGCTCTGTGCTTTTACCGATCTCCTTGCTTTTACCGTGATTCTTTCTTTTACCGGGCTCTTTGCTTTTACCGATCTCCTTGCTTTTACCGTGATTCTTTCTTTTACCGGGCTCTTTGCTTTTACCGATCTCCATTCTTTTACCGTGCTTATGTTCTTTTACCTCATGTCTTCCTTGTTACCGTATCTGAGCTAAGGCATTCTGTGCCGAGCTGAGACATTCGGTACTATCCTTGTGTGACAATGTGTTGACAATAATTCCAACACAAAATACCGAGCTTCAAACATCAAACTCTCTTCAAAATCCAACAAACATGTGTTAAGATTGGAAGTAGTTTTCTCAGATCTCAAGTGTTATTTGATGAGCAGACTCGCCGCTCACATCTGCTGTCGACACTCACCACGCTCCTCACCATTTCCTTTCCTCCCATCTCCTCATCCATTCTTCTTTCCTTTTTTTGTTTATCCCATTTTCGTTTGATTTCTCTCTCTCACACACACACAGAGACACAGAGTCTTAGGGAAAAGGAGGGCTTCAATTTTTATTTTCGTAAAGAGAGACTCATATGAGAAGAAAAGGTATTAAAGGGGCAAACGCGGGATTCAGCAGAAAAGGGGGTAGGGGCGGGATTGGGTCAGGTCTGGCCTTGGGGCAGATTTTGTTAAATGGGCTAGGCCTTACGCTTGCGGGCAGGTTTTATAAAATTAAAATAGGGCCTGAGGTGAATTTTATAAATGGGCAGGGCTTGGGGCAAGCTTTATGTTTTAAATTTTCTAACTATGTTAATTTTTTTACTTTTTTTATATATATTATTAATTTTCATAAATATAATTCTGAAATGTATCTTATGTGATGCCGTACCTATATCCATATCCTAACTTTTTGAAGTTGGCGTGTTGAATCCCCATTCCCTATCTAGCTAAGCAAGGGGTAGATCAGTGTTGTACTCTTAGTCCTCCAATAATGTAGTCGTGGTTCATGGCTGGTATATTTCTCTTGTACCGGTGCACCTTGATAGGTTTTTTATTTGACTTTTTTGAGTCGTACCTACTTTCTCTGTAATGAAAATTTACTATTACCGATAAAAAAAAATCCCCGTTCCATGTGTCCGTATCTAGGCATCATAGATTATTATCGCCGTCATTTTTGTTCTTATTGTGGTATTTTGGTCCATATCCATTTATGACAATTGAAAAGTACACAGTAAGTACAAAGGAAGAATATAAGGAGAAAACATAGGTGTTGGGATAAGAGCATTATTCCCAACGCTATTAAAAAAAAAAAAAGAAGCAAAGTCATAGAACACAAAAAAACCCCCCGACGGCACCTTGCTTTGCCAAAAAATCCACCATAAAATAAGTTGACAGCCCCACATGCCAAAATATTACTTGAGTGGAAGATGACAATATCTTTATCTCCCTATAAAAGTTAAATTTCTGAGGTCCCTCGTTTGACAAAAGAGGATTAGGAATGAGTAAAAGGCAATTAAAAAAAAAAAAAAAACACACACACACTGGAATATCATTTGAAAGGGTTTGCCATTGTTGTCACTTCCATCCCCGTCTTTGTTCGGCTTTGTAGTGGAACATTCTAGTGTGACGATCAAGTCCCATCTTCCACTCCAGAGAAGATGCAAAATGGAAAAAAACCAAAACAATACCTAAAATTAAAAAAAAAATAGTAAAATGATAAAATAATACTAAAAATACATACTTACATCATTTCAATTAAACTACACTCTACAATTGACTAATTTCTAGTTTTCACTATGTACCAAAGAAAGAATGAAATTTGTGAACTTATAAAAGCCACTTAATAGATATAACAAAATGAAACTTTAAGGAAGGCTTCCTGACGAATTAGGGATGGTATTGGGTATTGGGCCTGGAACGACTGAAATGGACTTGAAGTGAGCCCGGAATCTTTTTGAGGGCATTCTGTTACACAACAGGCAAATTTTGGAATGCTGACAACTACATGTTTGACCACATACACAAGCAAAAACCTCCTCTATGAAGCACATTTAAGAGGTTACAACAGCAGTGAAGAAAAAGAGGTAGACTAGCAAATACATCGAATGGAGTAGTGGGGAGAGACATGTAAGAATACCAAGTACTGGAGCATGGATTCAAAGAGGACTAAGTGGAAACATTGAACTCATAAAGTTGATCCTAAAAAGACGAGATAAATTACTATCGACAAGTTAGTTCATGAATCATGGTCCCCTATAGGAGAAAATAACTAATTGGATAGTAGCTCCGGGTAGTTCTATAATAGGGAATGAATCATGGTCCCCTATAGGAGAAAATAACTAATTGGATAGTAGCTCCGGGTAGTTCTATAATAGGGAATGGTTTGTAGGACTTTAGTCTTTCCTTATGGAGTGTTTCTTTTCTTTTTTTTTTTTTTAATCTTCTAAAGGTAGCTTAACCAACTCTTTAAAAAAAAAAAAAAAAGGTTAGAAAAACATCTGACTGAGAAGAGAGTATCAAGTACGAAGTTCAGGGAGTGTGTAGAGTAGGATTTAGTGTTTCCTTTTAGAATCTCTCTTTATGCCCACGAACTTGTTATCCTTTCCTCAAACCCAATTTAGTCTTATTCACTCACACAGTGAAAACCTCAAATTTCTTTAATTTAGAAAGTTTAAAAATATAAGATGACAGCATTTTATTGTCATATAGTGTTACCCGTCAAACCAAGCCCAAAGGGATGAGAAATGATCAAGTATGAGTACAATATTCCAAACAGGGAGCTTCATAGTAAAGTATAAAAGATCAATTTGGACTTTTTTATGTTCATCCATCTGTGAAGATCTCTAACTTCTCTTGCTATTTTGTTGCAACTTTTGTAATCCTTTCTTACGCTGTAAATCTCACAATTACGAGTTTACTCACTAAAAAAGTAATATTAGGGTATGCAAAACCCTTCTATTCAATAAACAACATACCAGAGTCAGTTGAAAACATTTAGGGCCCGTTTGGATGTTTACAGAATAAAATATTTACAGTTTTAAATATTGCAAGAACAAAATAGTATAGAATAGAATAATGCAATATTATGATATTATGATATTTTTACTGTTTAGCAATTTTTGAAGAATATTACAGATTTTAAATTGAGTTGTTTGGAAGGTACTATGATTAAAGTAAATTACATTATTACATTATTAGAATAATCTTTTATTAAATATTTTAATTTATATGTGATTTACCACGTCTTGATAAAAAGGTAGTGTGGTAAAGTAAAGTTCAACTATCATGTTTTTACCATAAGTTACTTTTCTTCTATCACATAAAATTATGGTAAAGTATAGTTAAGTAAAGCCAATACAAAAAACAACTACTTTATAACTCTCTCCCACTTTGGATTACCACATACTTCATCTCACCTTCTACCAAGATATGACATCAATCTTAATTTTACTTTACCACACCCGTAAACAAGTCACTTTTTATTTACCATATAAAACTACTATAAGATGCGACAAACTAAATTTAAAAAAATAAAACTACTTCACCATTCCTTCCCACTTTACTTCACCATATACTTTATCCCACCTTTACTTTACCCCACCTATACTGTGCTATGACATTTACTTTTACTTTACTTTACCATATATGTAAACAAACACATCATGATGGATTTGGTGAACTAAAGTCTTTACTTTACTTAACCACTTTGTAATCGTCATTTTGAAAGATTCTTATCTTGTAGAAAGTTTTCTACATGGGGGAGCTATAGGAGAAAATATTGATCTTTTTGAAAGAAAAGAATATTTTCTTCAAAATTTTCTTAGGATACCAAACGCACAAGATTTTCTTCTTTAGAAAATTAAAGATTATATTCTATAATATATTATTTTCTTGTGTTTTCTTGTGCATCCAAACGGCCCTTAGGAACAAAAGGTGAGATCAAGAAAGGCAGCAATTATTTTTCCAGATATATCAAGCAATAGAGATCTGCTACCAAAAGACGTTCAAGCCTTTTACACACATGCTGCTGTTTGCCATGATTTACAAAAAGCTTAGTATACATTGTCAACTGAATTGCACCAGCATACAAGTGTAGTAAGACAAGTGAATGAAAGATACAGTGAGAAGAGAGGATAGGCGGTTACAATTTCACTTTTTTGGGCATCTGCCACATTACGCAGCTCTGATACTTCCGCTTGCAGAGTCTTCGCCTCGTCAGAAGTTATTTTCAGTTCCTTGATTGTTTCAGATTCCATCATAACCTGAGGAAACACTTTCTTAGAAACGATAAGAAAAGTAAGTATATAACACAAGATGAGATGACAATCAATTAGGAAATTTTCAATCCTTGTTGCACATAAATAATGTAAGCTCAGTGGGAATAACCCAAAATAATATGCACAGAACTATCTGGACCACAAGCACCAAGTCTATAGAACACAGAATGCAAGAAGAGGGAAAAGATTACGTGAGGAGAGGGTGTTCTGGATATTACGAGAGGTGTCAGGAGAGGGAAAAGATTTAGGAAATGAGTTTGAATGTAAGTTTGAATAGATTTGAATTTAATTTTCTATCTTCTCTTATTCTCATAAAAATTGAGGTGTTTTCTCATAATGAAGGTAAAGTCAAATTTTCACCCATATGCAGATTCTCAAAATTTTACCTAAGAAATAAAGAAGCTAGTGGATCAAAGAATGAAGTTGTCTTACGCAATTAGTGTAATCTGAAATTTCTCCCTGAAAGAGAAGAATCTGCCAGGAGAATTTAGCAGCACCGCATCCATGTCTCCAATCAAACGAAAAGGTACTGAACATCTTCCAATGAAAATATTTCTAAAACCATGCTTTAAGATATAAATTGTCAACATCTCATGTTAAGAAAAGCTCCTAAACATTCATCTTTCGCTGTTACACGTAGTATACTATACAAAGCCAGCATAACTAGTCTCCTTACTGGCATCAAGTGGAACCATTAAGAGATTGTTATGTTTACAGCCCTCTGTTGTGACACAAAAATAGAGATGACCCATAGGCAAACTATATTTGAAGCAACAACACCTTAAACATGATTCCTAGTCCCGATTTCTTGAGGTAGCGATCTGTAAGAATCAGAATCTTGAAGAACTATTTGAGTAGGCCAATTTTGCTTGCCCTCACGAGTAAATCAGGAAATGGTTCAAATCTTACTACAAAAATAATTCTGAAAGAAAAACCCTGCTTTGACACTCAGAATGTAGTAATCCTCATTGAAAATGGCTTTAAACAAGTAAAGATTGTATAAAGGACACCAAAGACCTCAGATCTTTAGGCTTTGGTCTACTGAAAGTCTACAGGCCCAGATTTGAAATTAACAAAATAAATGTTCTCCTTATCCTCTGTTATCCTTTTGTTGTTTGTTTTCCTTATTTTTTGGAACAAAAGCATCATTGCTGTATTTTGTACCTGGGTATCATAGTATGCAAGTATTGTAATACTCCGGACCCTCCTTTGGGGGCTAGAGTATTTAATTATAACTATACATTTTATTTGTGATTTTAATTATAATATTTAATCATTGTGGGTCTATTATATTAATTATAAGTAATATAATTAAGAATATTACACTCGGTGGAGTTAATTTCTTTCCCATAGTGGGACCCTTGAATTGTTTATTAGGTCCTCAAATCATGAGAGGTGGGACCCAAGCCCTTAGCAACAAGGTGTAATCGACAACCATTACTCAAAAGAGACATGTGAAAGTTGCCTATTAGGATGACTATTAAACAATAAGTAATATAATTAAGAATATTACACTCGGTGGAGTTAATTTCTTTCCCATAGTGGGACCCTTGAATTGTTTATTAGATCCTCAAATCATGAGAGGTGGGACCCAAGCCCTTAGCAACAAGGTGTAATCGACAACCATTACTCAAAAGAGACATGTGAAAGTTGCCTATTAGGATGACTATTAAACAAAAATTAGAAAGTAGACTCTTTCAAGAAGGGCTCGAATGGGAAAGTGGAGTTTCACTCCAATAGAAAGTCGTTTTGGAGAAAGGAAAGATCCCAGCCTCTACTATATATACTTGTCACATGAGAGAACCCAACTAACAATCTCATTTTCTCTCCCTATTTTTCCCTTTTCTATTTCTCTTCCAACAAAGCCTAGAGGAAGCCCTAACCTAGAGATCTAGAGTAAAACTAGAAGAGATTTTCGAAGAGAAGAAGGCCAGCCGGATTCATTGATTCAAGGTGAGTGAGTATATACCTCAATCTATTTGTGAATGACTCAAAATCTAAATTTCTGCTTTTGGATTCTTGGCTTTATGATGAGATTATGGATATAGATGATGGTTCTATTGACTTTTTTAAGTTTTTGTGCGTTCCTACAGTGACCGTCGACCATGGAATCCTTTGTTTTAGTTCTAAATCATCTTTTAATAGTTAGAAATCTTGCAAACTTATGTATTAATGTTTATAGAATTGTTAGGCAGCCTTCTCAACTCAAGTTTCACCAGAAATCTGAGAAAATCCAACCTGAAATTGGAATTTTCAGAATCCCAGTCATTTTGGTGCTCTTTAACGTTTTTGACTATGAGGCCCACGCCTGCGCCCCTTTAAGGATCTAGGACCCATGTCAGTTGGGCTCACTTAGGCCCACCATCCAGCTGACCAAATTTCAGTCCCCGTGAACATGTTTTATCAACCTAAACTCTATTGAGTTCTGACTTTTCTGCTGATTATTGCATTTAAGGACCTGGTAATCTTTATATTTACAGCTGAACTTGTTTCTAGACTACTCCTTCGAGTTCTAGATGTTCCTAAAATGCATTTAACCCCCTAAAGAATTATGGTAATTATATTCGGACCAGATTTAAGCCCATTTCTTTGAGTTCAGAGTTTCAGAAATTGCAAGAAGGGGCCTGTTACCCCTTATTATATCTGAAACTGTCTTGGGTCATTTTACTAGAATTCTAGATGTTCTGAAATTGCAAATAGAAGCCTGTACTTTTACCATTTTCATATCTGAACTCATTTTAGCTGCTTCCTTAAGTTCTAAAACCAGAAACTACAATTAATCCACCATTATTCTTTTACTTATTTATTTTTATAACCACTGTTATTCTTTTTTTTTTTTTTTTTTTTACAGCTGAACCTTTTAGACACCTTTTACTTGAATTCTAGACTTCTGTTATTCACTGTTATTATAACTGAAAACTATTTGCAATAATTTCCCTAGTTCTAGACATTTGAAATTACTGATGAAGGCCTTATATTCACTAGTTGTGTAGCTAATTCGATTTCTGTTAATTTCTTCATGCTTATTGATTATTCACACATGTTTATTTTGTTGTGCGTACACGATTCCTTGAGAAACTATGACTTGAAACATGTTACACAAGTGCATATTAATTGTGGAACTCATGCTATATGTCAGTATTATTTGGGGATTTTGCATAAGGAACAAAGTTGTCCGTTATGTGATTCACTTAATAGATTATATAATTGGCTTTTACTCATGCTATGTTTCTTTCGATTATTTTAGCATCTCATTCACATGCGGATGGGTTTGGTAAATAACTCTCCACCCATACGCAATGAATCGGGATGGAGCAAATAATAAAAACTCTAGAACATGAGGTTGATTATAGAAACCAACCCATTACAAAGATTCAGGATGTCATAGATTAGTTTTAAATTTGAAATTATAATTGTGGATTGTATACGAACAGGATTAATTAGGAATGACTTAGTTTATTTGGAGAAACCCTTTGGACGTCCCTATACCACTAGCACTGTATGGGATGACGTCCCCATCCGAATGGCCAACTTTGGATGATTTGTTGACTTTGATTATTTGGTATCATTTTAAAGATTTTGGACCTTGTGGTCAATTTGTTTAGACCCTCGTTGATCATTTTGTATTGTGAACCAAAAGAACTTTGGAAGTTAACCATTTTCTTATAGTTGGCATCCATGAGGTGCTTGAGCTTTGGGCCCGTGCTACCAAGTGGTTAGGAGGTTGTCATTATATTTGACCCGATTCACCTCCTTGAGGTGTTTGTACGAACAAATAGATTAGAATATCTATTCACTTCGTCATAACAATTGATGGTTTCCCCCACCAAATAACTAGAATGTTGTGTTGAATGATGACTTCATTGATCAAGAAGAGATGGGATTTGGCATGCGCATTTGAGAGAACGGAATCACCCAGAAGAGAGGGAGGACTACTTTCATTTTATATTTTTAGAGTATTACAGTTGGATGCTTCAAGATTGTAGTTATTTCTTTATTTCAAGAACAGTGGCCTTGTTTAGTTGTTTCAAATTGATTCAGACTTTAAATTATATTCAAAATAATTATTTATTAGGATTGCACTAAACTATTAATGTTGCTAATTTAATTTGATTATGATGGTAATTGTGATACATTATTAGTCACAATACGGAATCCGACAGGGCCCTGGATTTCGGGTTGTGACTGTCACGGTAATGAATAGACAATAGAGACTTGTGGAAAATTTGGATCCTTTGCTTGGTCCATCCTTTCTCCCTTTCATAATATCTTCCAGCCTTAATCAAGGCAATTACAACTTAATACAATTTATGTATATGGAAAGCAAATATATTACAATCTATGTATATGGAAAGAGGATATGTTACTGTAAGATTAGACAATCCTAAATTATCCCACGTGATGGGTCAGTTTGTACATGGAATGGGCCTGGTGGGCTTTGTGTGCCAACTGGTGTTAGCAGCCCCCCCCCCCCCCCCCCCCCCCCAAACTCAAATTAATGATGGTCAAACAGCAGCAATTTGTGAATCAAGAACTCATGGCGTCGCCTAGGCAGTCCTTTTGTGAAAATGTCTGCAAGTTGGAGTTCACTGGAAACATGTGGAAGACTAATGACCTTGCGATTATATTCATCTCGAATAAAATGACAATCCACCTCAATATGCTTTGTACGTTCATGAAAAACTAGATTCTCAGTGATACGGATGGAACTAGTATTATCCGCATGAAGTGGGGTAGTTGACATTTGAGGAAAACCAAGATCTGTAAGCCAGCCATGAAGCCAAAGGATCTCGGAATAGGCAAAGGACATAGCACGATATTCAGATTCAGTGGAAGATCTTGAGACTTCTTGCTTTTTACACTTCCAAGAAATGAGTGATTCATCCAAACACATACACCAACCCGTGGTGGATCTGCGAGTATCAGGGCATCCTGCCCAGTTAGCATCAGAATAAGCATTAAGTGTAAGTGGTGTGCCAATCGGAAAAAACAATCCTCGTGTCGGAGAACCAAGAAAGTACCGAATGATCCTTTTGACAGCAACCATATGGTGATGATGTGGTGCTGTCATGAATTGACTAACAACATTCACAACATATGAGATGTCGGGCCTAGTGATAGTAAAGTAGACCAGACTCCCGACTAAGCGTCTGTAGGAGGTGGGATCGAAGAGGAGATCCCCATCATCTTTCCAGAGTTTCACATTGACTTCTAATGGAGTGTCCACAGGTGTTGCACCATTTTGGCCAGCAAGGTCAATGAAATCAGTAACATACTTATGTTGATGTAAAAACAGTCCCTTCCTAGACTGTTGTACCTCAAGACCCAAGCAATATGTTAATGGATCCAGGTCTTTCATATGGAATGCTGCTTTAAGTGAGGATTGAAGACTATGGATCATGTTACTATGAGGGCATGTGATGATGATATCCACATATACTAGAAGTATGGTGGTAGCTTAAGCAGTGTTATTCAGGAATAGTGAAGGATCATAGAGACTTTGACCAAATCCAAGGTGAAGCTAAGTAGAACTCAATTTCTCAAACCAAGCTCTGGGTACTTGTTTGAGACCATACAAGGAGCGACGGAGCCGCGCTACCTCATTTTTAGAAGGAGAATCATATCCTTGAGGAAGACGCATGTACACTTCCTCTTTAAGATCTCCGTAGAGGAAGGCATTCTTCACATCCATCTGATAAGGAGGCCATGAGCATGATGCTATAATAGCAAGAATTGCATGCACAATTGAAATAAACCATATACCAACCCAAAAGCTTAAGCTAATAGGTGGAAGGCCTATACAGGTATATTAAGACACGTCACGCGTATTACTTGGGCGATGTGGGATGTGGGACTTCCCAACACTCTCCCTCACGTGCAGGCCCAACAGATTTCTTGGACGGGCCTGTCACATAGGCTACACAAGAATGACGGGATCGGAATCCGCTCTGATACCATGTCACAATAATGAATAGACAATAGAGACAAGTGGAAAACTTGGATCCTTTGCTTGGTCGAACCTTTCTCCCTTTTATAATATCTTTTAGCCTTAATCAAGGCAATTACAACTTAATACAATCTATGTATATGGAAAGTAAATATATTACAATCTATGTATATGGAAAGAGGATATGTCACAGTAAGATTAGACAATCCTAAATTATCCCACGTGATGGGACAGTTTGTATATGGAATGGGCCTGTGGGCTTTGTGTGCCAACTGGTGTTAACAGCGACAAGTATCACAAAGATTTACGCTGGAAGCTTAGGAAATGTATTGCAAAGAATTTAAAGCATAATAAACTTGGGACAGCTACAAACATTTAGAAACTGCAGAATTCTTGTTATTGTCAATGTTATTGTTGTAACTTGTAAGTACTAGTTCTTAATTGATCTGTAAGGATCGAGCAATTATGCTGAACCTGTCGTTGATAGTTATTATGGGCCGACACAAACAGCTGGTGCTCCTTCACAACATCTTCCTTTAAAGAAGTGATTTGCATTTCCATCCCTGCTATATGAGATCTACAAGAAAAATCCAGTAACAAATCTCACAATTCAGAAAATGAGAGGCAAAAAAAGAATCCAACATCCCAACAATAAACATTATATCATGAAATGACTAACAATTTCACATAATTTTCTTCCTTCAGGCTTTCAATTTCAGCTAATGCTGAAGACAGAGCCTCATCTTTTTCAGCTACTGCAGATGCAGTCTCTATTCTCTTTGACATAGAATCATTTTCAAGTTCTGAAACCCTTGCCCTCAGTGACTGCACTTCAGCTTCCAATGTCTTCGCAAACTTGTCGGACTGTAGGAAACAAGATATGGTCCAAATCAGACATACAAATTTCAAAAAAGACCAAGTGAAAAGGTACAAACATAATAGAAGCAGATTGTGGAATTACGTCAATGTGTGCCATATCACGTGGATATTACCTCAGACTTGAATTTCTCATGAACAGATTCCATCTGTTTCAGTGCAGCTTCATTCACATTTGCTATTTCTTTATACTGCAGTGCCAAGAAGAATAAATAAATTATAATAAATAATCAAAGCATTGCAACATAAACACCAGCCTCAAAATTCCATGGACCTGTATCATATGATCCTTGTTGGCTTGTGACTCTTCTTTTAGTTTTTCAATCTGTTCTTTGGCTCTCTGCAGGTCCATAACAGCCTAATGCACATTACAATACCAACTTTCTTGAGCAATTAATACTGTTAATACGGAGAGAAGTTCTCAAAAAACACTTATGAACTCCCGCTTCAAAAGAAAAAATATATATATTTACATGAATATTATATATGTTCATTTCTGAACCTATTACACTGAAATATACAAGACAATTTCAACAGAAACCTCATTAGCCGAAGAAATGGAATGCTCATATCCACCATCCTGCCCATCAATCTGATAAAAATTAAAAACATGTATCAATATCAGAAAGCAGAAATAACTGGGCACTACAACTAGAACAAAGTAAAATGCCATCACTAAACATTGAAAGGAAGCACAAATGCAGTCTAATAAAGGAAGAAGGAACATCTCACCCATCCTAGTGTAACGAAGATAAAGAAAAGGCAATCTACAAACATATAGAAAGAATAAAATTGGGAAAAAAAAATTCCATGCAGATGCAACTCAAAACCTTTTAAGCACAAATTTGTCCTGAACATTCAAGGAACTGCCAGTGCCTAGCCTTTCAAGAGATCCACAACTCGATCAGTACTACACCAATATTTGAAATTCTGTCATTTAAATGTGTTTTCTTTTGGTTCAGTGCAAAGGATATATTTAAAGTTTTTTTTTTTTTTTAATTTGTCAACACATTATTAACTAAAATGAGTACATGTATATCATGGTGGTGATGACATTGCAGTTAGAATACACGGATCGGGGATATGACTCCTCACTTTCGAAAATCTAGGACACGGATACAGATAGGGGTGTCCTAAATTTTTCTTTTAATCACTTTTGAATCAATGAAATTATCATTGTTTTCGTCCCTTCTGGCATTTTTTATGGTGAGAAGTAAAAATATTAAAAGAACTATATGAAATAAAGGACTTTATAAGTAGGATATGTTAAACTTGTTCCCTAGAAGTATCGGTATAGTATCAGGTACCAATACAAGTGTTGTATCATTCCGATACGGATACATTGGGTTTGCACGAGTATCCGGGTATCTTAGCTTGTTACTAATTATTGGGCACTGTGGAGGCTCAACTAATGCTATTGAACACCCAACATTCATTGTTCACGTTGTTTCTTTTCTTCCTCAAGTTTCAGCCATAATGCTTCACTTTCTTGAACTTCAAGAGAAGAAACCCCAAATATTATCGGTATCCTTAAGGGGTCTGTTAGCCTTTTACATATGTAAATGGGTCCATGGGATATGAATCACATTCACACGTATCAAGGGGTGAAAATGATACGGATAAAATGGCATCATTTATACACCTCAGGTGTGCACCAGATGTGTAAATCTGCACAACATAACATGACACATGCATAACGCATGTGAATCATTTATATCTGTAAATGAGCGGAAACAAATGGCCCCCTAAATATTATTGGTTTGTACAGACAGAAGCAACTCTCTATACATACACATTATTTCAAGTGAAATAGTTCTAGACAAGTTCATCTTTTTTCCTTTTGTGTAGGTTCAATTCATCATGGAACACAAATAGCAACTAAATCCAAAATCAACTACCACCTTTGAACAACTTCTGTTTTCATGTCCCTAAGAGTGTGGTGGGTACTACCATTAATTGCTCAAATCCTAGGATTCTTACAATTCATCAATCCTAAGGAAAAAGATTTGCATCTATGCAACAATCCTATTTACTGTTAAATCTTACGATTTAGGTGTGAATCTTTCAATTTGATGTTTGTTTAGTAAATCTCACAGTTCCGGAAACTTGTGTAGACCAGATGAGCCACAACCGAATGGTTAAGATTAGTAATCTTTACTTTTAATTTTTAGAGGATTTTACTCGAAAAATCCCAAAATATCGCCATTTATCACAAAAGGTCCTCGCAAATTATGTAACACTAACAAGGTCCTCTCGCCAATTTTTTATATTTTTTTATACTTTTTTCTAACCGACGATAGAGTCACCATGGACGATGCTAGCGTCGCTCGTCAGAGCATCTCCTAATGTCTTCTTCTTCCTCTCCTCGTCCTATCTCTCCATCTTGTTCACATGGAAGACTCTTATACTAAGTGAATGGATTTCTTCATCTTTCACTCCTATGCAGGTAGCTTTTTCGCTTTCATCTGCATTGGCAGTATGGTACAGTGTGAACCTTATGTCTGGTTCAGTCTTTGTTGACTGCTTACTGTATAGGACTTTTTAGAGTTTCAGGTGTGCAAGTTCGGATGGAGATGCTGATAGGCTTGCATACTTCCGTGTCTTATCTACAAGTAGCAACAGTATTGATCTTGTTGATGGAGAGTAATGATCTTGTTGATGGAGACAAGATACTCTCTTTTTGCATTATTTATCGAGGATTAGTTGAGTATTCTTAACAAGAATGAAAAGGAAGAGTCAAACAACAATAACCCTGTAAGGCTTGGCATTGTGCAGACTGCTTATGCAAATGGAGCATCAACAGATTACCTTAGACAGTTAGGTCTAGAAGTTGTATTTACTCCCACACGAGTGAAATACCTACATGAGAAAGCTGCTGAGTATGATGTTGGTATTTACTTTGAGGCAAATGGGCATGGAACAGTTGTGTTCTCAGAGCAGCTCTTATGTTGGTTGGAGGCAAGAAAAAATGGAGAGATAGGAGAAATCCATTCACTTAAGTCTAAGAGTCTTCCATGTGGACAAGATGGAGAAATAGGAGGAGGAGAGGAAGAAGAAGACATTATGGGATGCTCTAACGAGCGACGCATCGTCACCTATGGTGATGCTATCGTCGCTCAGAAAAATGTATAAAAAAATATAAAAAAATTGGCAAGAGGACCTCGTTAGTGCTACACAATTTGCGATGACCTTTCACGATAAATGGCGATATTTTGGGATTTTTCGAGTAAAATCCTCTAATTTTTATTAGTGTTCCGTTATATAAGAGGTTATCTGAAGATTAAGGAAACTCCTTCAGATTTTAACTGATGCTCCCAAACCCAGATAACAATAGGAGGCTCAGGAATACGAGAGGATACTTAATCAACAAGGCAAACCTTTTCCACAAAACTGGGGAGCAGAAGTGAAAAGGGCATTACAATAAGGTAGCAAGAATGACGACAAGAAAAACTATGGGGAAAGATGACATTCCTAAAGAGGCTTGGAGATGCTTATGAGAAATTGGATGCAAGGATGAAAATAGCGGTAGCGGTGGGCGTAGCGGCCTGCCGCCAAAACGCTACGTAGCGGGCGATACGTAGCGTAGCGGCGCTACGTAGCGGTGCGATTTGGAAAAATTGTCAAAAAAATATGAAAAAATTCTAGAAAATCTAGAATATTGGAAAATGAGAGAAAATGTATTTTTTTTGCAAAAGTAACTAAGGTAAGGGAGCGTAGCGGTCCCCTCACTGTATAAGGTCCTGTATCGCTGTCTAAATAGAAAATAATAGTAATGATCATTTTTTTCACATGTGTTTATGTTCCTTAATTATGCTAACTTAGAAACTAATGAAAGGCTTATAAAAGAAAAAACTATGTCATGAAATCAAGACTTAAGAGTACCTAGAGAAAAAAATACATCTACCAAAGGGGGTGTCTAATAGGATGTACTTAGAGAAGAATCATTGAGAATAACTCTTTGTATCGACTGTAATTCGGCAAGATAATGTGCTTTTTGGTGTTCTTTTAAACATAAAAGAGTAGAAGAGTTGTGTAGAAATGTTATTTGGAGAGAAGAAAAAAAAAAGAGTCTTATTATACATTTTAAAAAAATTTGAAAAGTAGGAATTTTCTCACCCCGTAGCGGCCCCGTAGCGGACGTAGCGGCCGCTACGGGTGCGGCGGCCGATAAATCGGCCGTAGCGTAGCGGTGTCGGCCGCTACGGCCGATATAGCGTAGCGGCCGCTATTTTCATCCATGATTGGATGAGTTCGGTTAACTAGGCTCATAAAAAAAATATATCAAGAACAAAGAAAATATCGAATGAATGAAGAGCCACATCTACAATAGAGTGTCCCAAATCCCAAGGGGTTATACATGTAAAGGGGAGTGGTGAGTAGTTTGAGAACTAACTGTAGAGTTCATAGATCATGTTCAAAAGGAGGAAACTTGGTGCATGTTGTCGATTGATGTTATAGTGTTGGCGGATGAATCAAGAGATCGTAGGAATGCAAAACTTCAGAGATGGTGGGAGGCCTTAGAATTCAAGGCCATGAAAATAAGTATTACAAAGAAAGAATATACAAACTGCTACTTTAGTAAGGATGTCCAAAGAGATGAAACTCCTGTGAGAATTGAAGGATGCCTAATATAGCATAAGAACCGGATGGTATAAGTGGAGACTTGAATTTGGATGTACATACCAACAAGATTTAAACTGACTATGACCTATTGGACAAAATGTTAAAAACAACACAAGAAAAACTTAGTGTATCAGAGATGAAAATGTTTATATCCGTCTATATGTATAAAGGAAAGAGAATCAGAAATGAGCACACTTAGAGGATTTAGGGTAGCATCAATAGGTAATAAATTAAGATAGACTTGTTTGACATGGAATAGACTTGTCCAACGCAGGCACCAGTGAGAAAGTTTTTGTATGTACGCTGATGGATGGAGGGGGTATGGGGTAAGCCAGAGGCGAGATGGATGAAAGTAATAATGATAGATCTGACGCAGTGCAATCTGTCCAAGGATTTCACCCAGTATAGATTGGAATGGACAAACATAATTCATGTAGCTTACCCTACCATAGATGGGACATGACTTTGAGATAATGATGATGATCATCAACTAATGGCTAATGAATCCTCTTAAGAATTCATGTGATTATAAGAAGGTTCTAGAGAGAAATAAATAGTTAACCAACTAAAGTGTTCAACTACACATACAAGTGCTGTCTTACAATTTGATTAAATCCCTTGACCAATTTGTTTGTGATGCAAACGATTTTCACAACGACAGACACTAGAAAGTTTCCCTCCTCAGTCCTCACGCTACCAAAAGTCCATTAACTTGTAATGTGAGATTCTTTGCACTTCCAATCCCATCAAGAATGTTGAAAATATCAAACCCAAATTACGCTGTTGAGCTGCATATGTTTAAGTCAACTAAATATAACTCACAGAATACAGCATCATTGATGAAACTCTTTGGATCTCATCTTCTATCATATGTTTCTCGTAGTAGATACAAGATTTGAACAATACTTAAAACACAGAATATTTAATCATTTATTTAGATTTTTTCGCAAATTTAAAAAGTATTCCTGAAGCACTTTTCAGTGACATTTCTAGTAATCAGATCTTGTTTCAATACAGCAGGCATATGCTTCAAGGCAGTTATAGAAACAATTATACTATATTAAAGAGGAGAGTTTTGGGTTCAATTTTCATTTTCGGTTATAATTTTGACCGGAAGTTGCATTGCTTCTTTTTTTTTTTTTTCAAAATCTTGCATGTTCTCTCCCCACTCCTATCACATGCAACTACCTACTTTATTTCATTATCAAAACCACTTATCTACTCTCCTCTTTTCTTCTTGTTTTCTTTCTTCTTTTGCAAAGACTCAGTTTTCATCCAAACTCTACCATCCCCATTCTACTCCACTTCTCAATCCCTTTCTACTCCAATTCTCCGATTTTCTTTCTAATCCACTAGCTCCTGGATTACATAAACAGGTACTCATAACCATTTTTTTTTCTTTTGTTTTCTTTCTAAAAACTATGAATTTTTTTAATGCATTAATATTTAGATTGCCATGCTGGCCATATCCGTGCTGAGCACGGGTTATTATGCAAGTATATTCATGATGACAATTAATTTAATACCGAGACAACTGCTGATCCAAACAGAATTATTACATGAATGAAAACATATAAAGAACATATCATGAAAGTTCGAACAAGGAAAACTAAAAATGCCTCAAGAGGGAAACAAAAGAATATGGTAATCAAATAACAAAAAGTATCAACAATGTAAGAACCCGACCCTGATTAGGGGATTAATGCTAATTAGTTGTGTTTATTTGTTTCTTAAATGCATTTAGATGCTAATTAACTAAGTTTGTGCGTAGGTTAGTATTCGAGAAGTTTCAGGAGCTTTCGGAATTCAGACACAATTTAGTACTTTTAGGGATCTAGCTGGAATTTCAGAAAAGATAGTGGGTTGACCGAAATTTCAGAAGTTCGACGTTTTGGGCTCGTTGGAAAGATGAAATCTTTTCGACAAACTTTCATTCCTGGCCTGTGCCCATCAGAAGACCCTTGTTTCGCCGACTTGCTTTTCACTCAAAAATGGCAAATTTGTAATTCAACAAACTCTACCTTTATAAAAGCAACTCATTCCTAGCCATTTCTCTCTCTTCTCTTGTTCTCTTTTCACTTTACTACTCCTTGCTTCTTAAGAGTTCTCAACTTCCGTTTGCATTACCGATCGTGCCATAGTGCTCGTTGATTTATCCCCTCGCTACCGATCACATTTATTCTCATTTCCATCGGTGGGACACGCTCTTTTCGATGATCACAGTATTGTTAGAGCACTTACGGACAAGCTCTTCGAACCATCTTTTACATGCTTTCTTAGGGAAGTATTTTACCCGTGGATCCTGGATAATGGAATCTAATTCCAAGTTTTGTGTTGGTTTTGGATTTTTAGACTTCTTTTAGATCGGTTTTGAAGGTTTTGTGGCACGACTCATTATCAGTCTAGTTGGAAGTTGTGCTAGAACCATTAAGAGCTAAAAGATCCAAGGCAAGTTCTCAATTTGAATTCCGTTCAATGTATGCTATTGTTTTTTATGATTCCTTGAAATTCCACTTTATGTTAGAATCTTGTCAAGCTCTTGTAATGTTATGTTTGTAACCGGTAATGATGGCTCGTGATTTTGGCTAATAGGTATTAATACCCCTTAAAAGTGTGCAAAAGATCTAGGAAAAATTGGCCAAAGAAAGGGGAGAAAAATCAGAAAAATGCCCAAGTCTGCAACCAGGATCGGACATGGATTACAGCATGTATCGGACATGGACCCTGGAGGCCCATGTCCAAGCAACACGCAGTCGGACAAGGGCCCTCAGAGTCCCATGTCCAACCAATCAAGGACAGTTCCTTTTTGGGCCCTGTCCTTGGACTGTTTAGACCCCTGTTTTGGGGATTTGTGCACCATGTTTAGGGCCAATGTTGGCCCCCTCTAATTGACGATTTAGGGGACTTAAAATCTGGTTCTTTGCTTATGAACCTTAGACATTTCGAGGTGACCTTTGACTTGTATCTTAGACTCACTTATTGTTTATGCTTACGACCTATGGGAGGCGATCGTTTGAGCTGATTCTCACTCCTGGGGATGCGCATGACTCACACACGTTATTTCGAGGATGCACTGATTCTTTGCATATAAAATATACTTACTTGTTCGCGTGTGATGTGCATGCACCACTTTTATAGCTTGTTAGTACCCATTGTCTGACCCTTGGACTTACCTGACCTTAGTTAGCTAATTGACTTGTGAAAGTCACATCCTTCGGAGTTTACCTTTGGTTGGTAGGCACGCAATTATGCACTGCTGCCTTCCTCGTTACCTGGATCCACGTTAAACCGTTTTACCCATTTTGGGCCATCCATTTCCCACCGAAATGTTGCCTAATTTGCCCTAGATTGTTCTAGCCTAGTCTAGCCCGTCAAGACAAGTTTGTTCTACCTAGTTTAGTCAAGCCTTGTACCGTTCACATATATTAAGTCTTGCCTTGTCCGACCTTGTCAAGTATTGCCCATATGTACGTTAGTTGGCCCAGTCTTGTTAAGCTTTGCCCAAACCTTGTTCAAAGTAAGTTGGTTGATCGGTCTCACATCATTTGCATGCATCTGCCACGGCCATGCTAACGCCACCGCGGGGTCTATAGTCATTGTGGCTATTCCAACGCCACCGTGAGGATAGGTATTATTTCATGTTTACCTTTCCACGGCCACGCCAACACCATCGTGAGGCTAGGGATTATCTCTTGTCTACCTTTCCACGGCCATGCCGCAGAGCTACCATGTGAATGAAATCATTGATTGCGCGCCCGATCACGGCCACGCCGCAAAGCTACCATGTAGTTGGGATCATCATTGCACATCTTGCCCCCGTCACGGCCATGCCGACACCACCGCAGGCAGGGTCTATGACTTGCCGCCGTGAGTCTAGGAATCATTATCCATGTAGCTTGTCCAACCAATGATGAAAATAGCGGTAGCAGCGGGCGTAGTGGCCCATCGCCAAAAAGCTACGTAGCGGTGTGATTTGGAAAATCATAAAAAAAATATGAAAAAAAAATTTATAGAAAATCTAGAATATTGGAAAATGAGAGAAAATATATATATATATATTTTTTTTGCAAAAGTAACTAAGATAAGAGGGCGTAGCAGTCTTCTCATTGTATGAGGTCCTGTATCGCTGTATAAATAGAAAATAATAGTAATGATCATTATTTTCACATATGTTCATGTTGCTTAGTTATGCTAACTTAGAAACTAATGAAAAGCTCATAAAAGAAAAAACTATATCATGAAGTCAAGACTAAAGAGTACCTAGAGAAAAAAATACATCTACCAAAGGCGGTGTCTAATAGGATGTACTTAGAGAAGAATCCTTGAGAAGAACTCGCTGTATCAACTGTAATTCAGCGAGATCATGTGCTTTTTGGTGTTCTTTTAAACCATGAAAGGGTAGAAGAATTGTGTAGAAATGTTATTTGGAGAGAAAAAGAAGAGAAATAAGTCTTATTATGCATTTTTAAAAAATTGGAAAGTAGGAAATTTTCTCACCCTGTAGTGGGCATAGCAGCCCGTAGCGGCCTCGTAGCGCGGGCGTAGCGGCCGCTACAGGTGCGACGGCCGATATTTTCATTCATGTGTCCAATTGCTAGAAGTACCCTGAAGTTAGCATTATATTTAGTTGATTCCTTATGCACTGCTATTACTATTCATTCATGCATAATCTGCCTAATTTAGACTTTATTGCAACTCAGTCAGATTGCATTTCATAACTCTATTTGATGCATCAAGTTAATGCTATTTCCATAGTCTAATACTACAGTTAGTATTGTAGGTGACAGATCCCTTGCCCCTGCCTCAAAGGAGGAGCTGCAGGGTTTGACTAAATGGAGTGCATACAATGTGTTTTAGACATCATACCTCACTCAGGAGCATATATCACATTTTGGGAGATTCGCATATTTTGGGTTTTTTTTTAAAGGCCTTCGTTGGCCTATTTCATTTTGGGGAAATGTAAACTGCTTCTGTCTTGTCAACTTTAATATTTAATGCATTTTGGGTTTTGTACACACTGATATTTTGTCATCCTATTTTTATGGAAATGTATTAAGTAATCATTTGGTTACACAAGCTTCAGCTGAACCACTGAAATGCAGTCGCTTGAGGAAAGTTTGACTTAGTCATCCTCACACACGGAATCCTGTGGGTAACTAAGGTGGGGATTATCTCTTATCAGTCTACTCCCCAGTCCCCACTGTTGCGACTCCAAGATATGTTTTGGGCTGGTGACAAACAAGTTGATTATTGATTTCAATTTATGACAGGAAAAAATTATAATAATAGTCCTACGAGAGGAGATTGATCATACCTTTTTCACAGAAGCTTTAAGCTTTGCTTCCAACTCCGAGCAACGAGCCTGAAAAAATATTTCCCATTTTTTTGTTAAAACCAAGACCATTTTACATATTTCAAGATACAGAAAGATAATATACCTCAGCCACTGTTGCCCTCGCCTCAGCAGCAGAACAAGCATGGGAAGCATCAGCCAATTTTTTAGCCACTTCCTCAACTTTTTCCATTGCATTCCTTAGTGTTTGCTCCCTATCAAGTGTGAGAGTGCGAACATGATCTCGCTCTTCTTGAAGTTCTTTCTTAGCTTCAGCCCATTCCCTCTGAAAATAATAACTATTAGGTAATTGAAGAACTTGTTTTAATTATAAAAGAAACTTCTGTTTTGCGAATGGTAACATAAATTGAACCTGCAACCTCATGGTTGCAACAATGAGAACATTCTAACTGTGCTAACAGGCTCGTCAATTTGAAACGAAACTACCACACTGTAATATAACTAAAACACAATATTTGAATAAACATCCAATAAAAGAACAAATAAAAATTCTCCAAAAGCACATTCTTCAAATGCAAAATATACCAATAATGGAAAATTGTTCCATTTAGACTTTTGAACAAAACAACCAAAAAACTCCTAAGTGACCACCTCAAAAGCCATGACCACCTTAAAAACTATGATGCACAGATACTTCAAAATGGGTGACATATCGTGTCTTATCGTATCCGATACTTCACTTTTTTATTTGTAAAATCCGTGTCCATGCCGTTTCCCTATTGTATCCATGCCGTATCCGGGCATCATAGCTTAAAAGCCATTACAATGTCAACATAAAACTCAACTGAATCATCAAATACAGCAAAAAAATATAAAAGTAAAATGGAAAATAACTAAGTTTTCTTGTCATAAAATGGCACATAATTCAGTGCAATGAACACCATTCATTTACAGTACTCACCTATTACACTAGACAGGTCATGTCACCAACCAAGAATCTGAAAAGTGAACCATTTTAAAAATAAAAATAATAATAAGGATAACTTATGGAAAAAAAATAAAATAAAAATTCTCGTTGGGTAGAACCCTTGAGTGATTGTGTTATTGGAAGGTGACATCTTTTAGGCAGATCCTTCTGCCAGTCCGGCAGTGTCATGGAAGAGAACCAGTCTTTTATTTTAGATTTCAGATCACTAAGTATCAAAGCCAACTTACACAACGACAACGCTCATCTATTTCCAAAATACAAGAACTTAGGAAGAAACCTCTAACTCGAAATGAAAGGAGGAAGGGCCCCATCTCTAACATCTTGAATCAATTAGAATTGAGCAATGATCGGAAGACGACTTGATCAAAGTGATTCAAGCCATACTAATGAGCCCAACCCAACATGGCCCGATGCAGAATGATCAGAAGACGACTTGATCAAAGTGATTCAAGCCATACTAATGAGCCCAACCCAACGTGTTTTCCAGCTTTGTTTTTCTACTTTGCAAGCTTCTATAGGATTTTATAGATTTCCCTATATTTAGTAGTTACTAAGATTCAGAGATAAATTAGAAAGTTTCTGTTTTAATGTTTCCAAACTAGAGCACCAACGAGTCCATTTAAAGGATTGCAACCCTCTTACAGTCAATCATTGAATATTGGAGAATTTGAGCTTTCTCTTTTGAGATGTTTTTTTTTTTTCCTGTTGTTTTTGTCTTTGGTGCGAGACCTAGACTGTTCGGATTCATATGGATCCCTGTCCCTAAGCTTCGGCTTGGAGAGTAGTCCTTTGGCTACTCTTCCTCCCTGTGTTGCGAGGAGCCAACCCCGGATAAAATTGTTGAAGTTCCCCACATTGACTTCATCTTCGGGAATCAACTTTGGATATTCAAAGATCATGATCTGTTGGTACACATGCAATTGAAGCATCTAATGATCCGATCACAAATCCAAGAAAAATGCAAACATCAAAAGAATCAACACCTCCACTCTACTTCTAACTGGAGGAAGAAATCAAGTCAAGCTTCCAGACTACATGAAGAATATGAAGATCAAGAACTTCGGAAGTTTGTATGCTTGATTTTTTACCCAATTGGACTTAACATTCGGGTGAAAGATACAATTGGAGAGGATGCTTTGAGAAGCACTAAAAGTTATTAAAAGCCCATGACAGTCCACCAAACATGAGACTATTTCATTAAAAACAGGAGGCTCTCCTTGTCAAAGTTGAATTCCCCCAAATTTTGAGGAAGACAAATCATGTTACTGACACATTAGCTAGACAAGGGATCACAAAAGTTCATTTAAATGTCCTATGTTAATGTATATCATTCTCTCAGTTTTTTTTTTTTTTTTTTTTTTTTTTTTTTATTTTGTGAATACCTGGAGGACCCCTCTTTTGTACAATAAAAAAGACCACATCCAAACAAAAGGTACAAGAGGATATATATGAACCCAGAATAAATTATATATGACGGTTAATCCATTCATTTTACAAGCCACTGACTGAAATTAAACCAACTTGAAAGGAAGAAAGCATGATGAAAGAATATTAATACATAAAGAGGGCTTACTTCAATCTTTCTATAAAAAAAAAAAAAGAGCGCTTACTTCAAGATGATTTAAATATTCCTCTTGTTTTCTGTTTTCCGTAACTCTAGCATCCTACAATATACATGTTGACAAGTTAATAAATTAGGAGATGCACATTAAAAACAGCAAAGAAATGAACAAGCAGCGAGTACCTCACGAACTTCCTGTGCACTTTGAATGGTGTCCAAACTTGCCTACATAACAATACACAATAAGGATATCACACATAAACTAGGAGCTTCTATGCATAAAAACAACTTCCACCTGGAGACGATGCACTCTCTGTGACAAACTTCCAACTTCATCCAAAGCTCTTTTCTCAGAGTTTACCAATAAATCTTTTTCATGCTTCAAAACAGAAACCTGCTTGCGAAAGGGGAAAACAGAAAAGAGTACAGAAGTGAACATGATCGAGCAAAATATGCACAAAATTACTTCCATGAGTCAAGGAAGAAAATAGCGGTAGCGGAGGGCGTAGCGGTGTGATTTGGAAAAATCGTCAAAAAAAAATGAAAATATTGTAGAAAATCTAGAATATTGAAAAATGAGAGAAAATGTTTTTTTTTTTTTTTTTTTCCGCAAAACTAAGATAAGGGGGCGTAGCGGTTCCCTCATTGTATGAGGTCCTGTATCGCTGTATAATATAAATAGAAAATAATAGTAATCATCATTTTTTTTTTCACATGTGTTCATGTTGCTTAGTTATGCTAACTTAGAAACTAATGAAAGGCTCATAAAAAATAAAAAATAAAAAAAAATGTCATGAAGTCAAGACTTAAGAGTACCTAGAGAAAAAAATGCATCTACCAAAGGAGGTGTCTAATATGATGTACTTAGAGAAGAATCCTTGAGAATAACTCTCTGTATCGACTGTAACTCGACAAGATCATGTGTTTTTTGGTGTTCTTTTAAACATAAAAGGGTAGAAAAGTTGTGTAGAAATGTTATTTGGAGAGAAGAATAAAAGAAATAAGTCTTATTATGCATTTAAAAAAAAATTGGAAAGCAGGAAATTTTCTCACCCCGTAGCGGCCTTAGTGGAAGCTACGAGTGCGACGGGCGATAAATCGGCCGTAGCATGGCGGTGGCCACCGCTACGGCTAATATATCGGCCACTACGTTACGTAGCAGCCAATATTTTCATCCATGCCATGAGTAACACTTACCTCCATAGATAATTTACGAGAAAGCTCTTCTGAAGCACTTGAAGAAACAACACTTTCTCGAAGCCGTCGTTGGTAGTCAACAATCATCTGAGAGAACTCCACATTTCGGGCCAGAACTCCATTAATTTCCTCTCTCTGTCAAGATATCCATGGCATGAATTAGGAACACACATAGAAAATAAAATCACATAAAATCATTATACCTGATGTTCAAATTCCTTCATTAAGCTATCAAGCCGTTCTCGCGAAAATTTTGCTTCCATTGCCAATTTATCGCGCTCCAGACGCAATGCCATAACCTCCGATCTGACCATGTTTTTATAATATTAACTACTTTCAAATTAAGACGAGAGAGAGAGAGAGAGTTAACTACTTTCAAATTAAGACGAGAGAGAGAGAGAGAGAGAGAGAGAGAGAGAGAGAGAGAGAGAGAGAGAGAGAGATCCAACTCATCCAAGGATAGTACTGGATAGAAATATTTAAGGCATTTAACTATTTAGTCTATCCAGGAAAGAAGAAAGAGTAATGTCAGCAAAAGAGTAACAATAAATTAACTAAATAAATAAACTATCAAACAAAAAACACAAGTCTGCAAAAAATAATAATAATAATAATAACAATATGATTTCCAGAGGTCAGAAAGGGCCACAGGATCATGCCTGAACTCAAATCAGGTACTGGATGTACTAAAGATTACATCAGCGATACATTAAAAGGATGCAAAACAATAAAAGGAGCCAATACGGGGCTGTTCGGGAATTTTACTTGGAATAGTAAGAGGAAGTTAAATGTCACATCACTGGTAGTGGTGTACATGGGCCTGGCTGGGCTGAGGCGAGGCATATCCAGGCCCAACCCGACTATAGAAACAAAGGCCCAGGCTGGTCTAACACTGGTTGCGAAAGTCAGGCCCGGTCCCGCCCATTTAGTCAACTGGGCTTGGCCAAACCGGGCTTTCCACAAATTGTTAGTATAAAATAAACTAAATTACATGCACTCATTAGTCAGGCCGGGCCTGGCTTTGGGCTTTCGATCACTTAATCCAAGCCCAGCCCAAAGCGGGGCCCAATCCATGAGCACCCCTAATCACTGGAAATTAGTGGTGGTTTGAAAGTAGAGTCGACATTTTGGGTAAATGAAAAAGGTGTTTGGATGGATCTGGAAAAGGCAATTGAGCTTTACTTTATAGCATTTGGATCACTCAACAGCATGAAAGTAAAAAATTGGCCGCGACTGTCAATACCAGATTTTAAGAATTCGGGGAGGGGGTTCTATAAACAACTTTAAATTATTTCTTCAAAAATCGGAGTGTGGCCCAAACCAGTACCATACCAATATGAATAAAAAAAAAATACACTTAATCATGGATTCCTGATATGTTAAAGCCATTGATTCGATTTATAAATCGAATCAAATCCATTCTAGGATTCAATTGGGAGATTCAGAACTATGAAAGTCCGGGGACATAAATTCATATATCCAAAATAAGGTTCCTAAGGGACTGTAAATCCTTGCTCCTAGGATCCAAGAGGGGATCATAGGAAGGACAATAAATACTTCTAACTATCTTACCTTACTAGTGTTTACTGACTGAGTCTCAAGGTAGATTGGGTAGGCTAAAGGGGAATCCAATTAGGAGTTGCGGAAAGAACTTAAGATACTTCGTATCTATACAAACTCATAAGAGTCTCTGAGTGTTAAGGTTTTCAATTAATATTCTATGGGTGATTGGTCTTTATATAATGAAAGTGCAAAAATATTCTTTCTTTTGGGTAACCCCACCAAGAGCGTTTTTGGGCATCTAACATATGATGGACCAGAGACTTAGGGCATTATAGGGTGTTGACCAATTTTTTTTTAATCATTTGGTCGTCCAGAAGACACAGATACACACAGGCAAAGTGCATTTTTCTGTACAATAATGTACAGACTCAACCAAGTTTTTTTACTATATGAGAACATAAGGATTTCATGTAGCAGCTATTACATACACAACATGTAACAAGTGTCTGGTTACATCATGGGCCCACAGATGTGATAATGATAATATGAACTGTTCAACATGAATTCCATCCCCTCCATTAATATATCCTTAAATTTCACTTTCATAGGAGTGGGGCCACAGTCAGATTGTAAACATGAATGGAAACGCAACTCAGTACTGACATGGAGTTAATCATGTTTCCATCTTGTACTCGATCATATTGTGGGACCTGCTTCTATTGAATTAAACTTCTAGAATATATCATTAGAGGGGATGGTATTCATTTTTAACGGCTCACATTATTATTGTGGGCCCCACAATGGAGCCCCGGAGACCTGTAACTTAACATGTAACAGCTGCAGCATAGGATCTGGACTATCATTATCACCATTCACCACCTATCTCATCTATTGAACTGAAATTTTAGAATATGCCATTGGAGGGGATGATATTTATTTTGGTTTGGATTATCATTATGTGGGCCCCACGATGGAGTACCGGGCATGCAATACAAGGTTCCATGTAATAGTGCAACAGAGGATCTAGACAGCCAAACACGGTACCACTCCATCATAATAGTGCAACAGTAATTACCTTTTCCTTATACTATCAATATGTGGAGAAGTACATATGGTGGGGGCAGTTCTAGTTACCAGTACAAGTAACTACTACCAAACTAGTTGAAGTGAAAATTTAAACCATTACATACTTTACCTTTTGATAATAAAAAATTACCAAACAGCCCCTAAAGAAAAAATGCAGTATTATATAATGTAACGGAACAGAAGAGAGCACAAGCCATGAAGAAACTGAAATTTAAACAAACGATAAAATTGTAAACCTTGATGGCATTGAATTATAATCCATGTGAGGATTTGGGAAAAAAGGAAGCCAGATCCATCTCATTTAAATTGTTCTTTGCTTCTTCACATTGCCAATTATAGGATGTAGCGCATCCTTGTCATCTGGGGGTATGCTTATGCAACAAGAGGTTTCTGCTGTAGAGAGGAAAGTCGTGCTAATTTTCCGTGCGGTCCACTCTTCCATCATCAGGTGTAACCAATGATGAAAATAGCGGTAGCAGCTGGCGTAGCGGTCTGCCACCAAAACGCTATGTAGCGGGTGCTACGTAGCATAGCGGTGTGATTTGACAAAATCGTCAAAAAATCTAAATTTTTTTGTAGAAAATCTGGAATATTGAAAAATAAGAGTTTTTTTTTTTTTTTTTTTTGTGCAAAAGTAACTAAGATAAGGGGGCGTAGCGGTCCCCTCATTGTAAGAGGTCCTACATCGTTGTATAAATAGAAAATAATAGTAAGGATCATTTTTTTCACATGTATTTATGTTGCTTAGTTATGCTAACTTAGAAACTAATGAAAGGCTCGTAAAATAATAATAATAATAATAACTATGTCATGAATTCAAGGCTTAAGATTTAAGAGTACCTAGAGAAAAGAATACATCTACCAAAGGGGGTGTCAAATAGGATGTACTTAGAGAAGAATCCTTGAGAAGAACTCTCTGTATGGACTGTAATTCGGTGAGATCATGTGCTTTTTTGTGTTCTTTCAAACATAAAAGGGTAGAAAAGTTACGTAGAAATGTTATTTGGAGAGAAGAAGAAAAGAAATAAGTCTTATTAATCATTTTAAACTTTTTGGGAAAGTAGGAATCTGTCTCACTCCGTAGCAGCCCAATAGCGGCTGCTACAGATGTGAACGGCGATAAATACCATTTAGCAGAGCGGTGACCGATATAGCGGCTGCTACGCTATTTTGATCCATGGGTGCAACACTTTTTCCATGAAAGAAGAATTTAGAAATCTCACTTCTGCGGATTTACAAACCAAAACCAATTTCTCTCAGCTATATGCACCATTACGCACCGAGTAGTTGTGAAATCCTTGGCTACACAAATTCTCAACGAGGAATCCCTATTCTAGGGCCAGCGAGGAATCCTCGGACATATGGATTCCACAACTGTTGCCAAACGTCCTATTAGCGTTGCAAGAGGTGGGGTCACCGTGCCAAATGTCACATGAGAAACATGTTACGCGACAAACTAAACACCTATAAGTACATTACAGTTGCTACATAAAGAGAATATAAACAAAGTCATATGCTGCATCGCTCTGACAAATTCGTGAGTGAATGAACACAGAAAAAAGTATACATCAGAAGCAGAATGAGACAAAAACATTTTTGGGTGAGATATGAAGTCCAATATGGACCTTACAGTTCCTCTAGACAGGAGACATAAACATGAACAAACTTAAGCCGACCCATGAAAACACTTGTACCCTTAACTCCGTAAATATTATAATAATATATAACCAATGTAAGCATTAAATGGAATTGTGAGATGGAGGGCACCTAGATTTGGTCAAATCATCTTCAAGATTCCTTGCACGTTCAGTGGCCTGCTCATAGGCCTTTTTGGAAGTTTCCTGCAAACAAATTTGTTACAAAAAAAATTTTTAAAAAATGAAGGAAAAAAATTGAGAAACAAGTCCACATTTAATGATAATCACTGACAACATTACCTGAGAACCTTCAAATAGAACCATAAGATCCTTCCTTCCATCATCTACAGGAACCACATTACAAATTCTTTCAAAAGCAACAAACATTCAGATAGCAAAAATAAATAAAAAATCCCACATATATATATAGATCTTCCATTATGGTTTAATTCACCAAACAGGGAGCAAATTCTATAGACCATAGGCATCACATTATGAATTTTTACGAACAGCATCAAACATCCGCATAATAATGGCAACAGCAGCATATACTCCAAACATGGTTCGATTCCACAAACAGAAGGAAAATGTTGTAGCTGTTTTTGATTCAGCAAGGCAATGAAGGGGGCACAAAAACAATGCCCTCGTCACGTTACGGTTACATAAACTTGATTAAAAATAAAAGAAAGGCCCAGCATAAAACCTGAACCGAGTTCTGCAGAGTGAGGAAGAGATGGAGGAACTTTAAGTTGTTCTTCATACAGTCTCTTGTACATAGCAACCTGTGAAACAAAGTTAGTACCATTATGAAGGCACCATTATACTACCACCGGTGTCATCACAAATGTAAAAACAGATGGTCAGATATTTAAAAATGCTATGGATTGCAAAAGAAAGTCAATCCCACAAAAGGACTTACAGAGCTGTGAAGTGACTCTATCATGCATCCCTGTTCTTCCAACCTCTTCAAAACGGCTTCAACTTTGGAAGCAGCCTCATCTTTATGCTTTTGGAGCTCTTCTTCAAAATTCTCCTGAAAGTCCATAGATTTAATCTAAGTACAATAGCAATGATTTGGTGGCCATTAAAAATATCACAACAATCAATAAAAAAAAGTCAAAAGAGGCTCGTCCCATGAATTTCCTGAAAACATCAAATTACTCCTATATTTAATTGTTTATAAAAACATTGTAATTATCATCTCTATTCCCTATCTGGGTCAATATCAGTTCATATAATCTTGATTTCCATTGGGAAAGTCGAAACCATCAATTGAAAACAAGGTATCTTCCATGAAACAAATCCATCTTAATTTCTGGAAGGATCTCACTCCTATCGTCAGCATAAGCTGGAAGATATCTGTGATTTCAGCTCCAACTTTGATAGCAGCAAGTCATTATTAAAATGGTTCATAAAAGCAGAAAAAGAAGGGAAAACAGCATCTACTGCAATGAAAATAGGATAGCTACAAAATGGGCAGAAAACCAGATTTTAGCACTGTTCCATGATTAGAAGCTAGAATGCAAGTACAGCAATGCAAAGGCCCCAAAAAAATGCAGAAATATGAGGATCTTGGGACTGAAAGCACTAGCATGATTTCAAAGCAGAAGCTGGAGCAAAAGAAGAAATGGTCAATGAAGGCTTAGAAACTACATCTTTTGCAAGAAGATTTGCTTCCATATACCCCGATAGGCTAGTGTGAACAAAGGAAATGTTAACCCTGCCAGACAGTTGGATTACCTCTTCCATAATATCAGAAAGGTACCATGGAAAAGAGCTGGATTGAGTCACCCACTGAATGACGCAAACAGAATCTCCTTCAACAATCAACTAATGAGGAATAAGGTAAGTAGCGTCACGCAGGCTAATGAGCAAAGCCAACAGTTCAGCCTCGCTAACAGGAAAAAAAAAATATATATATATAAATAAATAAATAAAAAAAAAAAAAAAAAAAAAAACTAGCAAGAATGGAATAGGACAGAAGGGTCCCACCCCCCGGCCCCCACCCCTCTTCTCTCTCTCTCTCTCTCCCCTCCTAAACAAAAAACCCCACCACCCACCCACACACACCCCCTGCCAAACCAGGGTTACCTGAGGCATTCCCATCACAATTAAGCTTTAGCTTACCTGGAGGACATCAGACACCACCTAGGAGAAATGGAAGGACTATAGGGCTCGCCAGGATTCCCTTGAAATGAGATGAGGGGAGGGCCCAAACCGCCACTAAAAGCTTCAATTTCTCCATTAAAATGATATCATTAGAGGATTTCCCTTCAAAACATCTCATGTTTCTTTCTCTTCAAATGGACCATATAGCCCGCCAAGAAAGAGAGCAACCACATCGTCCTTCATCCTTTTGAGCCTACCCCTAACCTCCAATACTTAAATAAAACAAGGATAGAGTTAGGCAGGGGCCCGCAGAACTGGAACCATCCCAAAATCACCCTCCAAAGGCATTGGGCACTTCTACGGTCAAGCAACAAGTGAACAATTAATTCCTCACCCACGAGGCACATAATGCAAGCAGTAACAACTACCACCCAGTGATGTCTTAAGTTTGACATTCTCAAAATCCCACCAAGAAGCGTCATCCATCCAACAACAATAATCCTCAGAGGGTCTTTCATTCTCCACAAACTGGTCCGATTAGTATGAGACACCACTACATATCTAGTCAAAGAGAAAAAATAAAGAGGCCACCGAAAACATATCATCCGCAGAAGACATCCAAATCCTTCTATCTTTTCCATTCCTAGGAATGAAAACATTGCCAATACAAAGCAGCAAAGACCAGAATTGGGCCTCCTTCGCCTTGTTCAAATTCCTTCTGAAAATAGGCACAGACACTACCGAATCACCTTTTCTCTCCAAATAGTCAATAACTTTGGCCTCTTGATCACTTGCACAGTTAAATAATTAAGGAAAGAAGATAGAAAATGGGGCATCTGCCACCCAAAGATCAGACCAGAAATGAACTTTGTCTCCTTTACCAACACAGAACCAGAAATGAACTTTGTCTCCTTTACCAACACAGAATCTCACCTGCTTCAAAAACATCTCCTTAGCAACAAGGATCCCTTTCTAAAGACCCAAAAATATTCAGGTAAACGATCGCACACTAACCAACCATCTCTGTCTATGTCATATTTTGAGAATAAGACCCATTTTCACAAACCATCAGACTCATCTCCAACCATCCACAACCATTTGCCTAGGAGACTAAGTTCATCTCCTTTAGAGGACTAATACCCAATCCACCCTATTCTTTTGCCGAGGAGAGCTTCATTCTTTTTCTTCTCCTTTCCATGACATAAGAAATCCCTTTGTAATTTTTCAATGCGCTTGATAACCTCATACAATTAAATAAAGACATGAAATAAACGGGGAGATGATGCAGCCCGACAGCAGAATAGGGCCCGCAGGCCCCTCTGATGGACCATCTAATGGGGTCCACTTGATCCCTGATTCAATCAGAGATCCATATCTATCTAAATTAGTTAGTTGCTTAATAAGAACAGCTTTCTAAAATTCTATTTTGAGTAGGATTAAGTATGTTACTATTTTTAATGTTCTGGTTAGTTTAGAAGTAGTGTTTTCTATATAAATAGAAGAACCTTCATCTTGTGAAGGCATGCATTATTCAAGTAAATTATTCAACGTGAGTTTTTCCCCATGAGTTCATGGCTGTGAATGCTATTTTGTGTGGAATCCCTTTGTTGGATTCGATCAACCTCATCTGAGAGGTTGGTCTATTCGATCGAAGGTCCGGGGCTGCGCCAAATTGGTATCAGAGCCCAGATCCGGTCGCCGGAGAAACAACTGTCTTCTCTGGTTCATCATCGTCCACCCATCGACATCATCCCACATCATCCAACCCAACTCCCCTCCCTGCCGATCCAACCCTCTACCCTCTAACACCTAGCCACTGCCGAAAACCCCCAGCACCACCACTCACCCCAATCCTTAACCGAATGAACCCATCTCCATCCCCACTGTCAAAATCCACCCAACTCTAACCCTAACCAAAGATCCCGAACCATTTTTTCCTCAAATCCCCAAATCTTCAAAATCCCGAAACCCTAATTCCCTAACCCCAAAACCCCGGCGCCCTCTCTTTCATCTCCCAGCATCAACACGCCAAACCCCAAACCCAGAAAACCCTACCGGCCATCTCCCGCTACCAAATCCCACCCATACCACTGCGCCCAAAACCCAAATCCCCACCATCTCATCTCGTCTCAAAATCCCGGCAGCCACCCATCAGAAAAAAAAAAAAAAAAAAAAAAAAAGAAGCAGCAGCAATCGAGAGGGAGAGAGAGAGAGAAGTTGCAGCAGAAAGAAGAAATCAAAAAAAAAAAAGGGGCGTACCTGGCACCTGACGAGAACTCCAGCAGCGTCGTCGTCTCCAGCAGCTAGTCGCAGCAGCCGTCCCCCATCTTCGTCTCCACCAGCGCCTGCGCAAGGCCTCCCCACCCTTTCGTTTCGTCCAAACAGTAAGCCTTCGCCTTATTTTTCTTTGCGCACAAAAGCCGAGGAGAAAAGAGACATCTTTTCTCTCTTGAAACACGTGGGCCGAAAGCATTGCACTGGGCCGAAGTTTGAGCCCGACCTGCCATTGAGCTTGAATTGAGTCCAGACCCGACCCAGCTCTCTTCAAAAAAAAAAAAAAAAAACTTTTTTCAGCCATGCCTAGAAGAGGTGACAATCTCAGTCATTGGCTCACGGACAAGGAACGTGATGAACAATTATTCAAACTGGGCCAAGATATGGACAAAGTAATGGATCGTCTACGCACAGTAGAGACTGCACTTATTGAATTGCAAAATACGCAGTCGGTTGCAAAGGAAGGGTCGTCCACTTCTGCACAAATAGTCACACCCATCCAAACAGAAAGGATTGAGCAGCGTGAGACCATGCGTGACTTTGTACAGCGTCTCATTGCTGAACGAGACACCCAGGGTCCCATGGTTGCACAACGCACTGATGATATCACGAAGAAAGTCAGAATTGATGTTGCTGATTTCTCTGGAGATGTCAGTCCGAAAGTTTTTGTTGATTGGCTTAATTCCCTTGAAGATTATTTTACTTGGTATAACATGAATGATGAGCAACGGATAGCCTTTACGAAGGTTAAACTTAAGGGTCCTGCTAGAATCTGGTGGTATGGTGTTGAAAATAATGAACTTGCTTTGGGACAGCCCATTATTAGATGGGTCAACATGAAAGAAAGGCTCAAGAACAATTTCCTTCCTTCTGATTACATTGACACACTGCACCAAGAATATCTTACTCTCCAGCAAGGCAATCTATCTGTGGAAGAATATACAAACAAATTTCGAGAATATATTGTTCGTTGTAATTTGAAAACAGATGATCGCCTCACTATCACTCGATATAGAGATGGATTGCGCAATGATGTCAGACGGGAAGTTGCTATGTTTGATTACACTAGAGTTGATGAGGTATTTTGTAAAGCCAGGAAAGCTCAGCATGAACTCCAGTTGCGGAGACGCAACACTTTTCAAGTCGGGGAGTCTTCCACTAGAAGAGGACCTGAACCTACTTTTAACCGTACTCAGACGCAAGGTTTTCGTCCTCCTCCTCCTCCTCCTCCTAGACCATTCCAGCAAGCATCACTGAGGCCACAGCAAGCCATCCAGCAGAGGCAAGCTTTGCCACAGCCAAATCAGCGGGTGCAGCAGAATCAGAATGATAATCGTGGCCGCGGAAGGTTAGATAAAAGAGAAATCGTTTGTTATGCTTGTAAACAAAAGGGACATTATGCAGCCGAGTGTCCTCATAGAAATTTATATGCTACTAATGAGGCAGAAGATGATGAACAATATGATGAGGAAATAGAAGCAGAATTGTTCAATGCAGAGCCTCAAAATGAAACTGCAATAGATCAATTCCAAGATACAGAAGCTGATGATGGTACCCCACTGCTTTTCCTTGATCGTCGTCTCCTAGTAGCTGATTCAATAGAAGAAAATGACGACTGGAATCATGCATCTATTTTCCGGTCACGAGTCAATTGCAAGGGCAAGTCTTGTAACATGATCATTGATGGTGGCAGCGCGATAAATGTTATTTCTCAAGAGGCAGTCGAGAAACTCAAGCTACCAACTGAGAAGCATCCGAGACCTTATAAAGTTGCATGGGTCAACAATTATTCCATTCCTGTCCGAAAGCAATGTGTCGTCCCTGTCAGAGTCGGCAATTATGAAGATACAATTCGTTGTGACGTCATTCCAATGAACGTTACACATATCCTCTTTGGACGACCATGGTTAAAGAAACTGAAGGTCATCACAGATCATGAGCACAATACTTATTCTTTCAACTGGAAAGGAGGCAAGATTAGGTTACTTCCATTGCCCGCTAAATCTTCCTCCACATCTGATACAGCTCCAGCACTTCCTATATTGACCATGAGGAAGTTTGAAGATGAAAGCAAAGAACAGGGTGTCATGTATGCATTGATTGCTAGACAAGTTCCAAAAGAATCTCCTGTTACATCTATCCCACAAGAAGTAAAACCACTTTTGAAGAAATTCGCTGATCTAATTCCAGATGAACTGCCGAATGAGCTTCCTCCATTACGTGACATCCAACATGCCATTGACCTTGTCCCAGGTGCTTCCTTGCCAAATTTACCTGCATACCGGATGAGTCCTATGGAGCACACAGAATTAAGAAGGCAAGTTGATGATCTTTTACAAAAGGGATATATCAGGGAAAGCCTCAGTCCCTGTGGAGTACCTGCACTTCTCACTCCAAAGAAAGACGGAAGTTGGCGTATGTGCGTGGATAGTCGTGCCATCAATAAAATCACGGTAAAGTACCGCTTCCCAATCCCCATATTAGATGATATGCTAGATTTGATGACTGGTGCATGTATTTTCTCAAAAATTGATCTGGGAAGTAGTTATCATCAAATCCGTATAAGGCCAGGTGATGAGTGGAAAACTGCTTTTAAGATCAAAGATGGTCTTTATGAATAGACGGTTATGCCCTTCGGGTTAACCAATGCACCTAGTACTTTTATGCGGGTCATGACACAATTACTGCAGCCTTATATAGGAAAGTTTGTCGTCGTTTACTTCGACGATATACTAATCTACAGTAGGACAAAAGCAGATCATCTTCACCATCTGGACACAATTTGCCAACTCCTTCGCCGGGAGCGTCTTTATATTAATCTCAAGAAGTGCACTTTTATGAGTGCATCTGTTGTCTTCTTGGGTTATGTTGTCACGGCACAAGGAATTAAAATGGATCCTGAAAAGGTCAAAGCAATTCTGGATTGGCCAATTCCTACTACACTCACTGAAGTTCGAAGCTTTCATGGTCTTGCAAATTTTTATAAGAGGTTCATTCGAAACTTCAGCAGTATTATGGCTCCTGTCACAGAGTGCATGAAAAAAGGTGAATTTAAGTGGACTAGTTCTGCTACTAGAGCCTTTCAAGCAATCAAGCGTACAATCACAAAGGCACCAGTTTTACAAATTCCAAATTTTGACAAAGTCTTCGAAATTGCTTGTGATGCTTCGAATGTCGGAATTGGGGGTATTCTAAGTCAGGAGAGACACCCGATTGCATTTTTCAGCGAAAAACTTTCTGATGCTAAGAAAAAGTACTCCTCTTATGATTTGGAATTCTATGCCTTGGTACAATCACTTCGTCATTGGAGGCATTACTTGATTGGCAACGAGTTTGTTCTTTATTCAGATAATGATGCTTTGCGACATCTACATTCACAGCAGAAGATCAGTGCCAACCGTGCCAAGTGGAGCGCATATATACAGGAATTCAGTTTCAGCATTCGTCATACGGCAGGAAAAGATAATTTGATAGCTGATGCACTTAGTCGACGAAAGCATTTGTTGACAACCATGACTGTTAGTGTACCAGGTTTTGATCAACTCAAGCTAGCTTATGCGGATGATCCAGATTTTGGTTCTATCTATGCCGACATCAGCAATGGTGATCTAGGTAAGCATCCCCATTATAGCATTCATGATGATTTTTTGTTTAAAGGTACACAACTCTGCCTCCCTGCCACATCCATTCGTGAATATGTTGTCCAAGAGTTGCATTCGGGAGGATGTAGTGGCCATTTGGGACGCGATAAAACTCTTGCTCTTGTCAGCGATAGATATTATTGGCCCCGAATGAAGACTACCATTATTCGCATTTGCGAACGTTGTCGGACATGTCAGCTAGCCAAAGGTAATAAGAAGAACACTGGACTTTATCAGCCTTTACCGGTTCCTCATACTCCTTGGGAAGACATAAGCATGGATTTTGTGCTAGGTTTGCCAATGACACAACGAAAAGTTGATTCTGTTTTTGTGGTTGTTGATCGCTTTTCAAAGATGGCACATTTTATTCCATGTACTTCTACCAGTGATGCCTACAAGGTTGCCAAGCTCTTTTTCAAAGAAGTTGTGCGTCTACATGGCCTTCCAAAGACTATTGTTTCAGACAGAGACACCAAATTTATGAGTTATTTTTTGGAAGACTTTATGGATGCTGTCCAATACTAAGCTCAAATTCTCTATTGCTTACCATCCTCAAACTGATGGCCAAACGGAAGTGGTAAACAGAAGTCTTGGACAGTTATTGCGATGCCTTGTTCGTGATCACATTACATCTTGGGATCAAGCATTGCCTATGGCTGAATTTGCATATAATAATTCGGTCAATCGGTCTACTGGTACTTCTCCATTTGAAGCTGTTACAGGAGTTCGACCACGACTACCTGTTGATCTTGTCACTTTACCGGTAGATGCCAGAGTAAGTGCTGACGCTGAAAACTTCTTTCACCATATGCAACAAGTACATGATGAGGTCCGCCGCCATATATCTGCTAGTAATGCCACTTATAAACAGCAAGCCGACAAGCATCGTCGATTTATTGAATTTACTGAAGGAGATATGGTCATGGTCCGGATCTGTCCCGAGCGTATGCCTCCAGGAGCTTATAAAAAGTTGCATCCACGGAATGCTGGTCCATACAAGATTCTCAAAAAGATTGGTTCCAATGCTTATGTGCTTGATCTCCCATCTGATTTAGGTGTCAATTCTACTTTCAACGTAGAGGATCTTACACTCTATCGTGGTCATGACAATGATGGTGAAACTGAAGAGCAGACTATTGCTCTCCCTTCGAATCTTCCACCTGTTGATGAGATTGTTGATGTGCTTGATGATCAAATTGTTTCTACTCGTCAAGGAGGTTTTCAAAAGTTCTATGTCCGTTGGAAGAATCGTCCTCTCTCTGATGCTACATGGATCACTGCAACAGATTTTCAACGCTTGAATCCAGATCTTTATGAGCGCTATCAAGCAATTAACTCGCCGGAGTCGAGTTCTTTCAAGCCGGGGAGAGTTGATGCAGCCCGACAGCAGAATAGGGCCCGCAGGCCCCTCTGATGGACCATCTAATGGGGTCCACTTTATCCCTGATTCAATCAGAGATCCATATCTATCTAAATTAGTTAGTTGCTTAATAAGAACAGCTTTCTAAAATTCTATTTTGAGTAGGATTAAGTATGTTACTATTTTTAATGTTCTGGGTAGTTTAGAAGTAGTGTTTTCTATATAAATAGAAGAACCTTCATCTTGTGAAGGCATGCATTATTCAAGTAAATTATTCAACGTGAGTTTTTCCCCATGAGTTCATGGCTGTGAATGCTATTTTGTGTGGAATCCCTTTGTTGGATTCGATCAACCTCATCTGAGAGGTTGGTCTATTCGATCGAAGGTCCGGGGCTGCGCCAGGAGATTTGCCAAAACATCTTCAATAAGATTTATTCTGCCACCAAGAGATAAGTAATTTGCCCATAAGGAGAGTTTTTTCTCCAACCATTCAAGCACCAAAGACCAAAGGGATTTAGAAGCAACACCAATACAAAGAGGAAGGCCAAAATAGAACAGAGGAAGAGAACATGCTCTACACCCAAAATGATCAGCAAGCAGCGCCAAACGATTCCCATTCACCCTATTGCCAATCAACTCACTTCTAAAGAAATTTACTATGAGCCCTAAGACCACTTCAAAGCACGAGAGGATCACATTGATATTACAAAGTTGTTCTCCTTCGGCATAGAAGAAGAGCAAAGTATCATCAGCAAAATGTAGGAAAGTGATTTCCTGATTGTAATTGGCCAGACAGAAGCCTTTGATCAGATTAGCATTTGTCGCTGGAACCAACATATGACTAAGCGCTTCCCCAATAATGACGAAGAGGCGAGACAGGGGCTCCCCATGACGGAGGCTTCTAGTGGCTGAGAAAAAACATGCAGGAGATCCATTTAAAAGGATAGACAAAGTTTCCAAACTTAAACATTACGAAACTCACTTCCCTCTATTTGATTCCAAAACCGTTGTCCTAAATAAATATTGGAGGAAGTCTCAGCCCACCCTATCATAAGCGTTCTCCAAATCAAGCTTGCAAATAAAGCCAGACATTCTTTCCTTGTATCTAGTGTGAATAAATTTATTGGCTATGAGGACCATGACTCGGACTCGGCACTTACCGAGTTGAGTCTACATGACCTGGACTCGACTCAAGTAAAAATAAATAGCACAAAACAAGAGGGTTGCTTTTGTAAAAACACTTTAAATAAAGGGAGGGGGAGAGAGCATTATAATGTGAAAAGGGTTTCTTGATGGCAAAAAAAGGGATGGGAAAGGGTTTCTGGTTTTGTGTGTGTGTAAGACGGGACTGGAGTGTGTGTGTGGGACGGGACTGGAGAGAGAGAGAGAGAGAGGGATGCTGCTGGTTGCAGTGCTGTGCACTGTTACTCTTGCCGGTGCAGTGCTGGTGCTGCTGCTTTTGCCATGCTTTTGCGGGTACAGTGCTAGTGCTGCTGGGACTGGTGCAATTCTGCTGGTGCTGTCTTGCTTACTGCTGGTATGCTACTCTTCTTCTCTCTTCCTCTTCTTTTTTTTTCCTTCTCTTGCTGATGCTGCTCTGCTACGGGTGCTGGGAATGGGATCCTTGTAGCTGGTCTTCTTCTTCTTCTCTCTTCCTCCCTTTCTAAGTCGGCTGGGCTGGGCTGGGCTGGGTCCTGGGAGTGGGGTTCCTTTTTTATTTGTGTTTTACAGTATTCTTTGTTCTGCAGTGGATAGATCTTGACTTCTCAGACCCGACCATGCCCGAGTTGGGTCCCGAGTCCGATTTTTTAAACCTTGATGAGGACTCCATCAAGAGTTTAACAACCATGCACAGAAGCTCCTTGGGCAGCAGAAATTAAATCTGGTAGAACTTTTTACAGTCATCTAGCCAACACCTTGGCCAGCACTCAGTATACAGATCCGATGAGGTTAACAGGTTGAAAATCTGTGATATTCTCGGCACCCACTTTTTGACTATTAAGGTTAGGAACAAAGCACCAATATGTTTCAAAAGTTTACTGCTTTCATGAAATTCTGTCATGAAGTGCATCACATCAAGCTTTATCTCCTTCCAAAAAATCTGAAAGAACGCCAAAGGGAAACCATCAGAACCCAGCGCTTTATCGCCCCCAAGGTAAAAAACTGATGCTTTAACGTCCACTTAGACAAAAGCCTTCTCCAAATGATCCGCATTAAGATCGTCAATCAGCTTAAACTCCAAATTATCTAGAGTAGGACATATCCAGTCTTCTTTAGAGAAAAGATCTTTGTAGAAAGATAGCACATGATTAGAAATTTCCTCATTAAGTCTTTTCTCCCCATCCAAGAGGATGGAGTTCCCATTCCTCCAGTTCTAGAAAGAAGCAAAACTGTGGAAGAATTTCATATTCTAATAGCCTTCCTTAAGCCACACAAGTCTGGATCTCTACCTCCATTTGCTTTCTTACTCGCTCGCTTTACACCGGAAACAATCTTTGAGATCTTGATGAGTTGAAATATCACCTACAGAAAGGGGAGCGGATTCTACCAATATATTCTTTGGTCTTACGGTTGTCTCCATGAAAATAAACCGAAAGATCAAAGGATCAGGTATTGGTACACCCATCTCAAGTAAGAGGAGCAGATTCTTCCTTAAGAGTCAATCTCCTTTACGCCACGCAACAGCTCAGCCATAGAGACCTCCACGCTCCCAAAATTACATCTGGCGCACACTTTGATATTCTCTTTAAACTTCTTGAGCTTGTTCAATAACTGTACCCAGCCAAACCTGAAAATTAAATCTCAGTCCACCAGGAATGAAGATCAGCAAAACCTTTCTCTTCTAACCACATCAACTCAAAGTGAATGGGCCTAAGACCCCACGACTCCACCCACAAATCCAATATAATAGGACAGTGATCAGAAGTAGGTTTCCGCAAAGCAGGTTGAAAAAAATGAGGCTAGAGATCAGGCCATACACCTGAGATCAGAAATCTATCCAAACGAGACATAATAGGGGTGTCTGATGATTTGACCAAGTGAAAGAAGATCCATTTTGCAAGAAAGGTTTTTGCCTACTTTTTAGATATAAGCATTGGAGAAGGCACCTAGGGCCAAACAATAATTGAAGCAAGAAGAAAGACAAGATCACAATTAGCATTTATTGAACGGCCATCAATGTCATCCTACTTGTGGTTTGTACTTTGCTAGGGTTTCAATGTGAAGTTGTATTTTGGGCGTTCCATATATTTTAGCAATATCCAGATAAGAAGAGTGAAGGATTCATAATTTCATACAAGAATAATGCAGGGAACCCCACTAGATTTCTTAAAACCAAATTCATACAAACAAATAAATGTGGCAATAGTAACAAGACAAATAAGAAAAGAGCTACAAATAAACTTCATAATTTCTGGTAGACCCTATACTTTGATGCAGATTGGGCTGGATGTCCCCATACTTGTCATTCCATATGCGGTTGTTGTATCTATCTTGGCAATGCTCTCATATCTTGAAAATGTAAAATGCAAGAGAGAGTTTTCAAATCATATACAGAAGCATAATATTGCTCTATCCTCTGCATACTCAGAGATTGTTAAGTTATGACATGTAGTAAACGAACTTGGCTTCCCCAAGCACATTGCTACTCCTCTGCATGCTGACAACACAAGCGCAATTCAAAGCACTACAAACCTGTGTTTCACTAAAGAAAAAGGCATATTGAAGTTTATTGCCACTATATTCGAGAAGGCCTCGATGTGCATGGGGAAGCCAAGTTCGTTTACTACATGTCATAACTTAACAACCTCTGAGTATGCAAAGGACAGAGCGATATTATGCTTCTGTATATGATTTGGAGGCTCTCTCCTGCATTTTACATTTTCAAGATATGAGAGCATTGCCAAGATAGATACAACAGCCGCATATGGAATGACAAGTATTGGGACATCCAGCCCAATCTATATCAAAGTGTAGGGTCTACCAGAAGTTATAAAGTTTATTTGTGGCTCTTTTCTTATTTGTCTTGTTACTATCGCCACATTTATTTTTTCTCCACCTTATCGCTCACTTCAGTTGCTTCTCAAAGTTGGTCTTCTTTATGGAAGATCAAGGCCCCTCCCAGAGTCACTGCTTTCGCTTGGCTTGCTCTTTGGAAAAACATTTTAACAATGGATAATCTTCGCCGCAGACATATACTCCTTGTTAACGCATGCTCCCTCTGCTTAGCGGATGAGGAATCGGGTTGATCATCTTCTACTCCATTGCAAGCAGACGAATGCGCTTTGGTCAACGATCCTAGAGGAGTTCAATTGTAGTAGGGTCATGCCACAGTCCTTACCGACCTGTTCCATCAGTGGGCTAGCCCAATTACCACCTCCAAAGGGAAGATCATGTGGCGCCTCTCTTTTATGGCTTGTATCCAGACGATTTGGAAAGAGAGAAACAGAAGGTGTTTTGAAGGGATTACTTCCTCCCAAGAAAACTTACACTATGTTTGGGAAGGAGGTAAAATGAGGGGAAGGAAAAAAAAAAGAGGGGAAAATGGAGGGAATGTTGAAATTAAGGGTGTTTGGGAAGGGGGGAGGGAAAGTGGGGGAGGGGAATTTGGGGTGAAAAAACATGTGGGGCCCACTCAAAACTGGGGGGAAAATGAGAGGCAAAGAGGGGTATTTGTGTGTAAATTACTGAAATGCCCTTTTTGAAGCTATCTTTCCAAATCCATTTTCCCTCCCCTCCGCTACTTTCCCTCCCTATCCAAACAGGAGGAGGGAAAATTAATTTTCCCTCCCCCCCCCCCCCCCCCCCAAACATAGTGTTAATCCTTAGATTGAAATTTAGCGTTGCCTCGTGGGTCTCCTACCTTCTAGATTTTTAGGGCTTATCTATTGATGCAATTATGTTCAATAGGAGAGAAGTCACTTCAATTTGATTTGCATCTCCTTTTCCCTCTCCTTGTTTTTTGTTTCCCCTCCTTTTGGGAGGTAGCTGTTTTTTGGAGTTTCTGCCCGGCCGCTTCTCAGTATAACACTTTTATACTGTAAAGCTTTTTTATAAAGCTCCTTTTTCTTTCAATACAAGTTACCATTTCAAAAATAAGTAAATAAATAAATAAATAAATAAAAGCGTATCACTCTTCCCCATGTGACTACAGATCTCCAAGTCGATGCCAATTCACCAAAGCACTTCCACACGGCAAACATCAACTCTTTGTTGGCAAATCGATGCCGGTTGTTTCACCATCATCAATTTAAGGGTGTTAACTTGAGATTGGGGACCAATTGTGGGAAACACCATTTATATTATTGTAAATCTAAGAGATTTGTAGAATATCTTTAGGTTAGGTTATCTCCCCAATCAAGGGGATATGACTGTAAGATACGATTCTAAGATTCTTGCTAACCATAGTGTATATTAATATCATCTCTATAAGATAGGAGTGCCAACCACATTGGGGCCCCTCAGTTTTTCTAACACAGATCTCTCCCCTTCCCGTGGATCAAGATGGACCATAAATAACCCAATTGGCCATTCACAAGGATGAGTCAATATGGAGATAGGATCATAGTGGGCCCTATATGGGCTTCAAATTACAATAAAAACGTAAGTTACATAGATCACTTGATCATTTTCATATACTCATGATATATAGGGAAATTCTACAAAATGCCCCATTAGAAAAGGGGCGATTTTGCCCCTTTGATGGTCCACTAGTAAAGTGCCACGTCACATGGATTAAATGAACCCTCCATCGGTATAAGCTACAAGCCATGAAATAATAACGTTTATAATTCCAAGACAAGATAATTTGAGAGAAAATAGGAGAGGAAATAGCATTACTTGATTCAAAATAAACCACCGACCATTCAACTTCTTATTAAGAATACTCTTTGAGACATTGAAAGGAGAGAAAATAGGAGAAGAAATAGAAGAGGTTGGCCATGAGTTTTGGAATAAAAAAAACCCTCCCTTTTTTGTCTTTATTTTGTATATCGTGGGGTATACCTTAGGTAAATTCAAGTCTTACACACTCATGTAATTAAAACTAATAAAAATGCTAAGCGGGGCCCAAATGTTGAAAGTTCTTTTCTTTAATATAGTCATCATTTTGATGGTGGGCCCAAGTCATTAAAATCTCTCATATGTTGATGAAAAGTCCAAACTAATAAAAATGCTAAGCGGGGCCCCAAATGTTAAAGTAACTTTCGTTAAAATATAGTCATCAGTTTGGGCCCAAGTCATTAAGTCTCTCATATGTTGATGAAAAATCCAAACTAATAAAAATGCCAAGTGGGGCCTAAATGTTAAAGTAATTTTCTTTAAAACTATAGTCATCAGTTTGATGGTGGGCCCAAGTCATTGAAATTTCTCATATAATGATGCAAAATTCAAACTAATAAAAATGCTAAGTGGGGTCCAAATGTTAGTTATTTTTTTAAATATAGTCATCGGTTTGATGGTGGGCCCAAGTCATTAATATTTCTCATTTCTTGATGAAAAGTCCAAACTAATAAAAAAGATATGTGGGGCCCAAATGTTAAACTTCTTTTTTTTTTTTTAAATAGAGTCATCACTTTAATGGTGGTCCCTACTCATTAAAATCTCTCATTTGTAGGAGATTATGTGGGCTTTTTTTTTCTTTGACAAAACCATGTATTGTTTTATATAAAGACCTGCCAATGGATCAACGGTATTCATCTATGGCAACACAAAAAATATATTAGTGGGACCCTCTTTTCTTTTGTCTCAATTGTGATTAATGTCAAATTGAGGATACTTCCATTGAAGACTTTAGTTACAAAGAAAGTGCAGAGTGTGAGTGAGAGAAAGCAGCATAATTAAGGTGATAAGGAAGAAAATAAAGAGAGAGTAGTAGTAGGAGTTGTTTAGTTTCATTTATGGCAAGTCCAACTCACCAAGGGGAGAGATACCCTCATTCGTCAATCACCCGGGGCATTTTGTAAAGAAAAACGCCCGGGCATCATGTAGCCCACCCCATATATATATATATATATATATCACACTCATTGAACCTAGCATATCATCGTCATCAACAAAGCCTTGTCCCAAATATATTGGGGTCAGCTACATGAACTCCGTTTCACCATTCCAATCTGTCATGGTCCAATCTATCATGGAAAATTCCTAAAATAGGTTTCAAACTCTTTAGATCTATCTTTTATACTTCCATCAATGTCCTTGTAATATCCCATATTGTTATGTACTTTATTTTATTTTATTTGGGGTTTATACACGAGTGATTAATTTATTTGAAATATTAATATTATTGGGATGGGCTAGTGCCTAGTGGGCCCTGAGTTTAATTAAAATTATGTTTGGTCAGAAAGGACCTATTGGGTCAGTCCACATATTTAACTTTTAGGTGATAAGACCCACATAAATTAATAAGGAGTTTTAGTCTAAAGAGGGAGAGAACCACATCTTTGTAACTAAAGGAGATTTGGGATGTGCGCAAGTCCCGAATGGGAGAAAGAGAATTGCACACACTCCCCAAGGCCAAGATGGGTTTCGCATAGCATGGGGAGGACCCCATTAATATCACATGACATTTGCACAAGGGTTCTCTCTCTCAGACCATATTTTCATAGTCCTTCTCTTCTGTCAACTTCATCCTCTTGAAATACAAGCCCTAAACTGAGTTCTTTTGGAAATTAAGGGACAAAGAAGGAGAATCAAGGACACTCTTGGGATTTATGTCCTTCAGTCTGCCACAAGTGATCAAGGAAAACAAGGTTTACACAAGGTGAGTGGAATTCTAATATGGTTGAATTATTTTATCAGATCTACGCAATTTCTGTGTTGAGTCTCTTTTAGAAAAAGTAATTCAAAGAGAAAATCTTGCTGGTGGCTAATTTCCCCTTTTTCAGAACCCTAGATCAAGAGATCTAAGCTAGGCCGATCTCATTTTTAGGGAAATTTGAGCCGGCCAAACCCAGTTGGGTGTCTTGTGTTAGGGTTTTCATTTGCTGCAATTTGATTGGATGGATTCATCTTCGTCATAGCTTGATCTCTCATTCACTCATATTTTTAATCTTGGAATCTTCATGCATAATCTTCATACAGTCTTTGATTTTAAAATATCATGTGCATGTTTTCAAAACCTTTGATGTTATTTTAGATCATGCAGTTTTTAGAGTCAAAGATAGTCAAGGCTTTAAGTTCTTAAACTCGGTTTCAAAATTTATTTCATGCATTCCATTGGTTTTCATTTTAAATCTAGATTTTGGTATGAAAGAATCATGACTTTAGAAAAATTATTTTCATCACTTTTTGTCATGAATCTAAGCATGAAATCAGTGGCCCAAAGTCCCATGCAAAGCGGGCATCAAATTTTCAATTTCTGAAATTTTCAGAAATCATGCCCTATGATCCGGTCGACCGGCCCAAGGGAGCCGGTCAACCAGCCACACTGTAGGTCGACTGGGAAAAGAGCCGTTGGCTCTCTGCGCTTGAATTTTATGACCATTGGAACTTGGTCGACCAGAGACTAGCCGTTGGCAACTTTTTTGTCTATAAAATGAGTTCTTTCCTTGGGATTTGTGCCTGAATTTTGGAGATGTTTGGAGGCCAAGGAAGGAGAATCAACTGAGAGGGCTAGTGAAGGGCTTAAGGGGTTAATCCATTGTTTCAACCTTAGATTCATCACAAATGAGTGTGCTCCCTTTTCTCAAATTAGATCATGCAATGTTTTAAACTTTGATTTCAGTTAATAGCATGCTGTAAATGATTGAATGTTGTTTTCTTAACATGTGTAGGACTTTAAACTTGATTATCAATAGGATTACAACATTTGTCTTGTCTTACACAAGTGTTTAGTTTCATGTTTCAAAACAAACTTGCTAGATTTAAGTTGCACTTCTTTAAATCAAGTTTGTTCATCATTAAAAACATGTGTTCATCATTTTACTCTTATCTCAAACATATGATTAGCATCTTTGCATGATTTTGAGTTCACATTTTCAAAAAGGAGATTGAGGGATTCGTGTACATGCATCATTCATAGAACTTTGCAATTATCATGCATGTACTTAGAAGTTGAAAATTCTTTTTCAAATCAGCCTAATTAGAGGCATCAAATTGTACTTAATTGTTCTCTCCTAAATGCATGCTTAGGCATAGATTTAAGAGAGAATTTCATGTTATAAAGGTTATTGCTTAGCCTTAAAAGCATAAAGAGTGGTTGTAAAGGTTAATGCTAAGCCTAGAAAACCATAGTGGTGGTTTTTAAGGTTGGAGGAGAACCTAAACATCATATTGAGATACTGAAAACCCGGAAGGGAAACCGGGAGTGGATGTAGGCACGTTGGCCGAACCACTATAAATTCTTCCGTTATAGTGGCTGATCTTTTGCTTTCATTTTATGGTTGATGCTCATATGTTTAATGCTTATGTTGAATGAGTATGTGGTTGTCGGTTTCTTTACCTGTTAATGCATAACTTAGAGACTTCACTTGTACTCAAGATAATTAACCTTCACTTGGATTCCCTGTTATATTATTTTGTAATTTCAGTCCAAAGAACTGATGTGTAACATCTGATTTCTGGTTTGGTACTCTTTTCTTGACTATATTCAAGCTAGATTTTGACGTTATAGCTATGCATCAGTCATTATCAAACTGAAATCGATATTAATGAGCGAAATACCCTTTCACGTAACTCCCACCAATCTTATGTGATAGCCATCAGCCCAAATGGGTGCATGAACCAGTGGGAACAGCTACCTAATGATCCTACACTGTCTGGGGACTATACATTGTAATGTCACGCACCAATAAAATACCTATTTTGAAATTGGCAAGGGCATTCATCACCAGGAAAGGTGAGTGGTGTGACTACTAAACTCCCCAGGCCGGTGGCGGTAAACTTTATAAGTTTTATGTTAGTGGCGGTCTCATGGACCAGTCGCCTTTGGTACTTTTGTAGTCAATTTAGTTCAGTAGCGCCTAAATAATAAAAATAGGGCTATAAGTAGGCCATCTGCTATTGCTATAAGGGCTGCTTGCCTTTTGACGGCTTGGCTTCGCGATCGCTCCTATGCAGTGGTTGGCCTTCAAAGTCGTATTCCTACCATACCAGAATGCCTGCAGACTAGAAGCTTCGCCAGAAGCAAGCAAGACAAGTAAGGTCATGCAAGGTATTAACATATGAGTATTCCGTTGGTCATGCCTGGTTGATATACTTTGTGGGATGCTCAATTGTGTATATGGAATGTAGAGGGTTCCCTCAATTCATTTGTGGAAATGAATGTTGTGATCATTGTGTTATGGGGATGCATTAACTCTGTTGTGTGATGGAGGTTTGTGGTGGTTGTGTTGTGTTATGGGATGTGGGTTATTTGCAATTGATGAGTGGTAGAACATGGGGGAACTGTTTGTGTTGCGCCGGGGAAGTTCAGTTCTGATACGCACATGGAAATATTTGGTTGCGTTTATTGGTGGGTGATTTAGTGAGAGCGTTGTTGTGGGCCGGGCTGGCCAATGGAGTGAAAAAGGGTTTTGGAGAGAACCTCCTAAATTATTTTGGTATTCTTGATGTCCGAATTCTACTTGTCCTTTTCAGTTGCTAAAAGTATATTTTGCTTTATGTAATTCACAAGTTCAAACACACAACTAGATTCGAGATTTTTCGCACTCAGTTTGTACTGACCCTCTGGTTTGCCCTTGCCAGGTAATCAAACTGTAGAAGAATATGCGGGCTGCAATGATCAGGAGCTTGTCTTCGACATTCGCGGCTGAGAGACAAGTCACCAATTATCCCTGAGGACTAGCCTCGTTTGGTTCCTTAAAAATGAATAATGATCAATCATTTGTTAGACCTGAAGTTAAGATTTTTTTTTGGATATGTAGATCAAATGTTTTATTTATCTTTTGTGAACTAACAAAAGGTCTAATATATACGTATATAGTATATTATATATAAGCATTGAAACTAACCCCCATTCAACACCCAAACAACCTAAATTTCAACATCACATTGAACTTTCAATATAAAAAAGTGTATATCAAAAAAATTAATGTTAAAGAGCCACAATTCAAGGTTAGGAAGAGATTATTGTTTTTCCAACCATAGCCCTCTCGTGAGGTCTTTCATCCCTAATACGCAATGAATGAAATTTAGCTGTGTGAGCACCAGTGATATGGTGCACAACGTGCATAAAGTACGTGGTTTTGTATATACATACACGCGCGAAGTTTCTAAAACAACCAGGCCGTCTGTAACTGAAATGATCACAATGTAGCCCTCAACCAAGGCCACGATTTGCTTGAATGACTTGGCTGTTCCTAAACGAAACTGTTAGTGTCTAAATATAACACGTGTGTGAATCCATCCATCTAATATCCTTTGTACCATTGGTGTACCATTGGACACAGATTTTGGTGCTCTTCCCACACTATCCAATGAAAGTTCCGTTAAATTCGAAAAAAATAGTAATATTTGTCACACTTATACATACTACATCTAAATTTATAAAAAAAAAAAAAAAATGGCAGGCATATATAGTTACAGCAGGTATTCAAATTTATGGAATTCCTAGATCCAAATCAAAAACGCAATCTCATACACACACACACACACACACATACATGGTTGACAAAAACAGCAGGTATAGCAAAATAAATAAGTCCAAAATACATAAAACTAAAATCAAGAACAATATTTGGCGTAAGAGTCAATAAAACAATGAACAAATACCTTCAACTCTGTATCTCTTTGGTCGATCTGGTTGGAGAGACTGCGAACAAGACTTCGAAGTTTAACATTCTGCTCAACTAATCCATTTATATCCTTAAATGTCAACTGCTTCAATGATTAAATCAAACAGTAAGGAAAGGACCCATCTTTCAAGAAACAGGCTCAATGTACAAATATACTTACTAGGTGTTCAGAAATAACTTTTTCTGTGTCAGTCTCATCACCAACGTTAACCATACATGTAGAAGCATAATCATCAGGATAAACCTGACTGCCTGCTCCATAACGAACTTGAATATCTCGACATTCCTTCAGAAGAACTACTGCCTAAACGCATTATTACAGCACAACAGAGATTAATATGACGTACATATATCAACAACTGCATCCAAGACTATAATACAGCAGTAAAAATCAGATACGCTGGTATCCACAAGTGCATTTTATATAATTACAAACATATCACCAGTAAACTAACTGGAGCCATCAGAGAGATGGAGAAATAGAATTCATCTCAATGCAGTTGTAAACAATGAAATTACCACTATAAACATGCAAAATGATTTAAACAGTTTCACTACAAAGTTTGCCATGAAATGATAACCTAAAAGACACAATAGCAGTATGCATATTCTTGTACCTGCTTTTGCAGATCAACTATCTCTTTCTGTGCCAGATCATAGTCGCGTTCACGCCTCCTCAAGTCAGCCTGAGTAACAACAAAGTGAATGGAAACAACAATAAAAATCAAATGAATCAAGATGAGAACATCAAATACCTTCAATTCCCTGATAGTGCTCTCCAAATTAGCATGCTCATAAAGTGACTGCTGTAACTTCTGATTCATCAAGTTGTATGCTTCCACCATTCTCTCATGTTCCGCTAAAAAAGGGTGAAGAAAGGATTAGCAATGAAGGGGAGAAAAGATGAAAAGAAAAACATTCACACTGAGAAGGAAAACCACCCAAATATCATGCTGAGAGAAGGTAATTTCAGAATCATAACCTTTAAATCACAATCAAAAGAGAAATATTCTCCAACCATATGTGCCCTATCAATTAAGATTAAGAGAGCAGGGGTTACACAAACCACAAACCCATCTTGAAGACTAGAACTGGGACAAATGCAAATACAGCATATGCAACAAATCATGTCCTAGGGATTTTCTAGTGAATTCACCAGGAAAAGTAGAAGTTATTAGAGGAGATACCAAGAATAGGCATCCCTTTGGCCGTTGGAGAAGATATCCAGAATAAAACAGACAAATAAGCAACACTTCCAACCTAGAGATTGTGTGTTTCTTTTGCATTGCAAATGATTATTAGGTTATTCTCTTTTTATTTAGATAACAAAAGCTTGATGAAAGCAACAGATTAGTAGGAGTGTTCTTCGTCATTCTTTAATTTTTAAAATCATTGTATTGGATATACTAGGGTCATTGCTTTGGTGCAAGCGTAAAAGTCTTGGGTGCCATGCGTGATAATACAGGTTCAAGACCTGTGAGCAGCCACTTTGTGCAAAATTGCCAAAGCTTAGGTTTGTCTCTAGTGCAGACCCTGCTTTGTAGGGACCCGCACTGGGTAATGACCTTTTTTATTGCATATACAAAGGAAGCGTCTTAAAATAACTGCAGTAGTTCCCTCTCTAAAGACTTTTTTTAATTCGTTCTTCTAAAAAAACTAAAAAGAAAAGGAAAGCGTAAAGTATATTAAACTCCTAATTTTTTTTATTGGTAATTATCTCTACAAGAAAACTACAATTTTGTCTTAGCTTTTAACATATACAAGTTACATCAATTTTGGTTGACACCAAATGCTACAATGTGCTTTAGGGCACTACTGCTATTAAAGACCTGTAAATTAAATAATAAATTTAATCTTGCAATTTACTTTGTTTTGGTCTCTTTAGGGCCTACTTGTTTGCAAGAGGGATAGAGTAATAGTGGAGTAAATGTCACATATATAAATAATATGATAGATCAATAAAGAAAACGAGAGCAACACATGGCATAAGGAGCCTAATCAAATAAAATAATTTTGAATGACACCAAAGGCTAGGATACTTCATTAGTAGAACATACCGGTTTCCGCATAATTAAGGTGGTGTTAGTAAAGAAAGCATTGACACAAATGAAGACAAGAAAGGCCATGGGAAGAAACAACATTCAGATAGAGACTTGAAAATGCTTAGGAGAAACAAGGGGATTTGATTAACTAGGCCCTTCAATAAGATATTCATAACAATGAAAATGTTAGATGAATGGATAAGTGTTGTAGTACCCAAAAATAAGAATAAGGGAGATATACAAAACTATACCAACAATCGTGGGATTAAAATAAGATTTATACTATGAAGCTATGGGAGAGAGTAAGAATAAGGGAGATAAACAAAACTGTACCAACAATTGTGGGATTAAACTTATGATTTATACTATGAAGCTATGGGAGAGAGTAATGGAGCAAACCCTTAGACAGAAGACCAAGATATTTGAAAATCAATTTGGTTTCATGCAATGGAGATCAACTATATAAGCTATCTTCTCACTTAGGCAGTAAATGGAAAAATATTGAGCTAAGAGGAAAAATCTGCATAGGGTCTTCATTGATCTAGAAAAAGTCTACAACAGGATAACTAGAGATTTAATTTGATGGGTTTTAAATAAAAAGGAATGTTCCAAGAGGTTATATTGAAATTATTAAAGACATGTACGAATGAGCGGCAACAAGTGAGAGAACTACCTATGGAGAGACAGATGAGTTCCCAATAACCAAAGGTTTCGATCGGGGGTCAGCTCTAAGCCTTATCTCTTTGTATTGATAATGGATGACTTAACTGCTCATTCAACATGAGATACCTAGGTGTATGTTTGCAAATTGTATAGTGTTGAAGGATAAATCAAGAGATGGTGTGAACGCAAAACTTGAGAGATAATGGGAGGCTTTAGAATTCAAAGGCTTTAAAATAAGTCATACAAAGGCAAAATATATGGATAACAACGTCAGAGAGAATTGGAGCTTAGGAAATACCACAAATAGATTCATTCCGATACCATGGATCGATAATTAGTAAGGATGGAGAGATTGATGAAGATGTTGAGCATAGGACAAAAGTGGGATGGTTGAGGTGGAGACTTGCTTCGAAAGTGTTTTGTGATCGGCACATGCCAACAAGATTGAAGTAAAAATTTAATAGGACGGTGATTAGACTAGCTAAAACCTATAAAGCATAATATTGGCCAATCAAGAAGCAAAAAATGCATGGTGCCGATCACAAAAGAATCGAGAACCTTGTCGATATTAACATGCACGGTGCCGATAAAAAAAGCATAGATTTTATATCGAGAAGCTTTAATGCAATTTTCTTTGGCAAGGTCGCGAGGAATCAAAGAAAATTCACTTAGTCAACCAGAAAATAGTTTGCTCCCCTAAAGACACCGGCGGTCTAGGTATCAGACCTTTAAGGATAATGAATCAAGCTCTGCTGGGAAAATGGCTATGGAGACTAGGGGAAGACTCAAGTGGCCTGTGGAGAAGCATCATGTTAGCCAAACACAAGGTGAGGAGAAACAATTGGGACATCCCTCCTACCTCCCAAAGGTGCTCAACTTTCTGGAAAGGAATTTGCTCCACGAAGGACACGTTCACTCAATCCATCCGCTACCGGGTAGGCAACAGAGATAAAATTTCTTTCTGGCATATGTCTGGGTTGGAGAGTCCTCTCTAGCAGAACAATTCCCCGACCTTCATAGATGCGCCAGAAACCATAATACAAGGATCAGAGATTATCTTGACAAACTCCAACCGTAACCTCTGTTGCCCAATCTTTAGAAGGAATCTCTACGAGGTAGAAAAAGCTCACCTTCTCAATCTCTTCGAGGTCCTAAATGGGATGGACATTGCTGGAGAAGGGCAAGACAGCAGGTGTTGGGGCCCCTCAAGAGACGGTACTTTTTCAGTATCATCCTTCTTCTTCACCCTTTTAGTTGCTCCTGCTCCAACTAGAAGCCGGTCATCTCTCTGGAAGACCAAGACCCCTCCCAGAGTGCTAGCCTTTACCTGGCTCGCTCTTCGGAACAAGCTTCTTACTATGGACAATCTTCGTCGTCGGAACATGAACGTCATCAATGCTTGCCCACTTTGCTTAGCCGACGAAGAATCGGCTAACCATTTACTCCTTCACTGCAAGTTGACAAATGCACTTTGGTCATCTACTCTCAAGTTGTTCGACTTCAGTAATGAAATTTTGTGTTGCCTCTTGGGTCTCCCACCTTCCAGATTTTTGGGGCTTATCTCTTGATGCCATTATGTACAATTGAAGGGAAGTTGCTTCTCCATGACTGTCATTTCTCCCTCTCCCCTTTTGTTTTGGAAGCCCCTATGCGTCCTTGTTTTTTTCTCATCTTTTGGGTGGTGGTTGTAATTTTTTGGGGCCTTTCCCAGCCGCTTCTCGGTATAGATCTTTTATACTGTAAAGCTTTTGATCAATACAAGTTACCATTTCAAAAAAACAAAACAAAAAAAAAAAAAAAGCACAAAAAGGATGTAGTAGAGATGAGAATGTTGAGGTGGGAGTATTGTAAAACTAGGAAGGACAAAATTAGAAACGAGGGGTTTCGAGAGCATTTAGGTGTAGCATCAATAGGGGGTAAATTAGAAAAAACCTGTTTGAGATGGTTTGGGCATGTACAAGGCGGCGGTAACGGCGCTGGTTAAGAAAAGTTTGTCTATGCAGGTTGATAGCCCATAAGAGGGACTAGGTCGGCCGAAGATGAAGTGGATGGATGCAATAAAAATAGATCTAAAGAAATGCAACTTAAATGAAGATTTGGCTCGGGATAGATCAAAATAGAGAAACGGAATTCATGTAGCAAATCCCAACTTAGTTGTGACAAGGTGACGATGATGATGATGATGATGAAGATGATTAAGAAAAAATTAAATAATAAATAAATATTTTAAGAAGGAGCCAAGTGTTGGAAGATTTAGTCATAAGTATCAGTTGACTGCAACATTGACATTTACCTTGTCCTTCAATATGGCCGAAAAAATATGCCAATTGATGTCCAAATGACATGAAAATGGATACATAAGGTTATTCAAGCACGAGGATAAAAATAACGGTGACAACGAGCATAGCGGCCAATGGCAACATAGCGGGCGATACGTAACGGTCGTAGCGATATGTAGCGGCGTAACGATACGTAGCGGCGTAGCGCCGTCAAATTTTTAAGTGTTCAATTTTTTTTCAATCATGCATAGCAACTAGTCTTGTGTTTTTTTTTAGTGATTTGGAACCATATAAGGGTTGACAGCCATAAGAAAGGCTACTGAGAAGAAGAAATAGGAAAAATGGTGTTATAAATTAGAATTGGTTGGCTCGATTAGGTTCTAGACTGTAGCGCTACTATTTTCAAAATAGTGTAACGGCCTCAACCGCTACGGCCGATAATGTGGCCGCTACAAAGCTTTTGAACCATGTTCAAGCAACAAGGCCTAGTAACTAGCTTGTCTAGTTTGACCAGTGTTGACAAAGTTATGGCACATTTTCTAAAGAGGTAAAGTAGAAAACTGAGTTGTCAGGAACTCAGGATATTTTAATCATTTAACCTTTTTATAAGAGCCTGAAATTATGATAATATATTATAAAAGAATAGATGGCATATACATTGAGACTAGCACAAGAACCCGTGCTCTGTCCATGGAAAGCAAACCAAACATTCATGCTGTTGAAAAATAATTATTGACTTGAGTGTTGGCCCAAATACATTGCACAATAGTAAGTTTTTCGAAAGAAAACAAAAAAACAAAATATATGACCATACCTATTTTCGCAATTGAGAGCAGATAGAGTAGAAAGCAAATAGGATAAGTGAGGAAAAAAAATTGGAAAAATATGTAGAAATGGAAACAGGAGATGTGAGCAGAATGGCTACAAGAAACAAGGGAGGAGAGAATAACTTACAGTCAAAATCACAACAGAAGGTTCAAATTATACTGAATAGGCTTAGCTTTAATATAGTATAATTACGCATAATTTGTAAAAAAGAATATACATATAAAGGAAGATTAAAAAGCCCTCTTATCTAAATAAATATAAAATCATAACTAGATTATATATGATAAGTTGCACATTACATAGAAAAGCTAATTGATTGGCTACCTAAATAGCCAATAGGTTCACCATTTACTTTGACAGTAAAAGAACACAGTTGAAAGAAAATTGCTTCTGCCAAATTTCCTAAACCACAATCCCAACCTCCAACAGAAATTGCAATCACAGGTAGCAATAAAAATGAGTCCCTAAACACCACTCGTCTTGAAAACCGGATACTGAATGGAACAGCATGTATTTAGATACTTCAAATGCAAATATTCTCACATTTAAGTATATTAGTATAAAATAAAATAAAATTATGATTGTGGCATCAGGTATTCAGATCCTCACGCAGTCCCAATTTAACGCAATTGAACTGTCTAGGTCCCAAGAATCCAATTCCAGATATATTCCAGAAAACATAATTGTTTGCAGTAAATTAATGAAATTCTAGAATTAAAACAAGTCCAAGGAACAATGCAATAAATCTCAATACCAACCTTGAAGGCTTCTCAATCCTCTCGGGTATTTCTTACTTCATATCCCTAGGGGTATTCAGGTTTTTGGAGACCTATTTTAGATCCTACCAACAAATGCAATTTCCAATAGAGCTTGGCACTATAATCTAGGAAATTTCTGGCTTTGTGTTCAAGGGCGATTTACTTTCTACCATATACTATAAGAGGCAACATGAAGGCCCAAATACCTGTAATGCCAATCAAACCTCTCCCTTGACTTCATTTCATTGCTAAAGCCCTCAAGTAAATCTTTATCATAACCCAGCGTCAAAATCAGAGAAGGCATATTTACAGTAATACATACAAATACCAGACAACCACTTGCTCCTCACTTCCTTCCATTGTTTTGAGCCACTTGATAATGAAATTCCACCACTTCATCCATGCCCGTAGTATCTCCTCTCATTGAATATTGGAGACTCGTAAAAGGGCATGAAAAGAAAGAGGAAGAAAAAACTTCATCTACTGTCATGGTCTCCCATGAGACTATTCTTCATTTGACCCACTGTTGTCTCATCATTCAGGTTTTTTTGCTTCATATTGCCGAAAAGTAATGGTAACAAGTTTCCAAAATTCTGCAATGGATATCCCCATGTAGTTGAACATCTCACTCACTCCACGCAACCAGGCTAGAAATTCAAGTCTCATTGCTATTATGCTGGTCAAGAATTTATAAACTTCCACTCCTATACTCCTACCCTTGACTCCTTGAGAGAGTATAGCCTTCCTTGCAAGTGCACCAGACAACAACAACAGAATCCATTAACAAATTCTTCCTCAGATTGGCCACTATAATCATCACAACAAACAGTTCTACCACACACATCAGTTGTTGATCGTATTTATGTGAATTTCTCTACCACAATATTGATCTTGCCCATCATTTCACATTTAAAATTAGAAAAATAGAATTACATCCCACTCACTCATATGTAAAGGTAAAAATAAAAATAAAAGTAACAGAAAAATTAGCTGCCTTCCAAAATAGCCTCACTTAAAAGTTAATGAAATATTGATCTTGGAAACAAAAACAAGATATTTAACAGAAGCAATAGGCAAAGTGGACATAAAATACCATTAGACGGAGAAATGATACAATAAGAAGTCAAGTTAAGAGATGCTTTGTGGATGGTCAATAATAGGAACAATTTAACAGAACCAAACAAACATAAATTAACAACCAATGTGATGCTGCCACACTGAAATGCATCTACAATGGAGGCATCTCAAGGCATCTCATTGCTTGGTATCTATAGCATTAAATCGTAGAAAGACCAAGGCAGCAAATTAATATCTTTAATAAAGTTATTAGAATAAGAGTAGCATACCTCGTTCATCCAAAATAATTTCAGCTTTCTCCTGTATTTCGTAGAGAACCTAAAAACATAAAAATAGCAAGAAATAAACCCCAAGATAAAAGAGAAACCAACAATCACATATCATTCCATCATTTCTAGTCTTGCCAACCATAGAGAAGAACTGCCACATGAAAACATTAAAGAAATAATCCCCAGTTACAAAAGTAAATGCATAGAGCAAAAGTAGACAATGATTTGATATATGATATTGAAATGGCTGGAAGATTGCATGACCCAGAATTTTCATTAAAACAAACATTATCAAACATAAAGAAATGATAATTCAATGATAGTAGGTTCAAATACCAGTACTTAAAGTAAAGGCACATCAGCCCATGCGGAAAAATGGTAAGCATCAGGCTCTATGTATCTTGTATTAGCAATGTGTATCAATTAACAATGATTCTTCTATCGGCCACTTAATTTCAAGAAAAAATCCCAAAAGATAAAAGTATAAGACTATGTAACATTTTGATGCATATTCGCATCCTCTGGTGGTACATTGGTAAAAATTGGACCATTAAGAGCCCACAATTTTTTGCAAGGAATTAAATATAGGAAATCATGGTCGAATGGGCTCCAAAAAAGAATTACTAAAGAGGTAAGGGATGAATGATTTAAGGTGTAGACATTGATGGGAAGCAGAATTGAATTTCTAGGGTGATGGGTGGGCAATCTGATTCTATAGGAACTAAATCGATGAATATATGAAGCATCAGTTCTATCATTCTTTTTTCTTTTTCCTTTTTTTTTTGGAATGGTTATACTTTTCAATTTATTGGCTAAAAGTAAAACAACATATAGAAGTACAACGCAATTAATATTTTTGTCAATAATAATATAGCTCAGTTACTTAGGGCAATGCTTTCACAAGCTGAACCACAAAGGATACCATCGTGCTGGAACCATTAATCACTAATTGACTCTCCCAACTAAATTGAAACCCAAAAAAATAAAAGGATTTTTCCACAATGTTCCCTGCCATCTTTCCATAATTTGACTGCAGATACTCGAGTGTCAAAAATGATCAGCAGCACTACTAGTACTCCAAAATTCCAACAATTCCATGACTTCCCCTTGACTGTGTCAGCCATCCAGCCATTTCCTTCTATCATGAGTTAGAAAAATACATAAGTTCCCTTAAGAACTAAAAGTTATAAGTGTCATGAGATGGATCTTATTTTTCATTTAAATGAGCTTTAGCTTTTGGCCCGGGCTGTGGGCGTGATTTCTTGATAGTTTCATTCTTCTTGAGAGGGGTATGCCTCTTTGAAATCTTTATCATCAGTTTGATGATAGGATTCCCCATTGTACTCTATCTATTCTTTTATTTGAAAATGAAGAACTCACTTACTCTTCAAAAAAAAAAAAAAAGATGTGTAACAATTTAAATGCAAACTCTACTTGTCTAGGATAGACAATTAAATAAAGAGGAAGTATAGTTTGATTCAAATTGGATTCAATTTTTACCATTTTCCTTCAAATTTATAGCCAATTATCATGATCATTGTGAAGATAATGTGTTCATTTAATGTCACCTAAACCACACTGCTGCTCCATCTCTCTTTTCTAGTGAGATTCAATTCCACTATGGAAGGGCCTAACTATTTCATTTTCCTTTCCCATTACCTTCTTCCTTTGCAAAAGTCGTGTGTTAGAGATGGTGGGCAGTGATTACAAGTAGGCCGTCCACATGTGTGCTCCAGTTCGATCCGCTTCTGGAGATGGTTAATGTTAAAGTGTAGCATCATCTACGGGGCTGTTGTGGTGTTAAAGTTTCGAAAATAAAATCGTATTAAAATCGTATAATTTTCTTTATTCCTTGTAACAATACAAAAAGAAAAAATATATATATATATAAGAAAAAAGCAGCTATTGATAATTCACCCACTCTCCATCCATTGCAGCATCAATGCAATGATAACTAGGACTGTAATATCTTTCCAATAATAATAGCAATAATAATAAAGAAAACAAAGAAACAGGGCTGTGATATCATATGAAGAACATCATGGATATATATCTATCATATATAACATCTGTGTGAATAGTTTAATATGTTTAAGATATATATATATATATGTTAATAGGAATATTAAACTAGGTGCAGTATTCTTGTTTTGTTTCAATCAAAATCATCAATGTTACATAGTAAGCATGTGCCTCCTAAATTTAACGAGATAATTCAAGAAAACAAGAGGGAAGTATTTTCTAAAAAGATGTACTGTTGACCCATACCTAAATTCAAATGCTCCAACCACACACTTATTCCTTGTCTCTCACCAAGCCACCCCAAAATCCCACAAATTCTAGTCTTAAGAGGTTTCAGATAATAAAGGTAGAAACACCAAAAACCAAAAGGAAAAAATTATGTTAAAAAAAAATGAATAAAATGGACATTTCCGTTGCTGCTGCTCCCACCAAGACAAAACACCTGAATAGTGTGATTGGATACAAGGATCAAAATAGTGGTTGCATGGATACAAGGATCAAAATAGTGGTTGCAGCAGGTGTAGCAGCCAATGGCCAAAACGCCACGTAGCGGGCAATACATAGCAGTTGCGGCGATACAAAACGCCCTGTAGCAGGGTGATTTTTTCTTTTTTTTTTTTTTTTTTTGGTTGCTTGGTGGCCTAGTGGCCACAACATTTAAAGGAAAGCTACCACTCCAAGGTTCGAACCCTGGAGGGAGCTATGGGAGGTAGGTGTGCTATCCATAGTCACACCCTGTGATTCCCACCTCATGATTACGTTATCATTTTTACATTATTGAGAGTTCGTGGTACCCAAATAAACCAAAGTCACAAAAGCCTATTACAACTGACAGATCGGGAAGATCATCAAGTTCTCCCTACTTGAAACTAGAGAGAACGTTTAGATGTTAATATGTTAATATTCTAATAATTAATTGTTCGGGTACATTTTATTCAAGGGGATATTTGCCATTTCTTCAATAAGTAACTCAAAGAAGCAGTTCACAAGGGGCTGAAGATCATCAAGTTCTCCCTACCATTCAAAAAAAAAAAAGCAGTTCACACACGTATGTCAACTAACTGGCAGTCAATGAAGAAAACACATATAGACAGTTAAGGGGCTGCAGTCTAAAACCCAATACTGATGTGGGTTCAATATAATAGTAGTATAAGGGAGGGCAGCATATTGAAAAAGTAAAAATATATATATATAAATAAATAGTAACATTCAGATACAGACTACGTATATGACACTGCACTTTTGAAATCTAGAAACAAGCTTCATAATTATGACATGACACTTCTTTCTTCTTCTTTTTTTTTTTTTTTTTTTTTTTTTTTTTTGAATGGTTACTTAAATAAAGAGCAAATAGTACAAGAGAAAAGTACTGAAAGCACAAAACAGGACAAACAAAAACCTAACAACAAGCAACTAAGGCCCTATCATAGCCACCTCTTGCCAATGATACACAATTCGATCTAAAAAGTATCCCCTGAAAGAAGGAAGAATAGACACCCAAAAGGCTACTAAAAACTTCGATTTCTCCACCAGTATGCTTTCATTAACTATAATTCCTTCAAAACATCTTGAGTTTCTTTCCTTCCAAATTGTCCAAATCAATGATAAAAATGACAACCGCCACATCACTTTAACTCTAAGGTCCCCAATTGGGGCCTTCCAAGCTTGGAAAAGCTTAGGGAGAGAATGAGGAAGGGCCCAACAGCAACCAAACCCTCCTATAATAGCCATCCAAATAGACTGAGTTGACTTACAATTTAGCAAGAGATGATCCACATATTCTTCATCCCCCAAGCACATAGGGCAACCATTAACGATGATCATCCCTCTCCTCCTCAAAAGGTCCATCGTAGGGATCCTTTTCCTAAGAGCAAACCACCCGAACACAAGCACCCTAGGAGGAGCTTTCATCTTCCAGATGCCATACACCCCGCTCCTACCCATGGGGTTGTTTAGGATTGTCTTAAAGAAAGAAGACACTGAAAATGATCCATTCTTAAAGGCAATCCACACCCTAACATCTGCTCTACTGTTTTGTATGGTTACACTGTTCAAGGAATTAAGGAAAGCAATGAACTGAGATTCTTCGTTGTCCTTCAAGTTCCTTCTAAAGGTGGGACACCAAACCAACTGGCCTCCAGTACTACTCATATAAGAGATGATCGTTGCTACCTTGTCTTGTGCACACCTAAACACTTGATAGTTCATTTTAAGATTAATATATTAAGTATCATTTTTATTTTTGATAAGTTAGAACATTTTTATGGAAAAGAGTAACAACCACATTTGAGAATTCCATTTCGGACCCCGTTTCAGTTCGGCCACCAAGCCGAAATATTTCAGCTGTTTTGGAATTTCAGAGAAACATTTGAGAAAAAAATATATTTTATATATAGCGAAATATAAAATAATTGTTTTTAGTATGAATGGCTCAGATTTTTAATGATGTGGGCTGCACTATTCCAATAGCCCAGCATAACCAAAAAAAAAAAAAGAAAAGAGGTGGGCCGGATTGGAGCAGTAGCCCAACATGGGAAAAACAAAGAAAAATAATAAAAAAAACCAAGAAGAGGAAAAGAAAAGACGGATCAAAATAAAGGGACTTTTTGACATTCGCCCCTTCTGCCAAGAACAGTAGGGCTAACAAAAGAAAAGAGGAGCTGGAGAAGAAGAAGAAGAAGAAGGGAGGGAGGAGGAAGGAAAGCAGCAACTGCTAGGGCTAGGGAGAGCAGTTAAAGCAAGTAGCAGCGTGAGTGGCTATAGTGACAGCTAGGGCAACTCGGAATTGTTCAGCAAATTCGGCCAATATTGCTATATAAGAACTCCAAGAAAGGGATTCTTCTAATATAATAACACATATTCATGCTCCTGAAAGAAGACCCTGAATATAATCTTAGGGCTCGTTTGGTAATTTTACATGTAAAATAAAGTGTAGTAAAGCATCAAATCAAGAGAAAATAAAATATAATGGGGTTATGATGGTATTTTGCTTTTAGTTGTTTGGTATGGAATATTTTTTACTTTTTATATAGAAAAGTGGAGTTTTTTCGTCTTTTAGTGGAAAAAGGATGTTGCTTTTTGACTTTCTTTTTTTAAAAGATGGAGGGAATTTTGAATTAAAGTGTCATCGATGTGACCCCTTGTCTGAAAAATGGAGGCTTTACTTCACTTTTACTAAACTAATAAAGTACCAAACAGGCCCAAGGAACTTCGCAAAACGTGAGCAAAAGGCTTAGAAAATGTTAATGAAGTATCAAAAATAGAATCCCCATGAACCAAAATAGTCGTAAACAGGTCAAAAAATCAAAAAATAAAATACTGTCATAAATTAATGAAAGTCATTGGGATAAGACAAAAAAGGGTATAACATGTCAATAAATAATTTCCATAAATGTAGCATGTAAATACTATAAAGAATTTAAAATAAAAATAAAACCTGAAGCACAAATCATAATCCTTTTCACAACAACACAGATCAACAGTTATATGAAATTATTACCCGTTCCAAAATCATTTCTGAGTGCTTTCTTCCAAGCTGCTCATGACGCAGTGCATCCACAGTTTCTTGATACTTCCCGTACATTTTGGCCAACTAAAAGCAGCAGATAAATTGGAAAAAACTAAAACATACAAAATCAAAGACAATTATAAGAAATGGAAAAAATTTGCTTACACTCCAACCATCACGCAGGAGCGAAGCAGCTAATGCAGTTCCCGAAATGCCCAATGGAACCTTGGGAACAAGCATGTGACTATCCTCTTTACTGCCTTCAATTTCAGCTTCACTGAACCAGCTGTCAAATAAAAGATAACTTTGGACACAGGACACTAAATGAAATTTAAATCAAATTTTGTCAGAGGATATAAAAATCCTACTTCAAATCCTACATTTCCCATAGAACCTAAGGAAAAAGATTTGTACCAATGCAATGAATCTCATTTACACGTGAATTATATGATTCAAAAGTGAATCTTATCATTTGATACTAGCTTCATCCAATCATAAAATTCAATACTTGTTTCATCGGATCATACAATTCAAGCAATTCATCTGGCAAGAAGCAAGAATAACCACAGCCAAAATGAAAATATTAGTTATTTTTTAGATTTATTATTATTATTATTATTATTGGCTAGTATTTCTACTTTGTATCTAGTGATTAACAAAACCAATCAATAACTGGTGTGATTTAGGGAAGTTTAAGAAACAAATGAGGAATAGGCATGTAATTAGATTGTTTGAAAGTACCAATGGTTTTGTCCTCCATTATTTTTTTGTTCTTAATTTTTATAGTTTTTTTTTCCTTCGTGAACAATTAATTTCAGAAGACATTCTAACCATTCAAGGCAGATGACTTGGATTCTATTTTATTATATTTTCAATCAAAACAAAAAGCATACTGCAACTTACTTATTTCTATTAGTTTCATAGATTTCTTGAACAGATTATTTCAGCGTATATCATTATTTATAATGATATATTTTAATGATGTTCTTTGTATCATTGAATCATAGTCGTATTTTGCACGGTAGTGATACTACTAAGGATGGAAAATTCAAGGACTAAGAACCACATTCTATTTTTTTTTTTTTTAATTTGTTTTGTTTATGTTTCACAGGAAAAATAAAAATCCAATAATTCGTTATAGGATTCATGACACAATTCAATTCATCGCCTTAAATGATGTGTGATATGATTTTGATATTCAAAACAGTAACCACGGCCATTCATTTTTAAGAACCCATTATGTTATTATGATTCATTTTGTTCCTCCTGTCGGAGAGTGGATTTGGATTTCAATCCCAATTAATGGTCTGCTTTACACCTTCAGTGCTCAACTGCTAGGGCACCAGGCCTTGGGCATCATTATGTAACTTTTTCCAACACATTTTTCATTTCAGAAATCTAATCTGAACATTTGATCTAGTTCTGAGTCTCCTTGCTACTTTGCCACGATTCCTTTTCCTTCAAAACTCCTGTTTGACTAATCTAATGTCTTTGTACGAAAATTATTAGTTGGAACAACATTCTGCAGATGCAAAGACCAGGACAGTTACAATCGCAAAATAATTTTCAAAAGGTCAATTCAGTTTATCAGAATATAGAGTTTCTTTTTAAATTTTCACATAGGCCTCTGAAATGTAGGCTCATCTGAAGAAATTGTATCATCATAGAAAGAATGGAAGATCCATTAACAGTTTCTTAAATCGTTGTTCATCCAAATCATAGTAAAAGAAGATTCATGAACAGTTTCTTTACTCGTTGTTCATCTAAATCATAGTTAGCAACTTGTATTCATCATGAATTGCAAATTCGCTGGGGTGGGTTTAGTCTGTTCGATTTTCCAAATGAAAATACAAAATGAAAATACAAGCTCATTGACTTCAATGAACGAATTTGATTGGCCAATGAACAAATTAGATTGCCTAAGCTCAATGTATTTTCATTCAATTTGCATGGACCAGTCGTCCAAATTAATTATTCTATAGGATATTTGGTGATTTCTATCTATATGATATTTGGTGCTCTACTGATATATACCATTTGACACATATCTCAATGGTTGCTTCATAACCATGTCCATTACATGCACTTAATAAGCATGTCCTGACATTTGTTGTTCTCTACTTATATATACCAATCGACACACTCAGTACACACTTACTTCATAAACATGTCCTTTACATACACACTTCACATAACAATCCTTTTGTTTGTCCACTTGGTTCATCCTCAAACTACTCCCTTAAGTTGTACATTTGAATGTATTTGCATTCTCCATATTCACCATTGCAAAAGAACCACACTGTCAAATGTATTTTTCTACAATGTAGTTGTAAACAAAATGGATTCCATCATTAGTTTTTTTCCCTCTGTTTAGCAACCATATTTATACTCTTGCTTGTCTTAGTCTAGACACTAGAGTCTCAAATCTCATATCTTCCCCCAGATACATCCACCTCCTTCACCCATTCTAAAACCAGACAAAGTCAATCTTCAGCAAAAAAAATATGCCTATTGCTATGCCACCTCCAGGGTGTCCCCCAAGCTATATTATCCGCTTATCCGCCTCCAAACTCATCTGGTATCACATAAGGTTCTAACTCCCATCACACAGTTTTCAGCTCTTTTAGCTTACGGAATCTTATCCTAAGCTTAAGCTTAGGAGAGCCTGGGCCCATATATTTATATATATATATATTTATATATATATATGAAAGAAGAATGCTGGTGGAATCATGGGATCTGGATTAGAAACCCGTCGACAGTTCAGCTATTCACAGAAAACTGGTCTACTCCATATAAGCCAAGCATGATAAATATTTGAAAAACATAAGGCTCGATTAGTGGCTCAAGGATCTTAACAAACGGAATTAATTAATAGAAGAAATTTGCCTCATTTGGCAATATGACTGCCATTGCATATGAAAGACAGTAGCCCCTTCTCAGATGAATGCAACAATGCATTTTTGCATGGAGATTTTCAAGCAATATTTTTATGATGCTCCACCTGGTAGTTCTTGTGAACCCTCAACTTAGGGAAATCTCTATGAGGCTCAAAGCACGCTCTTAGGGCTTGGCTTGATAATTTCAAGATATCAATTTTACAAGCCAAGTTTATCTAGAGCCCACAATGATCACGTTATTCATTGGCTCACTCCTAGATAAAGAACTTTACTAATTTACATTGACGACACCATCAACACTCAAGGTGATTCACTGGATATTCAAGAGTAGAAGATTTACCTCATGATAACCTTCAGGATTCAAAAATGTTGCCTACTCAATATATCATCATCATCAGATATGATTGGTGGGGTATTTAAGGGTGAGAACTTCCATGACATAGATCTATTAACCTTTTTACTTTTTTGGGTGAAATTGATGGCATATGGTCACTGCACTGTTGATCAACAAAAACATATGGAGGACTTGATTATGTTATCTGTCTCCCAAATCTGAGGACTGCTGGTACTTTATTATACTTGAATGTCAAGTTTCATGAATGGTAGCAGACCCTACCTGATATCAATCAGATTAGGAAGAAGCATAAGACATCTAACTATGATTATGCCACACAGGCTCATGTGGTTCGTACTGTTAGTCAGTTTGACATAGACCATCACATTTCTCATTTACAGAAACTCAAAACATCATCATAGAAGTGCTATCGGTAAAGGTTTATTGAATTAACCCGATGACTCAAACCCTAGGGTAAGGGTTTGCGTGAAAAGTGCCAAAGCATGATAACAAATCTCCGAAGAGACAAATCACGAGGACTCGCCTCAAAGGAATAAAAGCCTACTCAAGTCTCAAAATAATATTAATCTTCAAAGTCTGAGATCCAATCTCTACAATGCCATATAAATAAGAAAAGAAAAAGTGTGGGCTAAGACTACTAATCAAACTAGGAAAGTTAAGTAAATTAGATTATATCCCAAATACAACTCATTAAATGAAATTAGAAAGCCACTGACAATTAATTAGGGAAATGATAAACAGTCCTAAGCTGCCTTGGCCCCCTTGTAGGTCGCAGGTCTGTTCTAGATCATCCTATCACTCTTCAATTTACACACAAGTGCAGAGTACAAATGGCTTCTAAATATAATTAGGTTCCTCTCTGGTCTCCTAGACATTCAAAAAGCAAAGTACCTTATCCATATTCCTTGCAAAAGCCAAATATAGTACAATGTGTTGAGCATTTGAAAAACAAATCATTGGTATATATTGATTCATCTACAAATTTGGAGTCACTATCGACTGTGGAAAACTGCCAGTTTGTTGTAACTGCTTCAAAGCCCAGAACAAGGATGCACTTTTGTCAGATAGGTTGACAACCAGCAGAAAATTTCATCACAACTACAACATGAACTCTGGAAGCGAAATAAAATTCGTATAACCTAACCCAATATAGTTGCGACGACCCTTGCATGCCTATATCAAAAATATTGCCCAGCTTGTGCTGAATCCACATTTTCAAGTGCACTGAATCCATCTAAGTTTAAACCCATTACAAAAACCAGCACAAAGTGACGATTTTTTTCTTGGCAAACTGATATTATGGACGCCTCAACAAAGGATATAAATAATCAACGTCAGAGATTTGTATAACAAACTAGCATTAGGACTTGTTTCCCTGCGTTATGTAAGAGAACTCTAGATAATGGTACCTTTTACGTTGAAGACACAGAAAACAAGCTATATTTTACTTCCCGCATATCAGATAATTATTCAAGAATCAATATTTTAAGCTACTCCTGATCTTTTCCATAAGTAAAGAAGAAGAATTCAGATGTATGGGACAGTTCTAATAATTCTGAAAGCATGAAAGTGTACTCTGCACACTAACTTATGAAGACAGCAAATCAGGCAAAGTATTTCTTATCAATAAAATTTCCCGCAACACATCCAAAACGGTGAGGAAAGAGTGTCTCAAACAAGCTTAATGAGTAGAAACAAATCAAATACAAAAAAGCGGTTAAGCTGCTGATGGTACGGTTCAGTCTAAATCGGTTTAACTAATGGTTCAACCAGGTGCGACTATGAAGACAGAATTTAACAAACCAAAAAAATAATCTGATACAATACTGAATTCCATCAAACCAGCCAAAACAAACAGTTACATACCGGTTCAGTAGCAACTTCTTCCAAGTATAAATAGTTTTCTAGAAATATATATAGCTTTCATCATTTCTAGACCTTTTGAAGGGTTTAGATTGGATCGAACCATCCAAAGCACTAGTTTTGGTAAAATTAAGTTCGATTAGGCATTTAGTCCAGTTTTTTAAAAGCACTGAGTTAACATACATTTCTTTTGAACTTGAGATTGAATCACTCTGGAAGCCTGATAGTGGAACAAGGCTCAATTCGCTAGCCTTCCTAGCATTCTCTATTTGAATTTCACACTTCTGCAGTTTCTCTTTCAAATCTATGGCCACCTACAACCACCAAAAATATCCAATATCAAATTAACAAGTCAAATAGAATACAAAAAATATCAACCAAATTATCTATACAACTCAAGCCTAACAATAACAACAAAGAAATAAAAAAGAAAAAATCCACTATGCAAAAGTGAGTATTGATATAAAAAGATCAGCCTAAACAATAAATGATGAGCACATACCTAAATCAAGAATGGAACAAAGAATTTCTAATTCCACTCAGTACTAGTTTTCTTTACTAATATAAAATAATTTAGCACAGATTATATGAGAAGACAAACTGCAACAGCATACCTTTTCAAACTCTTTTCTTGTTGATGCTTCCTTCTCAAGATTTTCTTTGTAGTCATTTTCAACTTGGTTCGAGTGCATCTGTAAATGCATCACACCAAATATCAAAATACTGGAAATTGACAGACTGGAATGCAAAATGGTGACTGCAGATACATCAACAGTGCAGAAATGTCCTTACTTCCAATGCCTTAATCACACCCTCAAGTTCTCCTGCCTTTTTTGACCACTCATCAGCACTCTCTTTATACAGTTCAACAAGTTTAGTGACCTTCAAAGTCCACGTAGAAGAGAAAATAAGATCAGATAGAAACTATATGAACAGAAAATAAAATTTAAAGAAAAAAAAAAAAACAAAAAGTCCTCCACACGAGAGTTTTGTATTGTAAACTATCAAGAAAAAACTATAGCAAAAGACATGCAAGCAGAGACTGGTCACCTCTAATAAATACCAACTTCAAACATCAGTATGTTTACCAAAAAAAAAAAAAAAGGGAGAGAGAGAGAGAGAGAGAGAGAGAGAGAGAGAAGCTCATTACTATATCAGAAAAGAACACAACAATCACAAAAATCTCTGAGCTTCCAAGAAAAAGATCCTCCCTCCAGATTGAGGGCAGACATCTCTTGGGTGGTGACCATCAGCTTTATTAACCAAAGCAGGACCTGACTGTTGTTTAACTTCTTTCTAGATTTTTAACACAAAATCTGTCATGACTTTAAGGATAGTTTCATCTATAGTAGGAATTTTTGAGGTTTTAGAAATCAAACTCACTGTTCAAAAAAATAAATAAATAAATAAACTCGGTGGTTGTCTCAGTCACACGTTAGCCATTAAATCAAATGATCCACATGGGACTCGGCCAAATTAGACCAAAATGCACCCTGGATCACAGCAAGGCCTAAAAATAAGGAAAAATGACTTAACAGATTTGAAAAAAATAAGATTATGTGTCGTGGGGTTAGATTTTTAAGACGTTATGTTTTTAGACAAGCCCCACAGTACAGTCGAACGCTTGAACCAAATGCATGATCCTTTTTCATCTTTAAAACCTCTCCAAAGCCGTATAAATTCTAGAGAGACTGCATTAACTACTAAATCACCCTTTAAAAGTAAAACCGCTAAAAGAAAGAAGAAAGGGTGAAAGGTTATTAAAATTAACTTATTGGTTGTAGCTATTCAAACTCAATCAAATCTGTTGAATCATAAAATTCGATGAAATGAGTATTGAATCGTAAGATTGACACCTAAATCCTAAGATTCATCAGTAAATGGGATTTCATTGCATAGATATAAATTGTTTTTCTTAAGATTCCGGATACGAATCAGGATTTGGGATACAAATCGTAGGATTATGATAACAATGTTTTCCCTAGTTTCTTGCCCACTTTCTTCAATTCCAATCATTTCTTCACCATTATCCTAACCTTTGCTCATTTAAAACCCATTTGTTCCCCATTTTTGCTAAGGCTTTTGCTCATTTCTTCCCCTTTTTGGGAATAAGCCTTTTCCTTATTTTGTCTACTTGGAGGACTAGAACTATGCACGCACACACCCCAAAATGTCCCTACCAGCTAAGCTACATTGCACTCCGAAGGATAGTTCTGTGGTATTAAACAACTCAGTGAATTCCCAAACACCTCCACTTCCCACAACAGCAAACGTTCTCTCCTTGGCAACAACCTTGCTGTTGCCACAGAACTTCCTTCCCAAACCTTGCTTCCACCGTATCACCATTGTTTCAAAATGGACCTAGACAACTCTTACAGCAATCAACCCACATTGAATATAACAAAAGAAAAACCCTTTCCCCTTCTAGCAACCACTAAGACTAAGATCCAAAATATTTAACTTCACAACATTTCTTGAATCAAAATGCACCCTCCGTCATTCATAAAAGAAAAATTGCAATTCTCCAACGGAAGGTCTGTCAGTAAACCATTGCTCACTTGGTGAAATCGTGTTACTTACACCCTTGATCTTAGAGTTGGTGTTAACCAAGCCACTGGAACAGATTCCAGAGGATAATTCTCCGTGTTGGCTGTTACTGTAAGTACAATAAGCCGCACCTATTTTGTTCCTGTAATAACCCATTAGTCAATTACCAATATCCGTAAGTTACACATGTTGCTTAGAGTAACCTCTTTTGCTCCTACCTCAGCCTACCAACAATAAACTCACCAGTCAAAACCCATTTTCACTAATAATAACCAACAAACCAATTCATTTAGACAAAAGATAAATATAAATTCAAGAAAGCTACAAGCCAGATCCATTCAATCATATATGCAAACAAGATTACCATCAATCACATCGGTAAAGCTCCAGCTAAAAAAAAATTCCAAGAGAAACTCACAGTTGATAATTCAGAGGAGAAGCGTTCTTCATTAGCAGCAGTGGCATCTTTCGAAGAGCATAACTCCTTCATTAGAACAACATAAATGCCAAAGGAATAAGAAACGTCAATAATGGCTTGAAACAACCACAGAAAACAAGATTGTACCTCTTGAGTAGAAGTCAGTTTTAATTCTAGTTCTCTAACTCTATCTTTGTTCCACTTTAAACTCTTTGAGCATTCGCTCAATTCTCTCTCAACCTGAAAGATGAAAAAGAAATTTATTGGGCTTTCACTGACTTTCATTGTCTTAATTCATAATCCGGAAACACTTACTTGAGCAAGTTTAGCAGACACATCTGCCTCAAATTCAGCATTTTTTCTTCGAAGTTCAATGAGGCTGTTAACTTTGGCAGTTAACTCATCATTAAGCCAAACATTATGCCGCTCAATAAGCTCTTTCTCCTGTCCATATGCAAAATTACAACAGAACACAGCTAAATCATAAAATAAGAACTGCATCCCGCATACAAAATCAAGGCAGTTGGGCATACTAATAAGATTACACACAGACACCTAAATTTTAATTGAAAGATTCTTGAAAAGTAGGTATGTAAAAAATCTACAAACAAAACAAAAAACTAAAACAAACAAAACAAATTGCAAATGGTGCATGAATAATGAACCATACATTTGTGCCTTTTTAGTACAAAAAAATTATCAAACTACTCTTACATTCAGAAAATAAGGATTTTCTGCAGACACTCCATTTGCAACGAACAAAAAAAAAAAAAAAAAAGCACGTGGAATATAAACAGGCCCTACCTTCCCATTTCCGCAGAAATGGACCTGCACAAATGTGCCCTAAGAAATTCAAGCTATTATCATGCTCGGTAGAGATGACTTTTAAAAAATACAATCCTGATATCCAGTCTTGAGGAATCCAAGGGTCATTAAAATGTAAAAATAATTTAAAAAAAAATAATTATTCTTAACAGCAAGGAGTCCCCGTGTCCAAGACTTTTGAGGTCCTAATAGTCAACCAAACAAAATAATAACCTCTAAAGTGAGCCAAAGAATACGATGTCATCCAGACCATCACTAAGGCTGTGCTCGGTTGGGCTTCTTAAAAGTCAAACGTGCTTTCTTAAAAATGACTTCAGGAAATCTACCTCTTTGAAGCGGCTTTTTAGAAGAAAAGGTCATTCGTTAGCATGAGTATTTTATATGCTTATAAAAAAAAAAAAAAAAGTTTTTTATATGCTTTTTTCCAGAAAAAGTATCCCAGGTTATTTGGCTAGAACATTTTAAAAGGAATAATAAACAAATAAAACTTTTTTTGGAAAGGTAAAATTCATTAAGAAAAAGCAAGCAGTACAAGAGAGAAATACTGACAAGCTTACAAACAACATCCAAGAAAAGGAGACAACCAAACAAGGCAAACAAAACCAATAACTGAAAGGAAGAGGGCCTAATAAGACAGGGCAACTTCCTTCCAGTTGAGCAATATTTGGTCCAGCAGAATCCCTTGAAAAATTGGATTAATAGACACCCAAAGAGCGATAGAAAGCTTTATCCTATCGGTAACTAAGTTCACACTTGAAGCGATCCCTTTGAAACATCTGGCGTTTCTCTCCTTCTAGATAATCCAAATAACAACAAAGAAGGACAACTTCTACATTTCTTTTCCCCTAGACGCCAAAGACGACCAAATCCAAGCTTCAAATAGGTCTTAAAGAGAGTTAGGGAGAGCCCAACACCACATTCCATATCCTATGGGTGAAGGTACACTTAAGAACATGATTGACCGATTCCTCATCCGCTAAACACAAAGGGCAAGCATTCACCACAACCATACCTCTTCTCCTTAAATTATACATAGTTAGGATTCTGTTTCAGAGGGCTAACCACTCAAACACCAAAATTCTAGGTGGAACTTCTAATTTCCACAACCTTCCCAAGGCACTAGTTGTTCCTACCCTCTCTGACAAAGCCATAAAGAAAGAAGAGACTGAGAATCTGCTGTCTCGAGAGGAAATCCAAATTCACCCACCCCCCTCTCCTCATTCTCCTTTAGATATCTTCCAATGCCCAATCCACCGGTGAAACTTCTTTTCACTACTTCTCTCATGCCATAGAAAATCCCTTTGGAGTCTCTCTATAAGATTGACAACTGAAACTGGACATTTAAATAAGGACATGAAGTACATAGGGAGGTTAGATAAAACTGATTTTATAAGAGTTAACCTCCCTCCAATAGAAAGGTAATTGGCTTTCCTCAAAGTTAACTTGCTTTCCACCCTCTCCATAATTGGATTCCACAAAGATTTATCAACCGAGCCTAGAGACAGGGGAAGTCCCAAATAAGAGGAGGGAAGGTGACCTACCTTACATCCCAAAATATCCGCACAGTGAATCAACAAAGCCTGCTCTACTCTTATCCCAATCAATTTGCTCTTAATGAAATCGATCTTTAAGCCAGACACTGCTTCAAAGCATGACGCAGTCCCGATTTGAGGCAATCGGACTGTCTAGGGCCCAAGTAACCAAAACCAGAAAATATTCAGTCACCCCATTGATATGGGGTAATGAAAACAGAAATCCATAAATTTAATGGGGAAGGAACAATGCTGGAAAACCACCAGACTCACCTTTAAAGAGCCTTCTCAATCTCCTAGCATCCACATGCTACAAGAGAGAGGAAAAAACAAAACAAAACTATGCTTTCTGAAACTTTTTATTTTTCGATACTGTAGCATGAACAGTACTGACGACCCAAGCATCCCTTATATAATGCTTAAAACCACAAACCCTAGTAATCCTATTACAATTGGTTGCCAACAATAATTAGAAGTCCTAGGAAGAGTTTCCTACTGAAACATGATAGAGATTAGAAAAGAAATCAAATAAAATAGCAACTTTCCATGCCCATATCGTCATGGATGCCTACTAAGAAGCACGGACACGGACACGGACACAAGACACGAACACGATACGACACGGACATGCTGACACGGCATTTCTCAAAACAGTAGGACACGGACACGTCGGGGATACGTTAATATTTAATAATAATAATAATAATAATAATAAATCTAATCATATACTAAAAGATAATATCATTTTTACTTTGTTATCAATTTAGCAATCAAATAAATAAAAATCCAAGTACCAATGTACCACTGTAATATTTCCCCTCCTTCATTAATTTTCTCAAACTTGGTTACATATTTCCACAGAGGCTTATTTATATCTTCTTCATTGGAGGGTGTGAGCTAGAGTCAGAAATGGAACTCATATTCCTAAATTCCAGAGGTGAAGAAGCAGCTGATAAATAAAAAAATTTATTTGATATAAACAGCAGCAGCAAAAAATAAAGAACATCAGCAGCAAGGACATTTGATGAGCAAAAAAAAAAAAACAGCAACATGAGCAAAAACTAAAAAAAAAAAAAAAAAAAAAACAACAAAAATTTTTTCGCAGCAAAAACTGAATAAGAAAAAAGAAGCAACAGCAAAGAAAGAAAAAAAGAGCAGCAGCAAAAACAAAACCAGCGTACCTGATGAGCATAAGCAGTACCACGAGCGAAAAAAGGAAGCAGAAGGAGTACCACAGCAGATCTTCTTCTTCTTTTCTTTTCTTCTTCTTCCTTCTTCCTTCTTTCTTCTTCTTCTTCTTCTTTCGTTAGGGCTGGACGGACGAATGGGGGTTTTTCTCTTTCGTTTAAGGCCGGACGGACGAATGGGGTCTTTTTTTCTCTTTCGTTTAGGGCTGGAGAAGGATGGACGAATTAAAAGAGCCCCCTTTTCCTCTTAAGTTATAACTACAAACAGCTCTCTTTTCTTTTTCTTTTTTAACTCTAATTTTAATTTTACTTTCCAATTAAAAGAGGCCAGCGTGTCCCCCAACGTGTCCCAGCGTCCCTAACATGTCCCACTATGTCCCAAGCGTGTTCGGAATATAAAATATAAAAAAATAAATAGGATACTCTTTTTGGCATGTCCGACACGGCCCCGGAGAGGTGTCAGTGCTTCCCAGGATGCCTACAGCAGATCTGACGTGGGGCCCAAATGAGTCATCCTTTGATGGAAGCACCTGCACCATATGAAAGAGTCTTCATGGTCAACCCTGCAGGTGATCTCCCTTGTTGGATTGGGTCCAGTTAGCAAACAGTGCACGTGATACCCCTTTTATGTTCTGAGTTTGCTATAAAATTGTAAAACAATCCATGTACTTCACCACATTCCCAAAACAGTCACTGTTGTATAATTTTAAACTAAAATCTGAACTGTTTGGGCCCAAGTTTTCAATCAAAACTTGTCAGGGCCCGCAAAGCAAATAGTATTCAGCCATAACAAAAATCAGATCATCATCAATTTCTACATCAAATTATAATAGGGTAGCTTTCACATTCTTTATCTGATCTTCATTAGCTTCATAAAAGATAAAGAGTATGATCCGCAAACTGCAAAAGAGAAATAGGAGGAGAGCCGTCACACACCTTAAACCTTTATCAAGTCTGCAGAGACCGCGGACTTAACCATCCTACTCATAGCCTCGGCCACAATGACGAAAAGGAAAGGGGAAAGGGGATCCCCTTGTCTAATACCCCTCTAAGCTGGAATGAACCCTTTAGGTGACCCATTAATTATGATGGAAAGGCAGGCTGACGAAACACATTCCTTAGTCCATTTCCTCCATTTTGCTCAAACCCATTCTAAGCAAAAGATAGTCCAAAAAACTCCCAATCCACTCTATCATAAGCCTTTTCTGGATCCAATCTACAAATCAGCCCCGGAAGCCTCTCTCTATTTATTGAATGCAAACATTCATTAGCAATAAGCACCCCATCCAAAATTATATGCAGTCATTTGGTTACACAAGCTTCCGCTGAGACATTGAAATGTATTTATGAGAGGAATCCTATCTCGATCAGCCTCACACGTGGAATCCTATGGGTGATCACACGTGGGGATCTCCTTTAGTTATCTTGTATGACAGTAATCCCCATGTATCGTGGCCCGAGATCCACATTTGTTGATCTAGGGTCATGACATGGGCCTTGTTGGAAAAGCAGTCCACCACAGCAATTCATTGGATTGTTGTTCACTACTTAAATTTGTTGGATGTATATATTGTTTACTGTAGCAGTGCATTACAGTCGATCATATCTTTACATTTTGATGCTTAAATCTTCATTTCAAGCTCTAAAATCCTTGCTATTCAGTTTCATGATGTGATTAAGGACCTTAAATGATGATTCAATTCGATTTCTTATTGTGCATATCCATTACTGTTCGATTCATTATATTGTTAATGCCCCCATTTCACATATGATGCACAAATCTAAATTTCAAGCCCTATAAATTTGGTCATTAAATTTCATATTGTGAATAGGATTCTTATATGTTGATTCCAACTCAAATCACGCAAAAATCAGCAAGAAATTCAAGCAAAAATCTGAATTTTCAAGTTTCAGGTCATCTTTGTGCTTTTTTTCAAAATTGACTGCGAGGCCCATATGCCCCACCTAATGGATGATCTGATCCGATCATCTGGTAGTGGACCCGTGGATGGACCATGTGCTCTAGGTCCCATGTGGGTTGGGGCCATTGGGCACAGTTGAGCCCACCAATCTGTTTACCCAAAAGGCAATCACGTGATGATGCGCCTGACAACCAGAGCTTCAAATTCAAGTTCTGGTTTTACGCTGAAATTTCAGATAAGGGCCTGATATTCTTTATATTTACATCTAAACCTGTTTATAGACAATTCCTTGAGTTCTAGATTTCCTATAATTGAAATCAAGCCCCCTGATGTCTACTGTTTTCATATTACTTAAGTTCCAGTTTTCTAAAAATTACAAAAAGGGACCTGATATTCAGGATATTCATAGCAGAACCTGTTTTTAGCTATTTCTTAGAGTTCCAAGTTTATACAAAAAATAATAATAATAAATAAAAATAAAAACTGTCAAGTGTCACTTACTACTTTTACAATTGAACCTATTATGGATCATTTTCATGAATTGTAAGATTGTGAAAATTTCATATTAGCCCTTATTCCTTATTTCTTTATTATGGCTAGAGTTGTTGTTTCATATATTTGGGTCCATTCTTTTATGATTATTTGAGAACATGTGGTACAGTTGGAATTGGTTCCCCAGATTCTAGTTTCTATTTGATGAGCAGAATTTATTCAAGCCTTTTTTTTCCGTTTGAAATGGGTTTATTCAAGCTTTGTTTGTGTTAATGTCATGTTGAGTTACATGATAGGGTATATTTACTACGTGTTTGATGCAAGACAAACCCATGGTCCCCATGGGCCAACCAGCCAAATGGGCTGGCCCAACCCATCTATCTCAACCAAGCCTTTGGGCCCAGCCCACTCATTTTATGTTATTTTTCTATTATTTAGAGTTTTATTTGTGTTTTAAGTTATTTTTACTTGAATGTGTTTAATCATGACCATCAACATGTTTAGATGGTCCAGATTAGATCTAGGCAGTGTTTTTAAAAGCGAGAAGCGCATCAAGGCGCTAAGGTCTCCTTGGGCCTAGGCGCTAAGGCGCGAGGCGAGGCGCGGGCTCCATTAAAGCAAGGCGCACATTGTATATAAAAAATACATATTTTGGTATAGATAGATAATTCAAAATTCAATATTGAAAAAATATAATAATTTATAAATTAAAACAAAAAAGGCAAAGAATTTTAGAAGTATTTTAAAAGTCATAAAGCATCCATCACTGTAGTCAGTGGAGATGACTGTTGCTGTTATGCTGCAGTGTTGCTGCTATTTTCTGCTACTGCAATTGGTGGAGGCATAGTTGTCAAATCGTGGGGCCCACACCATAAATCAAGCAGCCAATGCCAGTAAGATGTGAGGCCCACATATTGATGAGTTAATAAAAAAAAACCCAAACCCGTGGCACAGGAAAAAAAAAATTGCTAAGATCCTACATTCAGTGGGGCCCATATAGCAATTGAGATTTTCAGGTGGGCCCCACAGGAGGATAAAAAAAATCTCGGAGATTTTGCTTATGCAAAAATAAGTGGCGCCCACCAGTGAAATCCAAACAGTCCATTCAGTAGGGATTAGTTGGATCTCTTAGGTGGGCCCACTGTTCAACAGAAAAAAAGGGTGAAAGCTGGATATAAATCCATCAATTACCCAGCTGTTGGGCCCCACTTGTCATGAGAAAAAGAAAAAAAGCAGAGACAGATGGAAGAAAGAGTCGACATGTGGAGGGTTGGGAGAAAAAAATATAAAATAAAATGCGTACCTGGACTGGGCAAATAGAAGAAGAGAATTAGACTGTAGCTCTTCTTTTTCTCTGGCTGCAGCAAGCAAACAAAAGGAGCCTGAACTTCTACCGTTCGGCTGCTGCTCTTTTCTTCTCTCATTGGAGTGATGAAAGGGATTCAGCTTCCAACAAATGAAGACTGCGAACATAGTTAGCGGTGAGTCGAGGAGGGAGTAGTAGTATGGGTTGAAGTAGCCAAAGAAATCATGGAGCCCGAGGATAGATGCAGCACAGATGCAGTCCTCTTTTTTTTTTTTTTTTTCCTTTCTTTCTTTGGAAATCCGCTGCAGCCCTTTTTTTCGTTGGAAATAAAGGTTAGGGCCCACTGCCTTCACTACTCTTCTTCTTCTTATCCTCCTCTTGACGTCGCAGCAAAGGACGTCGCAGCAGCAGAGGACGTGAGTGACTGCAGCAGAGGACGTCGCAGCTTCTTCTTCCTCCTCCTCTTTGTTTTTTCTCCTTTTCCTCCTTTTTTTCGTCTGATGATGCAACTGAAGCTAGGGCTTCTGCCCTCTTTTATTTAAGTGAGAAAAATTGCATTTAGCCCCTTCATTTTCTTCTTTTTCATTTAAAGTTGCCTGCTGAAAAAAACCAGGCGCACGCCTGCTGCGCCTCGCGCCTGGACATTAGGCGCGCGCCTTGTGCGCATATCCATCGCCTGTTCGAAGTCGCCTCGCCTACCCATACATGAGGCGCAACAGTTGCGCCTCACTGCGCCTAGAGCCTAGGCGCGCACCTAGGCGCGCCTTTTACAACAGTGGATCTAGGTTTAGTTTTCTCCTATTTAAAGCATTGCAATGCCTCTTTTGAGGTTTTGTTCAAGTTGATGATTAATGAAATTTCGAGCTTTTGGGGATGTTCCTGAGTTCTCCTCTAACAGGGAGTTTAGCGGGAGGCCAAGATTTTCAGATGAAAGCCTGACCCAAAAAACCCTCTCCATCTCTATCCTATCAGCCCCACATCTCAATCCACCGTCCGCATCAATGTTGTTAGACCTTGATCCCCTTTTGAAGCCCCATCGAACAGGACAGTGGGTTTGCCCATACTATGATTAAGCCACTTGAAGCACAAGATATGGGAAGTCCCCTGTGCCTATACGCTAGTCTGCAGCTTGCCCCATTGAGAACTATTGAGATTGATTACTTGGCTTAGGGGTGTCCTAGCAAGAAATGCTAGTACCAAATGTAGGGGTGTTCATGGATCGGGCTGGGCATGGCTTGGGCCAAAGGTTTTCATACTCAGGCCGGGCTCGGACATTTCATTTAGTCCCGTTTACTAGATGGGTCGGGCCTAGGTTCAGTGGTAAAGAACCTAAGCGCAGCCCAGCCCAGCCCGGCTCAGATATAAAAGGTATTACAAGAAACTGTTGAAGGGTGGACTTGAACACATAACCTCGCACCTGCACATGTGTCACCACCTCACCGCGACTTGTGCTGCCACTTAAAGTCATACTGAAAAGCCCTGTTTTACTTTTATAAAGTAAACTCGGCCGGGGCCCAGGCTTACTCATTTTTAGACAGGCCGGCCCTGAACACCCCTAACCAGATGGAGGACTGTACGAGGTTATCCGTACATGGAGAATAATGTAGGTTTACCATGTGGAATGGAGACCTAGGGGCAGAGTTGTCCTGTACAAATAGGAGGTTGTGAGATATGCCTTTGTTGTTTATTTTTTAATGTAAATTCACCAGCTTTTCAAATCATGGTTCAAAACAATAGACGCTACGTAGCATAGCGGCAGCATTATCGGCCGTAGCGATTGAGGACGCTACGTTATTTTAAAATTAGTAAAGACAAGTAGTTTTAATTTACAACATTCTTTTTCCTATTTCTTCTCCTCAATAGCCTTTCCTAAAATTGTCTCTACCCTCATATAGTTATAAATCACTAAAAAATACAAGATTGACTACTACACAAGATTTGAGTTCTTTTGACCACTTAAAAAATTCACATTGTTGTGCCGCTATGTATGTTGCAACCTTATGTATCACCCGCTACGTAGCATTTTAGCCACAGGCCGCTATGTAGCATTGATCATTGTTTCAACAATATATTTTATCTAGAGATAACACCTGACATATCATTCGCTGTATTCTATATCACACCTAATTTAGGTCATGTCTACCTTCTAATATACTTCTTAGAATTGTAAATTCTAAAATGCTCCTCATGTAGATTAGTACTTGCGTAAACTAGTCGTTACTTACATATTTCAGACTTCGAGGTAGGGGATCCTAGTGAGAGATTTGAGGATGCCATGGGGATGAGAGACTGAGCTTGTGGAACCCACCTCATAAGACCATCAAAAATTTTAACTTTAAACTTTATATGTCCCCCTTAGAAATTTAGTTGAATGTTGATGGTTTTTAGTATAAATGTTTTATTTTATAGTTGAACTTGTTATATTGAGCCTTTATGGTTTAAGTGAAACATTAACCTTACTCTAGTATTATGCGAATCAAAGAGAAATGTTTCTGCTGCATTGGTATCGTATTTGACCTAAATGTTATCATGTGATTATTGATGTGTTACATATCACGCCGCGAAATACGGATGTTCGGGTTCCGGGGCATAACATAAAAGCCCAAAAAGAACTTTCAAAAAGTCCAACCAAACACGCCTAAAGTCAACAAAATGGTGGAAAGTAATGTTCATTAGAGTTGGAATCAATGAACATAACAATAAAATTGAAAAGAAGAAAGTCAAACAAGGAACTAAAGAGAACGGTTAAACAAAATGAAGAACCTTGGCTTACAACAAAGATTAATTATGAATACCAAAATCATGACAAAAAGAGGCATTAACTCACAGCAGATACGTACAAACAAATAAATTAAAAGTGCTTATTTTACCTGCAAAAGACGGGCACATGTAGCCTGCGAGCGTGCCAACTCTGTTTCACGATCTTGCAACCTAGCCTCTTTTGAGGCAGCAGAATCTGTTAAGTTTACCTTCACCAAAAAGATTCACAAGGGGGTAATAAGAAGAATAAATAAATATATAATATATAAGGTACTTCTAATCAACCACTAAAGTCTTAAAAAAAATGAAGATTAATTGGTGATAAAATTTAGAAAAACGTGTTTCATACATAGAGTACTACTATAAAAGAAGCACAAGTCACAATTCTATATACATGAAACTTTATTCATCATCATCATTGTCAAAGCCTTATCCCAACTATGTTGGGATCAGCTACATGAATTCGGCTTCTCCATTCCGGTCTACCCTGAACAAAATCCTTAGATCAGTTACACTTCTTCGAATTTATCCTAACTACTTCCATCCATGTCGTCTTCGGCCTACCCTTTTTGGTAAGCCATCAACATGAGTAAAAAAAATCTTCCTTAATGATGCAGTAGCTGGCTTGCATTGGACATGTCCAAATCATCTCAATTAAGTCTGAGGGCCTATGTGGTAACTTAACTAATAAAGTGAAGTGAGATGAAGGGTCAAATTAAGAGACAAAAAAAAAAAAAAGAGGGGTCAAATCAAAAAGTGATGGCCGTTTGTCATTTAGTGAAACGAGAATGTAGCTTTTTTTACTTTTTTTGAAAAAAGAAGATGGCTTCTTGTCATTTAGTGGCATGGAAAAGTAACTTTTTTACTTTTTTTGGGTAAAAAGTAGAGGTGTTTATTGAAATATGGTACTTTTTTAATGGACCCCTTTCCTTTTATTGTATCTTGAAATGACCCTTCACCTCACTTCACTAATAAAGTGAATTTACCAAAAGGGCCCTTTAGAAATTAAGCAGCCCCCATTAGCTTAATTTTTTTAGAGGGAAAAGCTCTAATTTGTAAATGAGCTATAAAATTAGAAAATTAATTAAAAGTTTACCAAATGTTCTAATATGTAAATAAGATCTAAATCACAAAATAAGAGCTTCTTTTTAGAGTTACCAAATGGGTCCCTAGTGACTAACAAAATCTCTCAAGATAAGAATTTGTGGAATCTGAAAGGCTGCAAGGGAAGGAAAAAAAGAAGGAAGAAGAAGAATACCATGCAACTAGAGCATTGGACTGTAGGTATGGGTTTCTCCCTGCATTCTTTTTTTAGTTTAATTCAGCACTTTTTTCCATGAAAAGTTTCTATATCTTCAAGTGATGCATACTAACCATGTACATTGATGACTTGGAACCCGTTTTTTTTACTATTAACTTATCTTTTTTTTTTACTGGTAACTTTCATTAAAAGAGAAAAAACAGTACAAGAGAATTATACTGACCACTCACACCACAAGCAAGAAAAGGAACCAACCAAAAAACAACAAAACCAGAAGAAAAACACCAACTACAAAGACCACAATGAGGAGAACAACAGTCACTATCAAAGGCAAGCCACTTCTCTACAATTTTACCCCGAAAGAGCTATTAGACAACACGCAAGAGGCAATGGTGAATTTGATTCTTTCCTTCAAAATGCTACCTTCCACAGCAACCCCCTCAAAACATCTTGAATTTCTTTTATTTAAAGAGAGTAAAAGAAAAAATGCAAATATATTCTTTTTCCTAACAACATTGATATTCTAAATGAATTTTCTCAGTATTCATGATGCCAAGGATGAGAATGGATGGACTATAAATACGCTACTATTTTTCCTACTGTTTGATGGAGCTCACAAGTGTGGGCACAAGTGTCCAGATTCATCGAATGTAGAGAGCAAATCTTTAAGAGTTCTAAAGTCTTGCTAAAACCACTCTCTATTATTCGCATCATCATCATCATCAAAGCCTTGTTCCAATTATGTTGGGGCCAGCTACATTAATTTAGTTACTCAATTCAGTCAATCCTGCACCAAATCCGTTACACTTCTATACCTTGCAACTTCCATCCATATCCCCTTCGGACTACTACTTTTCCTTAAGGGGCCATCAACTTGCATAGAGAAACTTTTCCTTACTGCCACCATTGTTGGCCCGCATTGAGACATGCCCAAACCATCTCAAACGAGTCTATCTTCTTTTCTCACTTCTATTATTGGTACATTTATCTTGATAAATAGGGGTCAAATTCCACAACACCACCTATGATTCTCTATCATTATATTCTCTGTTCTTACGTCCTCTCTTCTTTCTTTTATCATTCATCTAGATTTCATCATCAATAAACCATCAACAGTGACATGGTATCAAGAAAATTTCCAGTCAGCTCATCGTGATCAACACGTGGGCCCCAAAACAAATTCCCTATTTGGGACAGGTGAAATAGGGTTCTCTTAGAGCATCAGTTGAGAAGTTTTATCAGGGTTTTTTTGTGGATTTTACTGTGTCAATAGGTCAATTATATAAAGCTTTCCCTTGATTAATACAACCGAGAATCACAGGGCCGGGTTTTAATCAGAACCTTTGATTCTGGTTGATTCTTGACATAAGGTTCTGCGATTTTGTAGGGTGGGCAGATTTTTACCCATTTTTCATTGAATCTAATTAGATTTTGAAAAGACCATTGTTTTAAGGGGGATGCTTAGGATGCACGATTTGGTGCATACAAGAATTCGAGTCCCAGTTTTCACTGTTCCTGAAAATGGAACAGGGTTTATGCCCAAGATATGGTCTTAGTGGTTTATACAGAGGCTTAGACACCTATTTTGACAGAGTGTACTGTTTTATAGACTGGTTGTCCAGAAACTGAGTTGATATATGTTGAAAGATCAGGCTGTCAGACTCTACCTCATCCACTGTTGATCAGTCCCCGACCCATAGTGCAGGACCTAATAATCCCCATGTTGAACCAATTAATCTGGCAATTACCTCAGAATAATTGAATGGAAAAAAAAATACCTATCATGGGTTAGATCTGTACAAATCTTTGTCGGAAGTCGAAGGAAGCTCGCTCATATCACAAGGACTGCACTACCAGATAAAGAGGGTAATTCGTATGCTGATTAGGAGGTTGATGATAAGTTAGTCATTCGATGGCTTCACATTTCCATCATGAAAAGATTCATGATAGATATCTGTTATGAAAACAGCAAAACAGATCTGGGACAGCCTTCAAAAAGAATATTCCAGAAGTGTTCATAGTAGAAAAGAATATTCCTTCCATCAAGAAATTTCAAAAAATGACAAGGGGGAGAATGTGAGATTGGCTGATCAAAATCTACTCTTCAGATAAAATTGTAGGAGCTTTGTTTTTATGAAGCTTTAACTATGGATCTTAAAGTCTTCACTAAAGAAAGAGACATAAGATGCATGAGCTTCTCACTAGTCCCAACAATGAGTTTGATGGAATACGTTCCCAAATTATAGGAAAAGATTTTCCTCTTTCTCTAGAAACTCTTGACTTCATGTTCCAGTGTGATGAGAATCAGCACAAACACTTCATTTAGGGTGCGGTTGTCCAGCTATCACTTGGGTGCATTTGTCAATTTGATGGGTTGTAAAGCTGGATCTCTTCTGACAGCCTATCTGGGTCTTCCGCTTTGTCTAGGTAGGGCCTGTAAAGATTTGCGGAAGCGTTGAAAGGAAGCTTGCTCTTTGGAAGGCAAATTACTAATCTATGGGTGAAAGCATTACTCTAATTAAATCTGCACTATCTAATTTGTCGGTTAATTCTATGTTGCTCATTAAATCTCTAGCGATGATTGCTAAGCATATTAAAAGGCTCCAGCATGATTTCCTCTGGCAGGGCAGGGCAGGGAGGAAAGAAACAAGTTACATCTCATGGAGTGGAAGAAAGTGTGTAGATCTAAAAAGAAAGGGGGTCTTGGTATTAGACCATTGAAAATTATAAATGTTGTTCTGCTGAGTAAGTGGTTATGGAGGCTTGAAGAGATGCAAGATGGTTGGCGAAAACACATTTTCTCAGTTAAGTATGATGTTTGGAACCATTCAAAAAAAAAAAAAACATATGATGTTTGGAGAGACAATTGGGATCCTCCAAGATCCAGACCTGGTCAGTCGAGTTTATGGACGGGTATCTTGTCTGTAAAGGCAGTCTTCGACTCCATGGTTTGTTATAGGGTTGCATTGGGTGATCAAGTCGATTTTGGCTTGATATTTGGGTGGGAGATTCTCCTTAGGCTTCCCAATTTCCTAATCTCTTCTGATTTGCTAGTGATGGCTCGGCCTTAGTCAGTGACTACATGGCTATATCTAGGGACCAAGTAGCTTGGAATCCCATTTCTAGAAGGAACTTTTCAGAGGATCAGATTAAAAAGAGGTCATTACCCAGTGCGGATCCCACCGAAGCAGTATCCCGAGAGGGTACAAACTGGAGACAAACCTAACATTCGGCAATTTTGCACAAAGTGGCTGCTCGCAGGTCTCGAACCTGCGTTATCGCGCATGACTCCCGAGACTTTTACCATTGCATCAAAGCATGACTCCTGAGACGTTTTGGAGGATCAAATGTATAACTTTTTCGATGTAGTATCTAATTAGGATAGGGTCTTTGTGATAGTGAGGGGGGTTAATAGAAGAATTTGGAGGTACGATGGGAGGCTCATTTTCTGTGGCTTCTCTCTTTTCAGTTTTCGAGGGAGGAGCTCCTGCCTCTTGCTTCAAATGGCTTTGATAATATATGGAAGTCTGGGGCTCCTCCTAGAGTGGTGTAGTTTACTTAGTTTGCTCTTTCCGGGTCTATTCTTACTATGGACAACCTTTGGATGCTGATACAGGCCAGACAATATGTCGGCCAACCCGTTGAGCTCATTCCATAAGCCCAATGGGACATCCATTTAATTATGAATATTATTTACAGAGTTTGATTTATTTAGAAGTCTTTAAATTAGGAGTTTATTTGATTTGGATTGTTATGCAAGTTAGTTTCCTTTTTTTAATTAGGTTTCTTTACGTATTAGGAAAGTCTTAGTGGAAAAGAAAGATGTCCAGTCCTATATAAAGAGGACATGCCTCAGTTGTAATAGAATGCTTATTATCAACTAATATTTGAGTTATGAGAGTTTACTCTTCAGTTATGAAGTTTCTCCTCATAGTGAGGGTAAGCTAGGGGCTGAATCCTCAATCCTTCTTTGGATTCGATCAATCCTTCAGAAAATTGATCTATCTTCGATCGCAGATCAGGGGCTGTGCCAGAAGCGTTGTTTGATCATTATGAATGATTGTTCAATGTGCTAAGGATGTGGAATCGTTGGATCACTTACTAGTGACTTGTGACCATCCCAGCAAACTATGGTCTTCTATCCCTTCGTGGTTTGGTTGTAGTTGGGTGTTGCATTTCTCGATTAATGCATTGTTTCATGCATAAAGAATGGGGGTTGGCTCAGCTAGAGGAAGGGTTATGTAGAAAGATTTTTTTTTTGACAGCCATATGGGACCTTGGAAAAAACAAGAACTCCAAGTGTTTTCAAGGGAAATCTTAATAAAGCTCTTGCTTAAAAGTGAAGTTTATTGCTGCATCTTGGACGTATTGTCTTCCAGAGTCAGAAGCTTCTCGAGTGACTCCCTGTTGAGAAGTTAGAGAGAGATTGACTTTTCCTTCCATTCTAGAGTTCATATCTTGCCTCCTTGGTCTCCTCCACCAGTGGGCTCCCTTAAGCTAAATTTCAATGGTGGTGCCTTGGGCAATTCAGGTCAATCAAGCATGGCGGGGAGTCTTCAGAGATAGTTCCAGTGCTCCTCTACTCTCTTTATCAGGCCCTTCTGGTTTTCGCTCGGTGAACGGAGTTGAATTGATTGCACTTCAAACAAGCCCTCGTGGAGCTAGGAGGTTGGATATTTATAACCTTATTGTGGAGGGTGATTCTTTTTGTGTTATTAAATGGGCTTCCGTTGCTACGATGCCTCTTGGGCTTGGCGGTTATTGATGAGAAGGTTTTGGAGTTATCCTCTAAGTTGGTTGTCACTTTTTCTCTTGCAAAAGAGGTCAAATAAAGAGGTGGCTGATAAGTTGGCCAAGGGTAAAATGGAGAAGCAAGTTTTGATTGTGGAGACTTTCACTTCATAGTTTTGGGCAGCCATCTTGAGGATTCTTTGTTTCTTTTCCTTTGCTTTTGCATTTCTGTTGTAGCTTCTCAGTATATGTCTCTTATGTTGGTTTGCTTCTAATAAAATTGGGTTACCATTCATTAAAAAAAAAATTTAAAAGCATAGGTTAATTGATCAAGGCAGAGATAGGAGATACCAAGGCCGTATCCGAGATAGATATGAACCAACAAATGCAAAGAATAAGTGCAGCAAGGAATCATGAGAATAATGAGAGGGTACGTAGGGAACATGGCTAACCAAGCTCCCTTTTCTAACAATTGAAAATATCAAACGGCTAGTTAAGTGGAAGTGCCTACATATGAAGAGATGGACTGAGGCAGCTATTCAATCCAATCATGGCAGGAGTTTCAAGCCGAGCTAAAGCCACAGCTCATGCCTTGCAACATGTCCTGGAGGGCATGGCAGGCACAACCACAAGCCATCCCTGTGTCTTTTTACCAATCCCCTCACTCTACTTTGAGGTAGTCTCTATCTATGGAATTGGAACCATTTAGTCTGACAACAAGCACTGAAATCAGCAACTATATTTGTAGCCTGGCCTTAATTCCGTATTGTTCACAGTAAATCAATTCAAATCTAAATTGCCTGGCCATTTCAGCTCACGCCTTGAGTGGAAAAAGACTCTCTCGCGTCTTGAGTGGAAAAGGCCAATACTTGAGGAAATGGCAACACTGGGGAAAAAAGGTGTAATTATGTATGTAATGACCCTAATGTATTCATTTAATAGTATTCAGAAGCATGAAATTGGCGCGACAGCAAATAAATAAAAAAAATGAAAAAATTGGCTTCAACGTGATCTATTCTTTAATGAAAACTGAATTTGCAACAAAATGATTCATGATTGTCATAACTCAGGATACAAACGAATGGTTTAGATAGCAGAGGTCCAAGAAAGGTTCAGAATAGGGGTTCCCAACATATCTGAGATCAATATGTGATTTTGATCTATATAAAGTTATAAACACCACTTATTGGCTAAAAATGCCCAAACAAAAAGAGTTTTCAAAAAAAATATATATATGAAAATAACAAGGAATATCAAAAATAGTGATTATAATACCAAATCACCGGCTATAATATCAAACTATTGGCTGCTAATTTTGACCAGTAAAAAGCACTTTTTTTCTAAGAGGAACGATACAAACTAATTATCAAAAGGGTTGGGCCGATAATATTGGCTCGCAAGTCAAAATTTGGACGAGTGCACGGTTCCATTTTTAGTGACAAAGCACAGACTACTGCGGTCATAACTATATATGCTGCTTCAACACTACAGCATGGCATGAAAGACTTTTTTTTTTTTTTTCTTTTTGCCGTGTCACACCGCCTCCAAAGAAAGGAAAATGCCCACGGGTTGCCCACCATAACCTCCATTGCCCAATCTTCAATAACTGTCATGCATCTAGTTGAGTTCCACAAGTTACACATTTTCTAAAGAAAAACGTGTAGGTGCTATTTGGTAATGTGAAAAGGTCAAGCAAAAAAAAAATTCAAATTTAAGTCTAGCAAAATTTTAGCCCCAGCCAAATGAAAATCCTAGGTCCATCACTGTCTGCCCGTCACCTTCGCCTTCTCTTACTGGTCCAAGCACACCAAATAGTCATTTGTTAAAGATAAAGCTTGGTCCAACTCAATTGCCAGCTCTGTTGTACTACATTTATGGTAAAGGTATCATCACCTTGACCTCTTTATCCATTAGCTGAATTCAACATCCAAAAATTATCTAGCATCTACAATCTTTGTTATCAGCAATGTAACTATATTATCGTTAACTATAAATATAGTTCTGCTTTTGCAAGTAGTCTCCTAACATAATAAAGGGGAGAGTTTCGGCGGAACAGCTGCAGAAATTAGCTCTATTGGGCATATCAACTGGAGTTCTCTAAATAAGACAATCCATCTCATCTAGAAAATGATCATCAGGACAACATTTTCATGATGCAGTTAATCTCAACCATCCATATTATGATTCCTAAAAAGGAAAAAAAAAATGCCATCAGCTAACAGAACAACTTCACACCATTTTTCCCCTCGACTCAAAACAATTGATGTTTAATCCCTTTTCTTTGGTTTATCAAGATGTTTAAGATCCTAAACATTGTCTCTATTAGTAATAGTCTTTCTCATCCTACTTGAACTTAAATAATAGATAGCAGCATCAACTTCTCCGAATGAATTGGTGAAAAAAAAAAACAAAAGAAAAAAAAAAAAAAAAAAAAACACTAAGCTACCAAATCTCTTATCCACAACACAAATGATTTGAACTGGTAAAAGAAAGCAAGCAACATAAAAATAAAAATAAAAATAAAGGAACGACATGAAGAGGAAGAAATACATACAATCTTGTCCAGATAGCTCTTGACAAGTGCGTTCTTCTCCGAGATCTCTATATTTTTCTGATCCACGAGGTCCAGAAGCTGCCGCTTGGATTTATGCTGTTCCGCAACTTCCACCTTCAATCTCTCCACATCTCCATCCAAACTCATCTGAAGTCAAAAACAGGATAAATCTGCAAAGAAAGAACAAGAAGAAGAAGAAAGAAGAAGAATATTGGATCGATTCGAGCGCTTACAGTCTGTAGATGGAGCTGGTGCTTCTCTGCCTTTGCTTCGGCGAGCTCGGAGAGGCGCTGTTCGAGGATGGCGGAGTGCTGCGCATTCTGCGCCTCGAGCTTGGAGAAATCGGAGGAGAGGGAGATGTACTTCTGCTCGAGGAGAGCGCAGGTCTGCTCGGCGGTGATGGAGGCGGCATCGGCCTGAGCCTTGACGGTCTCGAGCTGGCGGTGGAGATCGCGGATGAAGGAATCGGCCTTCTCCGCGAGGAGGGACGCGTTGCCGGAGCACCGCTCGAATTCCTCGTTCGAGAGGAAGAGCGGCATCGAGCCCTAGAAACAAAACAAAAACAATGAAAGATGGAATAGTGTGGAGAGAGAATGAAAGGAGATGATGAATACGATGGAGATTGAAAGGAGTAGAGAGAGAGAGACAGAGATGGTGGTAGAATGGGAAATGGGAGAGAGATGCTGGTTCTTGTGCCCTATATATGAAACTCTCACAGGGGCGTCTACAGGCGGGACGGGTTGGCTTTCTACCTTCACACGAACGAAAGGGGTGGACACGTGTTTGTGATCTCAAACGTTGATCAGCATCTGGAAAGGTCGGTTCTTGGATGCTATTGTGATCAATATTGTTCTTCGAGAAAAGTTGAGAAGTGATTCAAAAATTATATAAATAAAATAAAATAAAAAAAAAGAAATGATGTGACTTAAAGATGCAGTGCTGTAAATGTTATTTTTCAGTTTTTTGGTTTTCTTCTTGGGTATGCCAAGATTTTTTTTCTATGGTATTTTCAATTATAGAAATGTTTTAAGAAATTTGATATTGTAGGGAAAAAATAACAATTAAGGTAATATTTTAAAATATTAGACAATATTTATCGTAATGTTTTCGAACCATTGTCACAAGTGTTTTTGGATAAGGAAATTCAACCAACTCTTTATGTAATGAAACATAAAATAGAATAGAAGTTACTTGGGGTTTTATGGGAAAAAAACTCTTAAATTTTGAAACCTCGGTAAAGGTCCCAAACTATTAATATTGACACTCAAAGGCCCTCCACTACTATTTTTCCTTCTTTTTTTTACTTTTTTTTTACAAAAAAACGATATTACGGTGTTTTCTTCCTCTTCTTCCTCTTAGTTTTCAAAGCATCATGTGCTCAATTGAGGCCTGTTTGTTTAGCTTAAAATAGAGTATAGATAATTTTATTAAAAAAAAAAAAAAAAAACTACATTATGTGCCTAGCCCTTTTACTTTATTGTGTTTTGATTGAAAGAGCGGAGGAGGAGAGTAAAACTAATAATGCTGACGCTTTATTCTACCTATGTTTATATGAAAGGGGAGTGGAGAGTAAAACCGGTGATATCAATAGCGGAGCCACATAGTCCTGATCAATTTCTTGGTTTTCTTTAATATAGGAAAACAAATCTTGAAAGTTCTCATGCCTTTCTTAATTTTATCTTCTTTGCCCCTCCTCAGCTTTATTTTTTTTTCTATTTGTTTGCCTCCCGACAATTTTATCCATCTCTAAAATACATGAGAGTAGTTGAGTCATTTACTTTTATCCAAAATACAACTAATTAAAATTATCCAACTACCATTTCTATTTGAATCATATGGTTGATTTTAATTGTTTATCTTTCTTCTTTCTCCACTAATTTACTTCTCACTAATGGAACCTATAAATTACAATGCATCCCACTTAATAATAATATGAAGTGCTCGAATGGATTTCTTACCCCATTAAAAGGATTTTCTCAAATTTCAATTAACACGATCTTATTCATTATAAAATGCTATATTTAATTATATTATTATCATCAATACATGCATTTATAAAGGATTGATAATTAAAAAGTAAATTACATCTGAATGATGTGAATATCAAACTTATATTATGACATTTAAGAAACCTATTTAATTTGATTTTTTTATATATTTATGATATCATGCTCACAAGCATGTTTGTTAAAATTGTGCAATTTATAATTTTTCTCGTCTTCTAACCCATTAATGAATGGTGTTGGGTGTGGAGGGCAATACAAGTTCATCACTTTTATTAGTATATATTGGGGTTTATCTAATAACTAGTTTATGATTCACATTGGATTAAATTCATGATTTTAAATTTTTGATATTAATAAAACTAATTAATTTATATTAAAATATATTATCATTTTATCAGCAAAAAATTATTTTTTTGATTATTTCTCAAATTCCTCCCTGAGAGAAGTTTATTGCTTCTCCTAAGAGAAAATCCTAGCTCCACACAAGGTGATGCAATATAAAGTTGACTCTCCACCCCCACCTTTCCCTCACTCCCAGTTACTTCCCCCAAGTGCAATAAAAAATGAGAGGAGTAAGATTTTATTCATATAGTGCCTTTTACTATAAGCCCCTCCTCTTAACTTATTCATAGTTTGATCCTTTTTTTCATTTTACCCTACACATAACTAAACAAACATGCCCTGGGTTTTAGGAGAGGAAAAGTTTAAGCATGCGGGATCCATTTGGATTTATTTTTATCAGGGGAGAAGTTTGTTTTCATTTACCCTACATATCACCAAACTGGATCCAATTGGATGCTAAAATATCACAATTGGATTATTACAACCATTGATTTAAGCAACAAATTCTATGTTACATGTTCAACAAAAATTAACCCAAAGATGATTATAATTCAGACTCCTATCAAATGAGGGCTAGGGCGAATTCGTTGTGTTACTAAGTGTGAGGAAGATTGAATAATGAAAGTGGATCCCATGTGGGCTAGAATTGTTACCTCTCACAAAAGTCATACATATGAGTGCAAAAATCGTATCAAATCAAATCATCACAACCATTTGAGTGCTTCATGGGACCCACCATGGACTTCCAACGCCTTACTAAAAACTTATTAAACTGGCACTCCTCCTTGCACTTGCCCTATAATTGAGACTTATGAAAATCACCCTTGGATTAAATTTCATAAAAAAAAAAAAAAAAAAAGGTGCAACTTAAAGATATAGTTAAACTTTGAGAACATTATGGATGGTTGTGATTGGCCGATTTAGTTGCAAGCATTTGAGGACATGTTATCAAGAGCACTTTGAGAATTACAAATGTCGTTCCTAAGATGTAGAACTCCAAAAGGCTAATGGCAAAAGCATTATGGATTATAGAATTCAGAGAATTTAGTTGGCCAAAAGTGGCTTTTTCACTTAGCCATCTCAGCAAATTACAACCACCTAAATCCAATCAAATAGAAATTTATGAATCCTGAAAGACAACTTGTCAGAGACTCCCATCAAGAAAGCGCTCGACTAAGAAGTACATGGATCTTTCGGATCATTCTGACATTGCTTGACCCAACATCAATCTTCCGCCTGTAAAACCACGTCTCCCGACAATGGAGACCACTGAAATCATCATTGTCAAAATAAAGCACAGGGATAGTCTCAAAATACTATCAAATGGTTATATATCAAGTTTTGAGTCATTCCAACACCATTTAACCCAACTTCAGCCCTCCGATAGCAAAATCAAGTCTCCCAACAACGGAGCCCATCGTGGCCATAAAATACAAATCAGAGCCGATGGATCGTCTCAAAATACTTTCAGAGGCTCCCTGTCAAATCTCAAGACAATTAGACATCATTTTATCGTACTTCAAAGCGCAGCATTTCCCGCGGGACATAATTGAGTCCACTAGTGACATGACCCCTAATGGCTTTAAAATTCAAATTAAAGCATGTGGTTGGTCTTATTTAATGCCCAAGAAGCTTTACCTCAAATTTTAGGTTATTCAGACATCGTTTGACCCGATTTTTGACTTCTGGCGACAAAGTAGCACCCTCGCACGACAAAGTCTTCTCCATTTCCACAAAATTGAAACATTCACTCCTCGTTTTGGATGGCTTTGCATCAAGTTTGTTGTAAGAAAACCACGTCAAGAAATGTACAAAGATTTTAGAAAAGTCGAAAAAAGCGACCAAACGGGCACAAAAGGCCCTATGATCGCTAGCAACCATGGAAATCCGGGGTTGCCGGATTTCCACAAAAAACCCCTTTTGGCCCCATTTTCCATTTTTAGGCTATTTTGCCTATAGAACTTTCTGAGAATCTGATTTTCGAGGCTCAAGATCCGTCGATCTCTACCATCATCACGGGTTCGTCATCAAAATCATGGATTCATTATTTGATACCTCAAAGTCATCATCCGACCGATCGAGAAATTGACAAGACAGATGGTATTGGCCCATTGACGGTGATCAATGTATGAAATTGCATGATCATCTGATATCAAATGATAGGTGAAATTCACTTGCAATCAAAGTCTCCTATGTCGCATGAAGAATTCTAAAAGTTACAAGATGGCCCACAACCTTTCAATTTTCAACATGTGTTTTGGTGGCTGCTTAATGCGGTTAATAACCCATTATCTTGAACGGCCCAATCAAACTGCAAGAAAGAAGAGTTCCAAATGGAGAGCGGTCATGGCATTAAAACGCATAACTCCTGTTATCATGAAGATTCAATGCAATTTATGGCCCACTACGTGCTTACAATGGCCAATCAAATTTCAAGAAAAATGAGTTACAAAAGGAGTTATAAATCCATGATAATAAAATGCATAACTCCTCACATCATAGAGCATCAATGCATTCAATGCTTAAAAAGCCGATAACCTCCCATATGTTGCACCAAAAGCCTATAGAAAAGGGTCACCTCTGCCATTCCAAGACATGACACATTCTCATCACACCATGTAAAGACCTGACCCTTAATCCCTGTGATTAGCACTAATTAATTTGTGGTTAGGGTTATTAAGTGGGATTAGAGGCCAATCGTGGTGTTTTGTGTGCTAGATTAGTCTTTGAACAACTTTGGAAAGTTTTGAAAGCCTTTGAATCTAGTCTGACCCTTTTTGGAGCCTGTCAGTAATTTCGAGAAAGATTGGGGGTTATTCATAAATTATGTAAATCCACCATTCCAAGCTCTTTAGATCGAGATTATTATTCCGAACAACTTTTGTATTCAACTCGTATCAATTTGAGACCTTAAAACCCTTCAATTGACCAATTCCATCATAAATCGATGGACTTTGACCGAGCAGTTGAGTTTTCCCTCGGAGCCTCGAAATGCATGACTCTTGAGCTAAAGAATTAGATATTGACATGCCCAACAACTTTCATGTTTAGTCCAAACCCATCTAAGGCCCCGAGAGCCCAATTTAACCCCTGGCACACTTTTTTAGGTGTTTACCTGCAATTCGATGAGCTCTGGACATGATAACCTGAATCAAGGGGATGAGATCTCTTGTTTACATGTCCATCTCTGCTTATATTCTGTTTATATTTTACCAGTATGATGATGCATTATACAGTTTGATTCAGCTAGCAAGACAATAGTGATGCAACACGGAATTCGATTAGCTCCGGATTTTGGGTTGCACCACAATGTAAGCTTCCGCTAAAAATTCCATAACGGTGATGGGCTTTGTTTCTCACCCGTGCAGATCCTGGTGAAAAATAAGATTAAACTACATTAATTCTTGTAATCACTACCCTTAATCCTACCCTAATTTTGGGGTCGTGAAACACCAAGTCTACATTGTTGCTCACACACTCCTACAACGACCTCTCCATCGTTGAAGAAGTTCAGCAACAACCACCACCACAAGGTGATTGAAAACCCTTGGGGGCCACTCCCCCAAGGCCCTTTCCTTCTCTCTCTCCATGGGTTAGGCGCGGCTCCACAACCCGTCTACTTGAAATTTTATTGAATATAGGATCACTTTTCGATCCTAATTCTTTAAAAGTTTGAGGATAAAGCCATGCCAAAGAATCAAAAGCATTATATGTTTTCATCTGAGGAACATCAGAGGAGCCTAAACATGGCTTGCGTCCGCCAATCCGAACGAGTCCTTGCAATCTTTCGTGAAGTCAGATTTCCTTTTCTTCCCTTTTTTATTGTATTTGTATTGTACAAGAGACACAAAATCACAAGTCTTGTCTTTTTTATAAGAGTTGTAAAATCACCTTTCACGGCACCAAAATTCGCCTACCACGGTAAACACAAAATCGCATTTTATGGAAAAAAAACCCCCCTTTCATAGGAAACAACTGAAACTCGCCTTTTATGGAATTCAAAATAAAAAAAATCAAAATCATGTCTGGAATTCAAAAAAAAAATAAATCAAAATCATGTCTCTTTTTAACACATGTGCAATGAAAAATTAGAAAATAGTTTATTTTCCTTTCTACATGAAAAAGTTGGTCTACGGGTCATTTTTTTTTTTTTCAAGTAGATTAGAAAATTTGGCATACCCATATAAAAATCAAAAGAAAATTCAATTGTCTGTTCACTTCAGGTTATGACAGGATTGGATCCACGAGTCTTCGTGTCGCCGATTTCAGTAGTTCCCACAATTTTTGAGCAAACAACCTGAAGCACAAAGGAAAACAATCAAAAGTTGAAGGAATTGACAAGCCCTTTCTCTGTGGATGTAGGTCGTTTAGCCGAACCACACAAATTATTATCTTCTTTGTGCGGATGGATTGATTGTTCTATGGATTGTGTGTGTTTGATTGTTGATCGCAGGTTGTTCGCTCCGTTGCACCACTCAATAAGTGGCATGAGAGTGCGGTGGAGACCACTAGGGTTTGTGATTGACGGGTCTCTCAGATGTGAAATTCGATTCCTTAGGGAGAGAGATCGCTATTTATCGATATATTACATTTAATATTTGTACGTCGCATATGAGGATTTCGACTACACTCAATGCAGGGATGGAGGGGAGGGATGGAGGGAGAGAGTTCCCTCTGTCATGAACTAGATCACCGTCGAAGAGGTGGTCCAGCGTTCTTACTCCGCCATGAAAAGGCTCGTCGAGAACAACCTCAACGCTGGGACCACCCCCATTAACGTCATCGTCAAGGACGGAGGCCTTTAGTTCATACAGGCCTCCAACAACAGCCACGACATCAGAGTAAGAACACTCGACAATTCAAATGCATTCTCTTAGATAACTAGCATTCAGTTTCAATGATTTTTTGTTCCAATCATCGATCTTTGTTTTGTGGAGATGGTGCTGGGAACGATTCTTAGGTTTAGGTAAATTTGAAAGGGATAACAAAAAAATCTTACAAAGTTTTGGAGGCCGCTGAAGATTCTGTGGTTTTTGGGGTTAGGAACTTCCACTAATTTTACCCTAAAATGGATTAAGGAAAAAATCTCTCTTTTTATAGAAATGGTTTTTGTTTCATTCCACAAAATTTCAATGTGTGTCAAGATGTTCCATTTTTTTATATAAATTGTTATGTCGTTGATTAACAGCTCGAGCTTTTGGTGTTACTGGTTATTAAAATCTATGGGAATAAGAGGAAATAAGTCTTTTTCGTCTCTTGGATATCCTGAACCAGGCTTCTATGTATGAAGAGGGGCAGGACTGTAAGGTGTGGTCTAAGAAAGTGGAGCCAAGCCTTATCTCAATCTTTCAATGAAAATGGAAGCAATCTGAGTTTGATTATTTCAGGCCCCACATTTTTAAGTTGAAGTGTTGCACTTACTTCTTCAAATTCTTTCAAGAATAAATATTCACTTTCAGAATCAAGCCCATGAAACTTGGGTAGAAGTTGGATCACACCCGATTTCATTTCATATTGACCCGCAATGGCGATCATAGCTATTAACGAAGGTGTAGTTTGACATGCGAGGTTAAGATAAGGCCAAGTAAGACAAGGTTAAGTACCCAACCCACTTGAAACAGGGATCAAATCCCCATAAGGTCAAGTACCAACCCCTAATCTCATGCATTAAGATCAAATATCCATCAAGAAGACACATAATGAAACAAGCAAGACAAGTATAGATCATCTACTAATACCAACTGGAAGTACATCTATACCTGAGCAGCTTGGTTGTGCTCTAATCGAGAACTTGAAAACTTGATCTCTATGAAAACACTTTTCGCAAACTTCGATCTCCCTTGCCTTTGTGTTCTTCCACGCTATGTCCCACTTAGAGAACTTCTCAAGGAGAATGGTGGGATCTCACAATCTCCCACTTGGACTTAACCCCAGTCAGGTTTATATCTCACACCCATCCCATCTTCATGCCACTCAAAGACTTTGGTTGTCAAAGGCTTATTAAAGGGATCTGCAAGATTATCTGCAGATGCTATTTTGGTGATAACAATGTCACCTCTCTGCACAACCTCTCTGACTAGATGATATTTCCTCTATACGTGCTTTTGACTTCTATGGCTTCTTGGTTCCTCGGATTCGGCAACTACCCTGCTACTGTCACAAAAGACTGTGAAGGGCTATCGCGCCAATAGTATCACTCTAAGTTCTAAAAGGAATCTTTTGAGCCATGCTGCTTCCTTAGTTGCTTCACAAGTGTCAGATGTGAATTTTGATCCCCCAAGTGACATGGCTTGAGAAATCTCAACTAATCTATGTATATACTATTTAAATCTTACATGGAAAATGAGGATTCCAACTACCTTCAAAATCGACGAATCACGATCGCTAGCTATGGTAACGGTTGTAACACCGTTCTTAGATGAAAGCCTAAGAAAAATGGGAGAAAATAAGTGGGTGGGTTCTTCTTCTCATCTAATGTGCCGCTGGCAACACATGATGGTCATCCTGTCACATTGATTTAGGTCTCTTTGATATTGGGTCAATTCAGGGTCATGAGTTAAGGTTCAAATAAGGGTTAATCCTCACATAGCTTAATCATAGTGAATCCAAGTAAAATAACGTAGTAACTAAAATGAATAAAAAAGGGGGGGAGGTGTCAAATATTTAAGAAGAGGATTAGCCCCATTCCTGAGTACCCCCTTCAATTTCCTAGGAAAAATAGGGTTAAAAGGCTGATTTTTAAAACTAAAATGACGATACAAATGAGATTTAGATGTGTGATTTTTGTGTTTTTGTGTGTGATACACAAGTGATAAAGATTGAAATGCCAATGGGCAGAGATTGACTTAAAGGGTGGCTGATGGGCCGAGATTGATTAAAGGTGGCTGATGGGCCGGGATTGATTGGTGGCTAATGGGTCGTGATTGTTTAAAAGTGTGTGTGTAATAACTCATCTCATCTCATCATTCTCATTAATTCAATTTTAAGAAATCAGATTTTTTTTTCTTTTCCATTAAGTTCGATTAAATATTTGGCACATGTGGTGGAAGAAGAAATAAAAGGAAAATCTTTTTGGGTTTATTTTGTTGGTTTTATAGTTTTTATGGATTTTTTTTTATATTGGCGCTAGAAGGGCCTAACTAAGGGATTTACTTGGATTTACGCTATTAGTGTTTTATTACTGATCATTGGATTAACCATGACCTAAGGTCTTAGACCACCCACGTCAGCTTTCCTGGTCCCCTAACGGAACATGAAAAGTGATGGGAAGAAGCCTAATGCTCTAAGCTACTTAATAAGATAATCCAATTTTTCCCTAGGGTAAAACTAGCCTAAGTTTGATAGTTCCTGCGCCTAAGCAACTTGTTCGGTATGATTTTAATTGATTCAGTTTGTTTTAAGTTGTGGTTTTGGTCGAGAGTGAATTAAGGATGCTTTATGGTTCTATTTACTGTGTTTTTAAATATTTTAAGGCTCTATTTTATTCAATTTGAATTAGAATTCCAAAAAACAGTCAAAAGTTGCACTTCAGGGGTAGGCGCCCGAGGGGTAGAGCTTGTCCTGTCTGTTATAAGGTTTTCAGCACGTGTCATCAATTCGACTATAATTCAAACTCCCGATTGGCTTTGGTTTGATTATATTATTGTTTCAGGTTTGTTTAATGTTCTAAATGGCTTCAATTCTTGTGAATTGGATTTGAAATTTGAAGAGAGGTCGAGATCCTCAAATTGGGTCTGAAAAGCAGGGTAGGCGCCCAGGGGGTAGAGCCTATCCTGACAGTTATAGGTTTCTCAGGTTTTCTAGCTCCTATTCAAAATTCCGGGGAGTCTAGGTCAAGGTAATTGGATTTTCAATATGGTTTAGTATTCTTCAAGGTTCTATTTAAGTTAATTTTAATTCGAGATTCAAAACTATATCGAAAATCACAATTTGGTGTATCAAATAAGGGTAGGCGCCCATGGGGTGGAGCCTATCCTGACAGTTCGTTATTTTTAGGCTTTTCGATATCTTTTCAGAATTTCGATGGGCTTTAAGGGCTATGTTTTGGTCTAGTGAATTGTTTTAAGGTTCTGGGATGCTCTGTTAAAGTTGATATTGAATCAGAATTCGAAATGCGATCGAAAATCATAATTTGATGTTTCAGGTAGGGGTACGCGCCCGCTGGGGTTGGGGGGCGTGGAGCCTTTCTTGATAGTTTGTATTTGTTTTATGACTTTCAGAATAATTCACTTATAATTCGGATTCCAATGGGCTCTAATAGGTAAATTTTAATGTTTCAGATTGTTTTAAGTATCTGGTGTTCAAATGTCAAAGTGGTCTGGGTCCGGATTTTAAAACGAAGTTGAAATTTCGCGTTTCAGTACAAGTGAAGGGATAAGCGCCAAGGCCGTGGCGCCTATGTGGATTATCTGTGATTTTCAGGGGCTTTGACTGTGTTTCAAGATTACGAATGTGACTTAGTCACTAGTATTTGGGTCCGGGGATTGTTTTAGGTTCTGGTTTCAGTTAATTTAAGTTCTAAGGTACTTAATTAATGATCTTTGATTCAATTGGAGAGTTAGAGTCCAAAGTGCAGGGTGGAGCCTACGTTGCTGTTTGGTGATTTTTAATGTTTTTTTTGGTATTTTAGGGTTATTTTTAGTTCAACTTTTTATGAGGTTGGGTGTATTTAGATGGGTAATGTCTTTTAATACTCAATTGGGGTTGAGTAGAATGTTAGTTAATTGAGTTTAATTTTTAATTGGGGATTTTCCGAGAATGAATAGGCTGGGCGCCCCGGACAGAATTAAGTTTTTTAGGTTTTCAGGGTGCTTTTGGTTATTTTTAATCCAAATTTATTAAGCTTCTTTGTTTTTAAGTTTAAATTTTTTTACTATATTGATTGGGATTGGATTATGATCTTAATTAATTGGGTTTAGTTTTTAATCAAGGGCTTTGATTGGGGGTTTTTCGAACAGGCTTGGCACCTCGGGGGTTGTGCTTGAGTGAATTTGACAATCTGGGCGTCACCCTTTGAGTTTTAAAGAATGAGCGCCCAGGCTGACTGTTTAAAAGTTTAGGTTGGTTTTGTTTTTAATTAATTTAAGTCCGAATTAATTAAGGTTTCAGGTCTTTTAAGTTAGAAGTGTTTTACAGTGTTAATTAGTGTGAGATTAGGGTCTTAATTAGTAACATTTAATTATTAATTAAGAGCTTTTAATGGATGAGCAAGCTAGGCTCCAAGGGGGAGGAGCCTATCGTGACAGTTTGGTCTCCTAATTAATCTTAGTGATTTCTTAATCCAATTTTTAGTCCAAATTAATTAAGACCCTCTCTTTTAGGGTTTTTTTTGTAATGATTTAGTAATTTTTACATTAATTAATTATAATGTTCTAATTAATCTTAGGGATTGTGTCGGATCTCAATTAATTATGTTTGAATTTTAATTAAGGGTTTATAGGGGATATGCAGGCTGGGCGCCCAGAGTGTGGCGCTTAAGTGGCTTTGACAAGCTGGGCGCTCAGGGAGCGGCACCCGGGTAGTTTTGTTAAGCTGGGCGCCCAGGGGGTGGCGCCCAGGCAGACAGATTTTAGGGTTTTTGAGTTTTTAAGGATTCTTAGTTGATTCTGGGTCCGGATTAATTATGGTTTTAGATCTTTTGAGTTGAGAGTGTCTTATTATGTTATTCAGGATTGGATTAGGGTTTTATTTAATCAAGCTTAGGTCTAAATTAAAGATTTTTAAGGGACAAGCAAGCTAGGCTCCGAAGGGGCGGAGCCTATCCTGACAGTTTGGATTCTTCAATTAATTTTGATGATTTCTTAGTTCAATTTTAGCATGAATTAATTAAGATATTTTGTTTTAGGGTTTTCAATAATTTAGTGATTTTTAGGTTAATTAATTATAATTTTATATTAATTTTTAATTAATCTTAGGGTTTAACCTACTTAGGCACGAAATTCGGAAACCTAGGGTATCTACTTATTTTTTTTTTTTTTTTTTAATTTTCTAAATATCTTTTAATTTGTTTTTGGGTTTTTCTCTAATTTACTAAAGAGCAAGGAAAGAGAAGAAATGCTTTTCATGTTTTATGATTTTTTTAGATTTTTATGATTTTATGAGTCGAATGATCCTACGATGTGGTGTGTGATAGAAGTGATAATTCGAAGTGCAAATCAGAGCAAACAACCAACTGTATCACTACTATGCAATTCCAAATCAAATCAAATGTAGTAGATCGGAAATCGCGCGTGAAAGTGCAGAAGTCCACCTGGGTGCCACACCTGTGGCGCATACCCTGCTCAGTCAGGGCTTTCAGCGAAGCATGGCGAATGCGTGACGTTTCTAGAATTTCTAAAGCGATTCCCAATATTCAACAGCTGAGGCGAATGCCCAAATGCGAACCACTAATGATGCAATTAGCAGATCTGCAAGAAGATGATGTAGAAAAGGAGATCCGATGCCCAGACCGCTCTTCCAAAGGAGTAGGCATCAGAGGGTGGCACCCAGCCTGTCTTTTGAGAGCTCTTTCCGATCTACCAAATTTAAGTGACGATGATGATGGTACTGATGCAAGATCTATTCTAGTTATGTAATCAGAACTGCGAAATCAATGCAAATCTACACTATTGATATGAACCTAAGCATGTTCCTAACAAGATGATGCGTTAATGGTTGGTACCAAAATATGTTGGATAGGCAATCTCCTTGACCTCAACACAATTAGATAGTAGGCCCTATAATGGACTGCTATGACAAATATTGCTATAGAACCATAGGTTGAAAATAGGAAGCAGATATCTTGACTCGTGTTTCCTTAGGTAATCTAGATTTGGGGTTTTCGTGGGATATTATCGGTAAAACGTTGCAGAAAATAAAAAAAGAATTAAATTATAAAAATTATAAAAAATGCAAAAATAAAAATAGAGTACTGTTTTAACATTTTGTATTGATTGTCTCCATTTTTCGATTTTTATTCCTATTTTCTTACCATTTTCTCACAATATTTTCATTTTCTAATAATAATTTTTAAGATATTATATATATATATATTAAAGCAAACGGGAAGGAGGGATGTGAGGGGTGCCATGTCTAGGCATGTAAATTTGGGCGGGCTGCCCAAGCCTAGCCCGAGCCCGGCCCGAAAAAACCGTGCTTGGGCTGTTGACTTAGTCAACGGGCTGGCCCGACCCGGCCCAAGGGCAAAACCTAGGCCGTGCTGGGCCAAGGCTGCCAGGCCCAAGGCAAGGCCTGGCACGCCACGGATAAAATCTGTGCCGTGCTGGGCCTGTAGCCTTCTGGCCAGGCACGAGGCACGGTCCGGCACGACCCGAGGAGGCCCAACGGTCAAATTTTTTGAACCCCCCTTCTCAAAAAACGGTCAAAATGTATTTTTTTACATTTTTAAGCCCCGCCCCACCAGCAGCTATAAACGGTCAAATGGGGAGGTATTGGTGTTTTTTGATCATTTTTTACCATTATACCCCCCAATTGCTATAAAATGGTCATATGAGGGGGTATTTTATGTCATTTTATCACTTATGAATTCTATAAATACCCTCGCTCCTCTTATTTCTCACACTCCCTTTAAGGTTCTAAGGCTCTAAGCTCTCTTAAGTTTCATTTTAAAGTCTAAGCTTTCTATAAAGTTTTCTAAGAAGTGAAGAGTGAGTGACTTTTCTAAAGTGAATGATTCAACTAAGAAGGACTTCTCCATTATCTCTCCCTCTCTCATAAAGGTACTTATTATTTTTAATTTTGAGTTTTATTTAGTAATAATATACATAGTAATAGTATGTATTAAGTCTCATCTTCTCCCCTTTCGTATATAAATTATCACAAAAAACACATTATACATAATTATTTATTTAAGTTTTTTTTTATAAATATTTTATTTAGAAAAATGGCTGGACCATCACAACCTTTCAACCTTGACTTCTCTCTAAATGAGGAAGATCCTGAATTTATTCATTTAGATCAAAGTCAGGATATAAAAGTAGATAATAATAATCCCCAAGAACCCGAACCCACTGGTGGTGAAGAGCTTGCATGTTCGGTTTCTACAACTAAAAAGAAGAGAAAAACAAGATTGACTTCTCCTGTATGGTCTTATATTGTTAAAGTTAATGTCCCAAATCCCAAAGGAGGAACATAGAAAAAGGCACATTGTAAATATTGCAAAGATCTCCTCAGTGCCAAATCATCAAGCGGCACTCGCCACCTTAATAGACACATGAGTAAGTGTGTGCCTAAACACACGAATACTGCTAACATTGGGGTAAGAGGTGGGATCATCCAAACACAACTTTCTCAAACAGATTCATCTGGTGGTTTAGGAGTTTTCAACTATGACCCACTAATGCTAGATATCAACTTATTAAGTTTATAATAGTTCATCAATTACCATTTATACTTGCCAAAGACCGATCATTTGAGAGATTTTTGAGGTCTGCCTTTGTTCCTTCATGGCAGAAAATATCTAGAGTTACTGCTAGAAATGATGCAATAAAAACTTTTTTGAAAGAAAAAAGAGAGTTTAAAATAGGTTTTTGAAAATGTACCTTGAAAAATGGCTTTAATTTCAGATTTATGGACCTCTAAACAAAATCTGGGTACATTACAATCACGACACATTATATTGATAGCGATTGAGTGATGCAGAAAAGAATGATTTCGTTTTCTTTATTAGAGTTCCCACACACTGGTCCTAGGATAGGGTCCACCATCCTTGAAAAACTTAGAGAATATAAAATTAAAAATAAAATAATTTCTATAACTTTAGATAATGTAAGCACTAACAATGTTGCAACAGATTTACTAAAACCTGTGATTCAACTTAATTTAAATGGAGATCTATTTCACAATAGATGTGCATGCTACATCATAAATCTTATCATACAAGTAGGGGTAAAATCTGTTAGAGATCATTTAGAGAGCATTAAATGGATTGTAGGATACATTTTTGTTCTCCCTCGTGAAAACAATGGTGGATGGAAATATGTGTAAATTTGGGTCAAGACCAAAGAAAATATCACAAGATGTAAAGCATAGATGGTATTTTACCTATAAAATGTTAAAGAAGCATGTGCCTATAAAATGACACTAAATCAATATAGTCAACTTTATTTAACACATGAAAATATTTTTATAAGTAATGATAGTTGGACCCTTCTTGGGATAATAAGAGATTTTTTTAGAAGTTTTTCATGATGCAACATTTTCTTTTCGGAGTATATTATCCCACATCAAATCAAGCTTTAACCCATTTTTATGAAATAAGTCTTAACTTTAGAAAGTATAGAGATTCTCAAGTTGTTTAACTTATGTGTGTACAAATGGAGGCAAAGTTTTCACAATATTGGAGAATAGCGCCTTTAACATTTTGTGCAGCTGCTGCATTAGACCCTAGATTGAAATTAAAAGGTGTAGAAATCATTCTTGATGAAGTAAACTCTAACATGAATACAACTAATATAAATAACATTTAGAAACACTTTATTTGGATTATGTTACCGGATTAGGTAGATCCATAGCATCCATGGTCCCAACAGGCCCTCCCCACGTACATAAAAGAAAAAGAAGGCCATTTGGAGTATTATGAGGAAATCTCACGGAAGTAACTCCTCTTCTTCTGGAGGATCCTCTTACAACCTTAATGAATTAACAATGTACCTAGGGAGCGATCTTGTTTCAACTCGGATGATGACGAAGATGTTTTTGAACTTATGGCTTGGTGGAAAATCATTCGAAATTAAGTTTCCTGTGCTTTCCGCCATAGCCCGTGATATACTAATAATACCAGCGTCTACAGTTGCATCAAAACAGGTAATTAGTGCAAGTGGGTACCTTATTGACCCCTAGAGAACTATGCTTACAGAAGAAACTGTTGAGACTTGCATGTGCTTACGGGATTGGTATTTTAGCAGAGGATAGGGAACAACACATCGATGATGAGTTCGAGAAAGAAGACGAGCTATAGGCGTTACATATATCATAGTATAATTTTTTTTTTTTAGAATGTATAATAGGCTTTCAACTTGTAATTTATTTTTTAGAATGTATCATAGGTTTTTAAAGTTGTAATTTAATTTTTAGAATGTATCATAAGTTTTCAAAGTTGTAATTTATTTTTTAGAATATATTATAGGTTTCTAAAGTTGTAATTCTTTTTTCATTTATCAGAAGGTTTGAATTTCATTATATATATATATATATATATATTGATCCAAGTTCAAACTTGTAATTTTTTTGAACTTTTGTAACTTAAATTTCAAGGAAATACAATTTATTTGATGTATTTTTTCAAAACATCATTAGTATTATGCTACTTATTTCTCTTAATTTCTTTATTTTAATGAAATTGGTCTAAGACCAAGAGTCTAAGTCCAAGTTTGTGACTTTGTGTCAGTCCAATTTTAAAAAAATAAATAAATAAAAAATTCAAAATAAATAAAAAAAGGGAGGGGGGGATCTGTGGGCCGCCCAAGGGCTACACAGCCCAGGCTCGACTAGGGCCTAGCCCAGCATAGCACGACTAGGGCTGTGCTGGGCGGACCCTCAAAGGGTTGGGCCCGGCACGACACGGCCTGCATATCAATCATGGGCCGTACCAGCCCGGCCAGGCACGATAGGGCCCGGCCTTGAGTGGGCCGTGCCGGATTTTCATGCCTAGGCCCACGTCACCATCCATATGAGTTCTCATTTCTGAAAAACCACTTAGAAAATAGGGAGGGAGGCTTTGCCTTCCAAGTGGGGCCTTCTCAATCTCCTCAATTCTACTAAAATCCCTCCATCCCCTCCAATCTTTCCTAAAAAATCTCTCATTTAGAGTCTTCTTAATCTCCTCTGTTAGGGATTTTGTATTTGCAATTTGATGGATGCATTATCATTCAAGCATCATTTGATTTGCACACATTTGCATTGTTTTAGAAAACTTGAAATCTTGATTTACTCATGCATTGTTTTAAATCTTGTAAATCATATGTTTCATGCATGTTTTGATTGGATGCATTTTAATTTGAAAAGAAGTTTTTATGAATCAAGCAAGCCTTTGGTTTTAAATCTTTCAAATCCTTTTAGGCTTTTTGTGTTTCATGTTTTTAAACCACTTAGTTTGATTTTAAACATGTTTCCAAGCTTGATTTTATGGCCCAAAAAGTTCCCTCAAGAAAAACTTTGAAATATGCAAAAATATGCATTTTTGGGAACTTTGGTCCCAGGCCCGGGTCGACCGCGCAGTGTGGCCGGTCGACCGGCCCAAGGGACCCGGTCGACCGGCCACACTGTGCGGTCGACCGGGCATAGAGCCGTTGAGCCTTTTTCAAACGGTCAGATTTCTGACCGTTGAGGCCAGGTCGACCGGGGTGTTGTGAGGTCGACCGGGGACACGTAAAAAAGTCTCTTTTTGACTATAAATGAGGTTCATTCCCATGAGAAAAGGGTGGAACAAAAAAGCCATCCTTGAGGTGTTTGGAGGCAAGTAAAAGGGGAATGAAGTAAGAGAGACCAAGGGGTCATTAGTAAAGCTAAAGCTTGGATTAATGAAGTTAAATCTCTAAGTAAGCTTTACTTTTATTAATCATATGTTATATGCTTTGTTTAAATTATTAGTAAATGATTTTTAGCATGTTAACTATGATGTGTTGAATCCATTCTTCTCTTAATCTTTGATTCAAGTTGGATTGGATTCTTCACCCTTGATTTCAAACCAAGTTTGTTTTAAAACTTTATAAAACATGTTTTGTCAAAACCTTTGATTTCTTTTATAACATGTTTCATTTACTTGGTTGAATCAAATTGTTGTTTTCATTCATTTAAACCTTAGTTAAACCTTTGGTTTTGAAAACAACATTGCACATGCATCACATGTTTAGACATAACTAATTTCATACAACTTGTGAGCCTTTGATTTTTATATCATCAACAAGTTAGTATTTATACATGTGATTTGCATTTCACTTCAATCAAATCTTTTGTGTGCCTTAATCTTTTAAATGCATTAAGCATATATTAATTGGGCTTATTTTTAACTTGATTGAAGTTATCACACACACACACATCATGAACATACACATTTGCATTCATATAGTGTTTGTGTGAGTTAGATTTTCAATTTCATATCCGCCTAATTAAGAGGCATATTAATTGAGCTTAAATTGTATCTCTTTGAGTGTTTGTGTAGACACTTCTTTGAGAAGAAATCTTCATCTTGTAAAGGTTATTGCTTAGCCTAAGAAAAACATTGTGTAAAGGTTATTGCTTAGCCTAGAAAAGCATCTTGTATAAGTTGTTGTTAAGCCTAGAAAAACAACATTGTTAGGTTATTGCTTATCCTTGGAAAGCATATTGTAGAGGTTATTGCTTAGCCTTTTTCAAAAGCATAAATAGTGGAAATCCGGTGGGGTGTTGAGACACAAGCCGGTAGTGGATGTAGGCATTGAGGCCGAACCACTATAAATCATTGTGTAGTGGTGTTTGCTTTGTGGTGATTATTTTGTTTAAGCTTCCGCATATTGTATGTTAATCATCACATGTGACTAGTTGCTTTTTATTAAAGTTAAAATTGGTCATAATTAGTCATTAAGTGTAGACCACCCTATTCACCCCCCCTCTAGGGTTAGGATCCCGGACTTTCAATTGGTATCAGAGACTCGTGCTCTTCATTAGGATCAAGTGTTTTTGGAACTCTTGATTAGGTGTAAAAACCTAGAGTCAAAACCCTAGTGTTGTGCTTTCATGAAAATCATTAGAATGAATTCCACTATGTTTGGTTGTTTAGATTCTTGTGTAGATTCTTCTAGACCCCTCCTTCTCACTTATGGAGATTCAAACCTTGAAATTAATGAATCTCAATTTGAATTAAAAGAGGAAGAAAATGTTGAAAATGAAGATGATCTTCAACAAGCCTATGAGGAATTATATACTTTTTCCATAGAGCTTGATAAGAAAAATAAAATATTAAGAGAAGAATCTAAAAGACTAAACAAAGAATTAGTTTCTTCAAAAGATGAACTTAGAGAGAAAGAAGAATTAATAAATTGTGTAGAATCTAAGTTCATGATCTCTTTGCATAATCTATCTAATATTAAAGATGATCTAAGTGAATTAAAGATAGAGTGTGATGATCTTAATAAGGAAAATTCTAAACTAAGAGATCAATTACAAAGGCAAGACAAAGACTTTAACAATTTAGAATCCAAGTTGAGTATCTCTACGAAAGATTTATCTAATGCTCAAGATGAACTAAATAAAATAAAGTTAAATTGTGATGAGCATAATAAAGATAACTTAAATCTAAGAGATACTTTAAAAAGACAAGATGAAAACATTATCTATTTAAAATCCAAATTAAACTTGTCTAATGATCAAAGTAATTTGCAAACCTTAGAACTTGGATCTAATGTTAATAAACTTAAACTTGAGTTAAAACTTGCCCATGAAGAACTAAACAAATTCAAGGGAATTGAAAATGAACTAACAAAAGTTAAAAATGAAAATTCAACCCTTAAAAACCAAGTCACTCAACTTGAATGCTACAAACAAAAGTATGAGTGCAAATTTACCCAAAGTGAAGAAAAATTTGAAAAGTTATTTAAATTGGGTAAATCACAAAGAGATAGGACGGGTCTTGGTTACAATAGGAATATTTCACATGACCCTAAATTCACCAACACTTTTGTGAAAGGTGAGTCCTCATTCTCTAGCACTCACACTTCCTTACCCATATCTAAATGTCATTATTGTGGTAATGAAGGGCATTTCAAATTTGAGTGCAAACTAAGAAGAAGCCATGTGTCTAAACCCATCTTTGAAATCAAGATAGGAAAATCAAACTCTATGAAGGGTAAGACACTAAAAATCAAAGAAGACTCCAAGAAGATTAAACAAGTTAAATCAATTAAAAAGGAGTCTCCTAAGATAGATTCTAAAAAGGTTAAACAAGTTAAACCAATTATAAAAGAATCTATCAACAAAAAGCTTCTCAATCTATCTCCCTTAAGTCATCATATGAAAGAACTTTTGAATAAAGTTGCAAAGTTAAATCTAAAATTCAAAAGTCAATTAAAGGGAGGAAATAAGAAGAAAAGAAAAATGAATCAATCTCCTAAGAAACAAACTCACCAACCTCAAAAGACTATTCACCAACCTAAGCTAAATTTAGTTAAATCTAAACATAATGGTGATAAGTCTAAATTGAAAATTTATCAAGTCAAATCTCCTAAAGTTGGTGGGACTTCTAAACTAGACCTCAAAGATCAACTCTCTCAAGACCTTAGGTGGATTCCTAAAGTAATATACTTAGTCAAACCTTAGGGCCTTGAACCTCATTGACCAACCTATCCTTTATAGTTAAATCATATTGTTGGTCATGATCATTTGCATTTATGTTCTTTCATTAGTTACATTTCTTTAAATGCAATGTTTATTTGTAATCAATTGATTTTGTTTTCATGTTCTTTTCTAAGTTACATATCATGGTTTTCAAAATCACTTGATTATAATTTCATCATAATAGATTTGCTTTTTGCTCATATTTAGTTATATCTCTTGCATTGCATTTCTATTCATGATCAATTGATTGTGATTTCAAAAGCTTTCTTAGCTAGATTTTTCATGATCAATTGATGTTGGAAAATGTTCTAAGCTTTATTGGTTATATTTATAAAAGCATTTTCCTTGAATTTATTTCCTTGTGCTTAGTTATGAATATATCTTTTGAAAGGAAATAATATTTACAAACAATTTGCTTCTTTACTCAACAAAGTCACATTCTTTCAAAAGCAAATTGATTTTGATGTTTTACATTGCATGGTTGGGTATGATCTCATTGATTTGCATATTTTTCTTAACCTTGTATATCTTTTCATTTATGCAAATTGATTTTGTTTCATGATCATTTGAGATTCAAAAGTGCATATGAGTTTTTATATGCTACACTCATTTGATATGATCTTCATATCCCTTTCCATTGTATTGTAAACTTAGTACATTTGCTTGAGTAGAGATTTTACATGATAGATTAATGGATCATCTTAGATGAATTGGATTTAAACCATTGTTCTTAATAGGTAAACCCATATATGAGATCCATTTTCATCTATATGTGATATCTTTCTAACGTCATACCTTCTTATGCACACATGGTTGTATTGTCAATAATATGGTATGAATTAGATCTTGATTGTAATTAATCCTCTCTATGCAAATGTCAATGAGTTCCTTGTATGGTTGTGATCTTAGTTATATTTGAAGATACCATACTAGAACTCTTAAATCCATCCTTATGCTTTCTAAGTCATTATTCTTTAAATGGATGGTTATGATGTTGATTCATGTGTATTTTTCTTATTGGTATCATTCTTTATACGTGTTTCAACTTCATAGTAGTGATCTTAATCATATGAACCTCTTTGAAATCCATTACTTGTATTTTCATAGTTATAACTATTTTTGATGGATTTCTTGATGTTGAATTCATATGATTTTGACACTTTGTAAATTGCATATTCTTTTAAGTCATATCTTTTTATGCAATTTCTTATGTTCATTACAATGCTCATTAGTTATATCATTAAAAGTGATGAATGTCCATTTATGATGCTTAATGGAATTTTGTGTTTGTCACATTCTTGCTCTTAATCATGTTTTCAAATTCAATTGGTTTCAATTGGTATAATTTTCGATTGTTGTAATATCCAATTGATGTCATATCTTGAGAATGTGATAGACCATGTACATTGAATTGAACTTTATAGTTATATATTTTCATTCCATGTCACATTCCATTAGCATCATAATTTTCATGTTGCCACCTCTCTTGTTCATATAGGTATATCTCTTGACCACCATGCTTATGTGTTCATAATATTGGTTGGTTATTAGTTGAGGTTGGCTCCATGTTTGAATTTCATTTCACTCATTCTTGTGCATTAATAGTCATATTTATTGATTGAATGAAATGATTTCAAAACTTTCATAGCATATGATTTTCATATAAGTTATATTGATTGATGCTATGATTAATAAACCCCATAACATCATGGATAGCTCTAACTTGGATTTTCCCTAATAGGTAAATTCCTTAACTCCATCTTAGAGTGATTGTTTTTAATAGTCATATCCTTCAATCTCAATTGGTATATTTGTTTTTCTTTATATATTCCAATTGGTATCCATGATCGCTTTTCTCCATGGCCTTGCTCTTTATATTGGCAATTTGATCATATTGAGCTCTATAGTTATATGTGTCTAATTCTTTCCTCGAAGTTTTTCCTCAATTGGTAAAACCATCTTCTTCTTGCTCCAAATAGTTAAACATTTGTCAAAAGTTTGACAAAAGAAGAGAATGGATTGAGGGGGAGTGTAAACCTTCATAGAAGTGTTAGTTTTTGATCAAATTGACCTTTGTATTGGCTTTGAACCCTTAGAGACTTCTAACCATACATGATGGCCTGTTATATATTTCATTTTCGTTTTCATTTGTTAACAGGTGCTACTAAAAGGTATTTTCTTTATTTCATGTGTGTAGGTACCTTTGCAATTTAATGTCAAAGGGGGAGAGAGCAATCAAGTTGTCTCAAGAGGGTGAGCATGTCCATACATCCTAAGGGGAGATATTGTATGATCTTCTACAGGGGGAGAGAATGCATATCTTGCCAAAAGGAGAGAGTGCATGGTCAAAGGGGGAGAGCTAATAGAAGAAAGAAAGCTTGGGAGCTAAAGAAGATGCTTGGCTATAGAAGAGAAAGCTTGAAGAATGATCAAGCTCCAAGCATCAAGAAGATTGAAGAAAAGAGCCCAAGAGCCCAAGCTAAGAGGAGGAGCATCCAAGAAGATTTCAAGACTTGTCCAGCTTAGGGGGAGCTAAAGACTTGTTGTGTAATTTCAGTGATGAGTAAGTTGCCATCAAATTGCAAAGGGGGAGATTGTTAGGGATTTTGTATTTGCAATTTGATGGATGCATTATCATTCAAGCATCATTTGATTTGCACACATTTGCATTGTTTTAGAAAACTTGAAATCTTGATTTACTCATGCATTGTTTTAAATCTTGTAAATCATATGTTTCATGCATGTTTTGATTGGATGCATTTTAATTTGAAAAGAAGTTTTTATGAATCAAGCAAGCCTTTGGTTTTAAATCTTTCAAATCCTTTTAGGCTTTTTGTGTTTCATGTTTTTAAACCACTTAGTTTGATTTTAAACATGTTTCCAAGCTTGATTTTATGGCCCAAAAAGTTCCCTCAAGAAAAACTTTGAAATATGCAAAAATATGCATTTTTGGGAACTTTGGTCCCAGGCCCGGGTCGACCGCGCAGTGTGGCCGGTCGACCGGCCCAAGGGACCCGGTCGACCGGCCACACTGTGCGGTCGACCGGGCATAGAGCCGTTGAGCCTTTTTCAAACGGTCAGATTTCTGACCGTTGAGGCCAGGTCGACCGGGGTGTTGTGAGGTCGACCGGGGACACGTAAAAAAGTCTCTTTTTGACTATAAATGAGGTTCATTCCCATGAGAAAAGGGTGGAACAAAAAAGCCATCCTTGAGGTGTTTGGAGGCAAGTAAAAGGGGAATGAAGTAAGAGAGACCAAGGGGTCATTAGTAAAGCTAAAGCTTGGATTAATGAAGTTAAATCTCTAAGTAAGCTTTACTTTTATTAATCATATGTTATATGCTTTGTTTAAATTATTAGTAAATGATTTTTAGCATGTTAACTATGATGTGTTGAATCCATTCTTCTCTTAATCTTTGATTCAAGTTGGATTGGATTCTTCACCCTTGATTTCAAACCAAGTTTGTTTTAAAACTTTATAAAACATGTTTTGTCAAAACCTTTGATTTCTTTTATAACATGTTTCATTTACTTGGTTGAATCAAATTGTTGTTTTCATTCATTTAAACCTTAGTTAAACCTTTGGTTTTGAAAACAACATTGCACATGCATCACATGTTTAGACATAACTAATTTCATACAACTTGTGAGCCTTTGATTTTTATATCATCAACAAGTTAGTATTTATACATGTGATTTGCATTTCACTTCAATCAAATCTTTTGTGTGCCTTAATCTTTTAAATGCATTAAGCATATATTAATTGGGCTTATTTTTAACTTGATTGAAGTTATCACACACACACATCATGAACATACACATTTGCATTCATATAGTGTTTGTGTGAGTTAGATTTTCAATTTCATATCCGCCTAATTAAGAGGCATATTAATTGAGCTTAAATTGTATCTCTTTGAGTGTTTGTGTAGACACTTCTTTGAGAAGAAATCTTCATCTTGTAAAGGTTATTGCTTAGCCTAAGAAAAGCATTGTGTAAAGGTTATTGCTTAGCCTAGAAAAGCATCTTGTATAAGTTGTTGTTAAGCCTAGAAAAACAACATTGTTAGGTTATTGCTTATCCTTGGAAAGCATATTGTAGAGGTTATTGCTTAGCCTTTTTCAAAAGCATAAATAGTGGAAATCCGGTGGGGTGTTGAGACACAAGCCGGTAGTGGATGTAGGCATTGAGGCCGAACCACTATAAATCATTGTGTAGTGGTGTTTGCTTTGTGGTGATTATTTTGTTTAAGCTTCCGCATATTGTATGTTAATCATCACATGTGACTAGTTGCTTTTTATTAAAGTTAAAATTGGTCATAATTAGTCATTAAGTGTAGACCACCCTATTCACCCCCCCCTCTAGGGTTAGGATCCCGGACTTTCATCCTCAAATCTCTCCATCCCCAGTGATCTCATACCACCTCTCCCCATCATCTCATGCCAATCTTCTTCCTGTGCAGATCCATCACCACCCCAATGCCCCTCAGTCGTCCCTCCAACATTTCACGCCCTTCTTATTCCAACGCATCATCTCCATCTCCCTCATCTCCACCCTCACACATAGAAACCATCACCGCCATTCATCATAAGACCAAGGAACGACTGAAGCAGATTGGAGGATCAACACAGAGCACCATTTACGCAAGGAGAACGATCCAGGCAGCGAAGAGACTTCTTACACGCAGGAGACGAACTCCATCTAAGGTAAGGGTGCCTCCCTGTCCTTTCCCTTTTCCTTACACTGTCACCTGCATAACCATCTACACACAGCCTGTGCACTTCTTTTTCTTTTCTTTTCCTCTCTTTACTTCCTTCTCTTTCCTTTTCTTCTTCCCTTCCTCTTCTTCCCCATCTCCTTCTTCCTCCACTACACCCACCTGTGCACGCCCCTCTCCCTTTCCTTTTCTTTTCTTCCTTCCCCCACTTCTCTCACTCTCCCTGCACCATGCACTCTCATTGCACCACCACCTCTCCACAGACCTCATTGCACAACAATCACCTTCTCTTCACCTCCCTTTCATTATATATAATAAAGCTTATACATATTATATATAATTTTCAAAACAAGTTACTGTTACAGTGATTGTTACTATTATATATATTCTATATATATTAGAAAATTATATATATTATGTACTTTGAAGACAAGTTACTGTTACAGTGACTTGATTAATAAGATTTTATTATAATCCTTTAAATTTACAAAATATTTTTCACAAATTAGGTATGCTGAAAAATTCTCTTGATCATTGATGTGGGAACAAAATCAGGTTCTTTACAGATCAATTGTTTCTTAAATCAGGTATGCTTTATAATACTATATTTTTTTTTTCTTCTCTAATAATATCTCAGAAAGAAAATCACAATTTCATTAAATTTTTATTATTTGAGCCTGGGCACTATAACTCTCCAAATCTCACCCTTTCTAAATCTCCTCCCTAAATCTCTCCATTTAAATTTTCTATAATATTGGAGAATTTGATTTCCTAATCTAATCTTTGATGAGCCAAGATTTCTCATCTTAACTTTGAATTCAAATCACAGGCTCAGATCAGATGTCGGTTAGTACTCTCTCTCTCTCTCATTCTCCTTTTTATAGATTATTATTATATCAAGATATATTTAATACCATAAGAAGAGAAGTAGAGGCAAATGTAGTGATATTATCTACAAAAAACCCCAACGACCCTTTTTCCTTCCACACTATAACTAAAAAAATGATGATGATTGAGAAAATCCTTTCCACCAATTTGATTTTAATAATTTCGCATTGAAGACCGTTTCAGTGAACCCAAAACCTTTCTTAAACAATCTGACAGGCAAACTGGTCATTGTCAAGCTCAAGTGGGGCATGGAGTACAAAGGTGTATATGGCTTCAATGCTATGATTAGTAAACCCCATAACATCATGGATAGCTCTAATTTGGATTTTTCCTAATAGTTATATTCTTTTTTTAACTCCATTTTAGAGTGATTGATTTTATAAGTCATATCCTTGAATCTCAATTGGTAGTCTTTATTTCAATTGGTATCCATGATCGCTTTTCTCCATGGCCTTGCTCTTTATATTGACAATTTGATAATATTGAGCTCTATAGTTATATGTTTCTAATTTTTTCCTTAAAGTTTTTCCTCAATTGATAAAACCATCTTCTTCTTGCTCCAAATAGTTAAATATTTGTCAAAAGTTTGACAAAAGAAGAGAATGGATTGAGGGGGAGTGTAAACCTTCATAGGAAGTATTAGTTTTGATTAAATTGACTTTTGTTTTGGCCTTGAACCCTAAGAGACTTTAACCATACATGATGGCCTGTTATATATTTCATTTTCGTTTTCTTTTGTTAACAGGTGCTACTAAAAGGTATTTTCCTTATTTCATGTGTGTAGGTACCTTTGCAATTTAATGTCAAAGGGGGAGAGAGAAATCAAGTTGTCTCAAGAGGGAGAGTATGTCCATACATTCTAAGGGGAGATATTGTATGATCTTCTACAAGGGGAGAGAATGCATATCTTGCCAAAAGGAGAGAGTGCATGGTCAAAGGGGGAGAGTGAAAGAAGTGAAAGCTTGGGAGCTAAAGAAGATGCTTGGTCAAAGAGAGAGAGATGAAAAGAAAGCTTGAAGAATGATCAAGCTTCAAGCATCAAGAAGATTGAAGAAAAAGAACTAGAGCCCAAGCTAAGAGAAGAAGCATCCAAGAGGTTTCAAGACTTGTCCAGCATAGGGGGAGCTGAAGACTCGGTGTGTAAATTCGGTGTTGAGTAAGGTTTGCCATCAAATTGCAAAGGGGGAGATTGTTAGGAATTTTGTATATTGCAATTTGATGGATGCATTATCATTTCAGCATCATTTGAATTTTCACACTTGCATTGATTTAGAAAAACTTAAAATCTTGAATTTCTCATGCATTGTTTTATGTCTTTTAGAAATAATGATTCAGGCATGTTTTAGATTTTAAACTTGGATGCAAATAGTTTTGAAAAGATCTTTTTGAATCAAGCAAGCTTTTGGTTTTAAAAACATTCAAATCATCTTAGGCATTTTAGGATTCATGTTTTTAAAAATCTTAGAATGATTTAAATCATGTTTCCAAGCTTGATTCAATGGCCCAAAGCTTCCCACAAGTAAATACTTTAAAAATGCAATTTGTGGGAAAAAGGTCCCTGGGCCCAGGTCAACCCGCAGTGTGCGCGGTCGACCGAGCCCATGGACCCGGTCGACCGGGCACACTGTGCGGTCGACCGGGAAAGAGCCGTTGCAGCTTTTTTCAAACGGTCATTTTTATGACCGTTGAAGGCCAGGTCGACCGGGGTTCAGTTGGGGTCGACCGGGGACACGTCTGAAGTCACTTTTGGACTATAAAATGAGGTTCATTCCCTTGAAAAAGGAGTTGATCAAAGTTGAACATTTTAGTCTTCCTTGAGGTGTTTGGAGACAAAAGAAAGGGGATGAACTAAGGAGATCAAGGGGTCTAATGGAAAGCTAAAGCTTGGATTAATGAAGTTAAATCTCTAAGTAAGTTTTACTTTTCATTATCATATGTTTCATGCCTTGTTTAAATTATTGGTAAATTAATTTTAGCATGTTAACTATGATGTGTTGAATCCATCACTTCTCTTAATCTTTGATTTAAGTTGGATTGGATTCTTCACCCTTGATTTCAAACCAAGTTTGTTTTAAAACTTTATAAAACATGTTTTGTCAAATCCTTTGATTTCTTTTATAACATGTTTCATTTACTTGGTTGAATCATTTTGTTGTTTTCATTCATTTAAACTTTAGTTAAACTTTTGTTTTTGAAAACAACATTGCACATGCATCACATGTTTAGACATAATTAATTTCATACAACTTGTGAGCTTTTGATTTTCATATCATCAACAAGTTAGTATTTGTACATGTGATTTGCATTTCACTTCAATCAAAACTTTGTGTGCTTTAAACTTTAAAATGCATTAAGCATACATTAATTGAGCCCTCATTTTAAACTTGATTGAAGTTTACACACACACACTTCATGAGCATTCGTCTTAGCATTTCATAGAGTGTTGTGTGAGTTGAATTAAACTTTCTTATCCGCCTATTTTAGAGGTAATTAAATTGAGCTTAAATTGTAATCTCTTAAAGTGTTTGTGTAGACACTTCTTTGAGTGAAATCATCTCTTGTAAAGGTTATTGCTTAGCCTAAGAAAAAGCATAGTGTAGAGGTTATTGCTTAGCCTAGAAAAACACATTGATAGGTTGTTGTTTAGCCTAAAAAAATAACATTGTTAGGTTATTGCTTAGCCTTGAAAAGCATATTGTAAAGGTTATTGCTTAGCCTATTGAAAAGCATAAATAGTGGAAATCCGATGGGGTGTTGGATCACAAGCCGGTAGTGGATGTAGGCATTGAGGCCGAACCACTATAAATCATTGTGTTATGGTGAATGCTTTGTGATGATTGTTTTGTTATCTTCCGCAGTTTAGTTCTATATCATCACTTGTGACTAATTGATTTTAGAGAAGTTAGAATTTGGCATAATTGGTCACTAATTAGAAGCTCACCCTATTCACCCCCCTCTAGGGTTAGGATCCCGGACTTTCAGTATATGTGTGTGTGTGTGTGTAAATGAGATGGTTGTAATGGTCAATGCCTTTAAATTCAAGGGGTCTTCATGTTATATAAGTTTACTTCATATTATATTTATTTTCATACATAGAAAATATTCTAATATTCAAAGATACAATTTTTTTATTTTAGATTTATTTTATCTTAATAATTTTTTTAAAATAAATTTTAAATTTTAATATATTTTCTTTTTGGGCTCGGGCTTAGTATGGGCGTTTGCTGCTAGTATATATATCTGTGGGACCTTCTTATAGGCAACAACCATTAAAGCAGGCAGGGCCCACAGGTGAATGTTCCAAATCTCCTCCACCCCCACCCCCCACCCACCCACCAGCACATACACCCATTTCATGTCCCATAAGCCGCGGTCCTAGGAAATGAATATCCCAATACTTATGTGATATTTAAACCTCTCTAGGAAATGAAAATATTGCCAGATAGTTCATATATGGTTTCCATTAGTAGTTTGGGTTCCTAATTAAGGTTGAGTTGTGGAGTTAAATAACATGCATCCACCCACTCCAAAACCCATCATTTACTAACTAGCCCCTGTGTGGGATGTTTCATAATATAGAGATTACCCTAGTTTCGGTTAGAGTACCAATTGGGTCTCGGCTTTATTCATCTCGGCAATAGTGCCAATGAAGATATCCTCACAATACCGAGACCGTCATAGCTTCGGTAAAGGTACCAACTCGATATGACCTGGTTTCGGTGAGATTGGTCCAGTTCGGTAACAGTATCAAGCTCGGCATAATGCATCATAGCAACAGTGCCAGATGGCGTCCAGCTTACAATTGTGCTTGGCCTTGGTGTTATCCTCAGTTCGGTCGACCGAGACAAGCACCGACTCTCAACTAGTGACAGCTATCCCATATTACAGAACGTGTCAGGAGATAAGGACATGCGCCGGATAAAGAAAAACAATTATCATTACCTGGTGGTTACGTCCCTTCCAAGATGTCAGGGTAAGGTTTGATGGGATTCAACCACTAATAGATCAAGGTATGTTTCGATGGGACAATACCTCCACCTACCTCCACTAAGGAAAGGCCTGATGGAACTTCCGCCTATATATATATATATGCAAGAGGTAAACTCAAGACAGGTATGCGAACACTACATGTTTTCCTTTGGTTTCTCCTTCCTCCTCACTCACCCTTTGTTTAGTGACTGCACTAACTTAGGCGTCCGAGTGCCTTCGGCTGATAGCAGCTAGGGCTCTGACCTTTCTTTCTCCTTCCTTTCAGGTTCCAGGCATTTGATCCTTCTCAATCCTTCTCAATCCTTCCTAAGAAGTTTTACAAGAAGCATTATATCCATTTAATCAAGTCCGTAATATTTAGGCACTTACTGTTGGAAATTGGTGGGCCTCGTGGATGTGATTTCAAGACTTTTGACCCACTTTAATCAGGGATCAAACGTCCATAAGGCCATCAACCATATCCAGGATGCAATCCCTCATACTCTTATACCATATACAGCAATATTACAAGCAACACCATGCAAAAATAATCTACAAAAGATTAGAGAAGCAGATTATACCTTTGCTGTCCGGTTGTTCTTTGATGGAGAAAAAAACAACTTTAGATCTCCAAGACCTCTTAGCCTTCCACGCTATGGCCCGTATCAGATCTCTTCTCTAAAGGAGATGGGTGGGATCTCCTAAAGAAAACAACTAGAAGTTCTAAAGGAAACTAGAAGAGAACTAGAAGGAGAAGAGAAGTATGTGCAACTCTTGCACAAAGGGATTTTGGGCGTGAATTCCAAGGATAGAAAACCCAGCCCTTTGTTTCTCCTTTTATAGTATTAAGCAACCTCCTTCTCTTGTACTAATTGAAATAGAAGTCTTACTTCTACACAAAATAGTAACCTTACTATTACCACTATTAGAAGTCCCACTTCAAATAGAAATAGTAACTTCCTAATTCCTTCATCTTAGAGTTCTAGTAGGATAAGTATCTTTCCAATAACTTGGGCTAGCGTGGGGACCACTAGGGATTCCATAGAAAGCTGGCTCCAACTGGGACACGTGACCCCACATCTCATGTGTAATCCGGGCCCACAGTTAATTGCAAATAAACACCACTATATAAATGCAATTGCACTCCAGTCTTAGGAATAAATTACAATGAAGACCCTAAACTTCCCGATTATCACAATTAAGCCCCTCTATCAATATCCATGGATTAACTGGACTAATAATGTCCCGCCAATTTAAATCCACATCTTATTATCCTTGAGCCCCAATTAATCACAGTGATCATCAGTTCCATCCAATTAACTCTTAATCGAGATGGGTGCGCACTTACTAATGATAAATCCATTAATTGGCACAAGGGGATAATATAGATAGATTCCATCTTGACCATTGGATGTTCCCACAGTCCTACTACCACGTACCCAAGACACCGAGGTGTTGACCTACAGTTGGCCTCACTCATTGGTGACTCAAAGCAAATGAATAGATAGAAACTTGAGTTCATCAATGTCTCAGGATTGAGAGCCTATTGTTAGGCAATTATGAGAGCAAACCTTAAACTCGAGACAGTATTCCATAAGGTGCTTCTCATGGTCCTTCAATACATCCAATGTACCAGCACCGTGATCCAGAATCTTACATTCTAATGATCGAGACAAATCACACTATCTTATAGTGATCAAAGCGCTGCAACCTTATAAGATGAGATGCCCAGTCTCATCACCGGTTGTGAAGATGTTTAAGTATAAGATTTGTGACAAATGTCTCCTGTATGTGGATCTCATCCATACACATATATCACATCTAATATACTAATGGGACCCGGTTCATCTCATGAACCATTTATGTCATTTGTATTGGTCATGTGCATTAAGTAATAAAACACCATTCATCTCATGAAAGGAAAGCATGATATTATTGATAAATAAAGAAATTAATCAGTTTATTACATCATATGATGGATTGAGTCCATACAATCTAACAATCTCCCACTTGGGCTCAATGCCAGTCAGGGTTGCATCTCATGCCCATCCCATCTACATGTTGCTCAAAGACTTTAGTAGTCAAAGGCTTAGTAAAGGGATCTGCCAGATTGTCTGCAGAGCCTATCTTGGTAATAGCTATATCACCTCTCTGCACAATCTCTCTGACTAAATGATACTTCCTTTGTACATACTTTTGGCTTTTATGGCTTCTGGGTTCTTTGGACTGAGCGACTGCCCCGCTGCTGTCACAGTAAACTGTGAGTGGCTGTCGGGCCAAAGGTACCACCCCAAGTTCCATAAGGAATCTTTTGAGCCATACTGCTTCCTTAGCTGCTTCGCAAGCCGCTATATATTCAGCCTCCGAGGTGGAATCAGCGGTACATTCCTGTTTTATACTCCTCCAGCTGATTGATCCGCCACCAAGCATAAATACATAACCAGAAGTGGATTTCCTGGAATCCTTATCTGACATAAAGTCAGAATCTGTGTATCCGACTGGAATGAGCTCATCAGTGCTATAAATCAACATGTAATCTCTAGTCCTTCTCAAGTATTTGAGAATACATTTTACAGCAGTCCAATGTTCGGGTCCTGGATTAGACTGATATCTGCTGACTAGGCCCACTGCATGACAGATATCCGGTCTAGTACATAGCATAGCATACATGAGGCTACCAACAGCTGAAGTGTATGGTATCGACCTCATCTGCTCCTTTTCCTCAGGTGTCTTAGGACACTGGTCTTTGGAAAGGTGCACTCCATGCCTGAAAGGTGTAATGCCCTTCTTGGAGTCTTGCATAGCAAACCGTACCAGCACCTTATCTATATATGCAGCTTGAGATAAGCCAATCATCCTATTTTGCCGGTCTCGATGAAGTTTGATCCCTAGGATGTAGCTAGCTTCTCCCAAGTCCTTCATATCAAAAGTCTTGGCCAACCAAACTTTCACAGTTGACAACATTCCTATGTCTTTCCCGAGGAGAAGGATATCATCGACATATAAAACTAGAAAAACTACCCTATCACCTTCACTTTTCATGTACATACATGACTCATCCGGATTTTGACAAAAACCAAATGACTTGATTGCCTGGTCAAAACGGATGTTCCAGCTTCGGGATGCCTGCTTTAATCCATAGATGGACTTCTGCAGTTTGCAAACTTTTTGCTCTTGGTTTTTAGCTACAAAACCGTCTGGTTGCACCATATAGATGTCTTCCTCAAGATGGCCGTTAAGAAACGCCGTCTTGACATCCATTTGCCAAATCTCATAATCGAGATGAGCCGCAATGGATAAGAGTATCCGGATGGACTTGAGCATGGCTACCGGCGAAAAAGTTTCCTCATAATCGATATCCTCTTTCTGAGTATACCCTTTCGCTACAAGCCTGGCCTTAAAGGTCTCCACTCTGCCATCTGGTCTTCTTTTTCTCTTGTAGACCCACTTGCATCCAATAGGTTTAATATTGGCAGGCAAGTCCACAAGTCTCCAGACCTGATTGGAGTACATAGACTCTATCTCAGCTTTCATAGCATCTTGCCAACGTCCCGAATCTATGTCATTAATTGCTTCATCATAGTTACAGGGATCTTGTTCCGGTTCTTCCGGGACTGCCTCGTAAGACTCTCCCAAGAACGAGAACTTGTCAGGAGGTCTGACAATTCTCCCACTACGACGAGGCACCGGTGTAACTACTGGGTCTGGTAAGGGCAGTTCTTCCTCAAGTTCGGTCTCTCTTGGATTTGGAATTAATTGCTCTTGGATTTCTTCCAAGATCACCTTTTCTAAAGACTTCCGGTTTATCATATAATCTTCCTCCAGAAAAACCGCATTGGTGCTTACCAGCACCTTTTGCTCTCTGGGATTATAGAATAACCAACCTTTAGTTCCCTTAAGATATCCAACAAACGTACATACTTCCGACTTCGTTTCCAACTTATCCGTCTTAACCTTCAGCACGTGTGCCGGACAACCCCAAATGTGTAAATGTTGTAGACTAGGCTTTCGCCCGGACCACAACTCCCGGGGAGTCTTAGGTACAGACTTAGATGGTACGAGGTTTAGTATGTACATCGCAGTATCCAGGGCGTATCCCCAAAAGGATATAGGCAATCCTGAGAAACTCAGCATAGACCTGATCATATCTAAAAGAGTCCGGTTCCTTCTTTCTGCTACTCCATTCTGTTGAGGCATACCAGGAGCAGACAACTGGGATAAAATCCCATTCTCTGATAAGTATCCCATAAAATCAGCAGAGAGATATTCCCCTCCTCGATCTGATCGAAGAGTCTTGATACTTTTACCTAATTGCTTTTCCGCTTCCGCTCGAAACTCTTTGAACTTTTCAAAAGCCTCGGACTTGCGGTGCATAAGGTATATGTATCCATATCTTAAGTAATCATCTGTGAAAGTGATGAAGTACTCAGATCCTCCTCTGGCCCTGACATTAATGGGTCCGCACACATCAGTATGCACTAATTCCAATAAATCTTTGGCCCTATTGCCCTTAGATAAAAAGGGTCTCTTGGTCATTTTGCCTTCTAGACAGGATTCGCAGACAGGCATTGGTTCCAGCACCAGTGAAGGCAAGATACCATCTTTCACTAGCCTGTCAATCCTGTTTAGGTTTATATGACCTAGCCTCAAGTGCCAAAGTTTTGTTGGATTAGATGAAGGTGACTTCCTCTTTAATGATGGTCTATCGAGTGTTTCAGTATCATGTATCTCAAACATTGTGGGAGTTAATAAATAAAGCCCATTGGTTACCTTGCCAGAACATACAAAAGTACCATTCCTCTTTATGACAACTTCAGTACCAAAAGTAATAGAATAACTTTTATTCACCAAACTAGAAACTGAAATTAAATTCCGTCATAAAGACGGTACATATAATGTGTCTGACAAAACCAACTTATTATTTGAAAAACATAAAGTAATAACTCCCACTGAAACAGCATCCGCCTTAGCGTCAGATCCTAGGTTGACAATGATTTCTCCGTCTCTGAGCCTCCTGGTTTCCCTGAACCCCTGCAACGTATTACATATGTGATTAGTTGCCCCGGAGTCCACACACCAGGATTCTGAAGTACCAGTTGCAAAACTAACTTCAGAAATAAGTGACTCAATCATACCTGAGGTCTTCTTCTTAGACAGATATTCTGGACAATTCCTTTTCCAATGTCCTATCTTACCACAATGGAAACACTTTCCTTTTGTCCCTGTACCCTTAGCCTTGGCCACGCCACCATTAGGACCATTCTCCACCTTAGGACCCTTCGGAACTGATTTCTTTTTGCCTTTCCGCCCTTTGCCTTTCGGCTTGGACTTGACATCTGACTTTTCTGTCATTAGGGCAGTTGGCTTCTTCTTCAAAATCCCTTCAGTCACTACCAGTTGGCTAGACAGCTCAGCCAGAGTCAGATTCATTTTGTTCATGTTGTAATTAACTTTGAAATTGTTGAATGACTCTGGCAGTGACTCAAGGATTATGTCGATCTGCGATTATGCATCAATCGCAGCCCCAAGTACATCTAACTCATTTAATGAGTCCATCATTTTCAGCATGTGTTCCTGAACAGATGTACCTTCAGCCATCTTGGTGCTTATGAGCACCCTCATAGCTGCCTGCCTAGCAGGCCTGCCCTGTTCCGCAAACATCTCCTTTAAGTTCGATATAATATCGTATGCAGTCTTATAGGATTGATGTTGGTGTTGCAAAACACTAGACATGGATGCCTGAATGTAACATCGGGCCATCTCATCGTTTTTGGCCCATTTGGTGTAAAGTTCCTTTTCTTCTTATGATGCATCCGGGCCAGGCTCATCAAGGGGGGTTTTGGTAAGGACATATTTATCTCTTGAAGCAGTCAGGACAATATCCAGGTTCCGTTTCCAGTCTACATAGTTGGATCCCACCAACTTATTCTGGTTGAGGATGGTCGCAAGTGGATTGAAAATATTTGAATTCATGCTTGAAAAACTGTAGCACATAACCATACATTCAATTAATGAATTTAAATGACATTAGGTTTTAGTATTCTAACAAAATTATGTGGGAATACTCATAACCACAAAATTCAGAATACATCGGAATCCCAATCTCCAGGGTATGCCTTCTTGGGGAGTGCAAATACCACCTAGATTAGTGCGGATCAAAAGTTGGTCAAAATTATTATTATGACTAACTATTCATGATCCCCATCATTCATTATTATCTAGGTATCTCATACCAAATAATGTATGACTCCCGATTGGATTTGGTTTCTAAAATAAATGAGGCAAATCCTTGGGGATACTACATCATTATTTTAGTTAAGTGTGACCCACCAACTAGCATTGTATGACAACCGTTATGGGCAGCTCCTCCTTGGGGAGTGGACCCCCGCCCCGTCTCACCAATACTATCCTTAGGAGATCCATATCTAGTAACCAGACAAATACTAGCCCCCCTGTGGGGAACGACCATTCTCAAGATGGTGCGAGGCTAATACTTTCCTTACAATGGACCTATGGTGGAAAACCATGGGGATTTTTTAAAATTAAATGCCCCGCTCCCACTTAATATTTTAGGATTGAGGATTTCCTTATAGGTATATGGGCCCTTATATATAGACATCAAATCATCTCATGATATGACCAATAATTGGTTCCAAGTCAAGTTATTTTATGGAAAGTCCAGTTTCTTAAATTAGTGTTACTAATGGGTCCATCTCATGGGCCCACCAACTCTAATTAGAACTCTTTCCAAAAATTAATTTGATTTGACCAATTTTGGAAATTGTTATGTTTGGATCAGATTTGGAAATATTCTAAAAATAAGCAACCATCCACAAATAGAAAGTGCTAATAAAAGAAACTAGTCCTCTCCTCCACATGGCCCAAGCGGAATCGACTTCTTGGACTTCTAGACTTTCCAAAACTTTGGGATTCCTCAAACTCTTTGGGCATCTCCAAAGCTCTTTGTTTAGGAGTCCAACTTCACTTTCTTTCTTCGTCCTGGACATCACCAGAATTTACAAATTATTGAAAAATTACATAAATTCCTATGCCTCAAGAATGAGACTTACATGGTAATCTAAATATGGAAATAAAAGGGCTATAGGGAAATTCACCATGCCTTGCCCTTTCACGGGAAACCAAGGAAACCATGATGCCCTTTACACTTAGCCACAAATAAACCAATAACCACATAAAAGAAAATAAAAGTCGTGGGCCATATGGAGAGGACATTATTACATGCAAGTTAGTATCTCATACAACTCACAAAACATGCTGCCACTTCGATATAAAATACTCTTCGTAGAGGGGGTCCGGGGGAGTCCCTCGGCGGTGGTTGAAGGATACCATCCATCATCACATGATGAAAATCCCGGACTTCTAAAAAAATAAATCCAGCAACCCGGTCCGCTCGAGCGGACTAATGTTCGCTCGAGCGGACTGGTCCAGAACCTGGTCCGCTCGAGCGGATGGAGGTTCGCTCGAGCGACCTGCTCGGAAATTTGCAGAAAATTTTCCATTCTTGTCCGAACCAGCCCCTTTGATAGCATTCATATCAGATACAGAAGGCAAACAAAAATCAAATCTGATCCTTACAAAACCCTAGGTCTAACCATTTCACATCTCATGCAAAGATTAGATCTAGGTTGCTGATCTAACATGATTAGAGATGAGGTAAGTCTCTGATACCAATTGTTGGAAATTGGTGGGCCTCGTGGATGTTATCTCAAGACTTTTGACCCACTTTAATCAGGGATCAAACGTCCATAAGGCCATCAACCATATCCAGGATGCAATCCCTCATACTCTTATACCATATACAGCAATATTACAAGCAACACCATGCAAAAATAATCTACGAAAGATTAGAGAAGCAGATTATACCTTTGCTGTCCGGTTGTTCTTTGATGGAGAAGAAAACAACTTTAGTTCTCCAAGACCTCTTAGCCTTCCACGCTATGGCCCGTATCAGATCTCTTCTCTAAAGGAGATGGGTGGGATCTCCTAAAGAAAACAACTAGAAGTTCTAAAGGAAACTAGAAGAGAACTAGAAGGAGAAGAGAAGTATGTGCAACTCTTGCACAAAGGGATTTTGGGCGTGAATTCCAAGGATAGAAAACCCAGCCCTTTGTTTCTCCTTTTATAGTATTAAGCAACCTCCTTCTCTTGTACTAATTGAAATAAAAGTCTTACTTCTACACAAAATAGTAACCTTACTATTACCACTATTAGAAGTCCCACTTCAAATAGAAATAGTAACTTCCTAATTCCTTCATCTTAGAGTTCTAGTAGGATAAGTATCTTTCCAATAACTTGGGCTAGCGTGGGGACCACTAGGGATTCCATAGAAAGCTGGCTCCAACTGGGACACGTGACCCCACATCTCATGTGTAATCCGGGCCCACAGTTAATTGCAAATAAACACCACTATATAAATGCAATTGCACTCCAGTCTTAGGAATAAATTACAATGAAGACCCTAAACTTCCCGATTATCACAATTAAGCCCCTCTATCAATATCCATGGATTAACTGGACTAATAATGTCCCGCCAATTTAAATCCACATCTTATTATCCTTGAGCTCCAATTAATCACAGTGATCATCAGTTCCATCCAATTAACTCTTAATCGAGATGGGTGCGCACTTACTAATGATAAATCCATTAATTGGCACAAGGGGATAATATAGATAGATTCCATCTTGACCATTGGATGTTCCCACAGTCCTACTACCACGTACCCAAGACACCGAGGTGTTGACCTACAGTTGGCCTCACTCATTGGTGACTCAAAGCAAATGAATAGATAGAAACTTGAGTTCATCAATGTCTCAGGATTGAGAGCCTATTGTTAGGCAATTATGAGAGCAAACCTTAAACTCGAGACAGTATTCCATAAGGTGCTTCTCATGGTCCTTCAATACATCCAATGTACCAGCACCGTGATCCAGAATCTTACATTCTAATGATCGAGACAAATCACACTATCTTATAGTGATCAAAGCGCTGCAACCTTATAAGATGAGATGCCCAGTCTCATCACCGGTTGTGAAGATGTTTAAGTATAAGATTTGTGACAAATGTCTCCTGTGTGTGGATCTCATCCATACACATATATCACATCTAATATACTAATGGGACCCGGTTCATCTCATGAACCATTTATGTCATTTGTATTGGTCATGTGCATTAAGTAATAAAACACCATTCATCTCATGAAAGGAAAGCATGATATTATTGATAAATAAAGAAATTAATCAGTTTATTACATCATATGATGGATTGAGTCCATACAATCTAACACTTACAACTGGCACAGTCTGTGGGAAGCGATTGAATCAAAATCTTAAACATCATGCCTTCGAAAACCAGAAACGATGAAGGATCATCAAAGGCCTTACCGCCACCGCTAGCGTTGGTATCACAACCACCATTAGTGTTGTCACAGTTACCATCGGTAGTACAAGGGCAATTACCGCCGGCCCCTCGCCAGAGAAAATATGGGGGAAAGTTTGTTGCTGTGGAAGGACCTATGCCTCAATCAGGTTCATCGTCGAAGGGGGTGATAACACCTCCCTGACAAGATAACCCTCAGATGGCACCTCCCTAGCAGAATCTTTCCCCACCAGAGGTTCCCCGGCGAAATAAATCTCCAACGCCGGCCAGATCTCGTTAGTCCCATCTTTAGATTGACGACGATGACGAAGACGACCCTCTCCTCACGGATATCAGGGCCCAAAACCTTATTATACAAGAGCAGGATGAGATTCCTTGGCTCCAGCAGTAGCTCCAGGAAAGAGAGAAGACCTTGGTTCCACCCCCTAGACGCAACCGAGGTCCTTCGGCAGGACTGGATTTGAGGCAAATCCTAAATACCAAAAGGTGCGACTGAGCCTACGACGAAGGCTCGAGTAGCAACCCCTTGGATGACAACTCAAAGAGGTCAAGACAGAGATCGGAGGTCAACGACGATTTGAGGGAATGGCTTGATCGACAAGTAAGGCAAATAGTCCAATGGAACTTGGAGGTGGTGGGTTTCACCAGAAATCGGCTAAACGCCTTTGAGATAGAAGACCTCCCCCTAAAATGGTTCTGCGCACTTCCAGAGGGATCGATTTCGAGCTGGTGGTAGCTTCGAAATTCCTTCGTGGAAAAGTTCCAAGCTCACAGGATCATCCCAAAAACAAACGATGACCTGATGGCTATCCGAATGAGGCGAACCGAGAGCATCACGTAATTCGCCAAGAGATTTTGGACTGTGTACAGTCAAGTTGGAGATGCCACGGATACAATGGCAATCAAGTCCTTCAAACAGGCTCTGTTGCCAGGCAACGAGCTTCGAAGGGACTTAGTTCGGTTCCCTATGGTCACGGTGAAAGCACTGATGGCCCGGGTGAACCAATTCTTGAACAAGAAGAAGACGAGGCTGAACTCAGGAAAGCTTCGGCCTCTGGCAAGAAGATAGAGCCTCTAAGAAAGACAAGAAATTGTCTCGGAGAGAGGAGGCGTACCGAAACGAGGCATCACCGAGCTCAGCAGTGAACTCGGTCTCCACCTCAGGGTTCGGAAAGAAGTCCAACCCAGCTGCGGTCTCCAATAAGGCTGAGAGCACGGTCTTCACGGAGCAGATCCACAAGCTCCTTGGCAAGATCAAGTCTTAGTCATTCTTCAAATGGCCGCAACCAATGAAGGGTGATCCATCCACTCGAGACCAAAACAAGTTCTGCGCTTACCACAAGCAGAATGGACACAGAACTGAGAACTGCAAAGCCTTCAAGTTCCACCTCGAGAAGCTCGTCATGGATGGACACCTGAAGGATTATATCAAGGAAGAAGGCAATTCGACTCATCGGTGCCGAGATGATGATCAAGACAGTGATGAGCCTGGGGGCACCATTTCACGAAGCTGAGAGTTCCGAGCTCATAAACTTCTTGTTACAGAACATGGAAGTGAGCTCGGTATTCGTTAGAGAAGGATTTCTAGACTTACGTTACAGTGGTTGTTATAGAACATCCACTCAGGCCCCTTTATAGAAAGGCAGGTTTTTCTGGAAAAACAGCAATAAAAACCCGAGTCTTGGCAGATTTCACGGTGGAGCTTGTTTCCCTTAGTTCGGCACCAAGACAGCTTGGAACTGAACTGGGGGGCAATGAGCATGATTGTGGAGTTTTCGAAACCAAAGAAGAACGACCTCGAAAGCAGTTTCTTGGTTCGTCATGAAGCATAACGGTGAAGTCACCGAGACCAAAGGAGAACGGTGAAGTTCCTTGGTCTATCACCAAAGGCCTTCGTCGATGGGTCCTCAAAAGGGCAGGTACGACATAGTCATCCAATCTCCAAAAGGAACTTCCAATTGGTGACGAACCAATTAAGCGGAGACTACTGAACTGGACGAAAGGATGGCGGCCTACCTAACCCAATCAAAGCAGATCGATCTTGATGGCAAGGCGGTTCATAAAATCTGGCTGAAAGCAGCTCGGTTTTGATAACCTAGCACCGAACTTAGCCCATTCAAAGTGGTCTCGGTCGCCAGGCAATCAACATACAGACTTGAGGACATGGATGGTAAAGAGTAACCATTGCCTGCGATGCACCTTAATCTTTCAATTCTCGCTAAGTTGCAGAACTCGGCAACAACCTACCTAACTGCTATGGAGCATAAGGGAAATGAAGAAAGACCTTAAACAGTTAAGTTGCACCAAGTTACGGAACTCGGTGTTCATCTCGGTGGAGTAGTGAGTTCGGTTATGGAACCAACTATGCGAAACACCAATTCAAAGAGCTTGATGGTCACCCCGGTGGAGTAGCGAGTTCGGTTATGGAACCAACTATGCGAAACACCAAGTTACAGAACTCGGTGACCACCTCGACGATATAAGTTCGGTTACAGAACCAACTATACGCCAACACTAAGTTACAGAACTCGTGGCTACCTCGGTATTGTAAGTTCGGTTATGAAACCAACTATACAAAACACCAAGTTGTAGGACTCGGTGGCCTCCCCAATTAAATGAGTTCCGGTTATTGAACCGAACTCGATTACTTAAGCAAATGTTCCGGTTGATGAACCGAACTCAAACATGTATAGAACTCTATTATGAAATTGGGACCAAGCACATGTAATACTCAAAGAAATGTTTGATTGCAAGCATAGAAAAAAGAAGAGTTTGTATTCATTGAATAAACAAAAGTATAGAACTCAGCGTTACATTATGAAGAAAAAAGAAGAGAAGAGAAACACCAAAAACAGCTTTAGGAAGCAGCACCACCAGTCTCGATCACAGGAGGAACAACCTCGGCAGGAGGATCTTCGGAAGAAACACCAGACGGAGAGACAGTCAAAACAGTCTTAAGGGGAGCCTCAGAGGAAGAAGGGGCAAAACTTGGCTCAAGCGCCAAACTCGAGAACTTGGGTGGGTTCTCATATATTGGGTGGTCCTAAGTGATCCCTGCTTCTTTTAGAGCAGCTCGGCACCCAAGCTCGAACAAATACGAGCTTATCTTTTCAACTTGAGCATCATAGTCTTTCGTCGCCGCATCCACCCCGTCTTGGAAAGCGGCTTTGGTCTCGGCCTGGACTGAGGTTTCAAGATCGATCTTTTGCTTTAACACGGCCTCGAGTTTGGTCTTCTGCTTTGCCAGCTCGGTCTCAAGCTCGGCTGCTCTCCTCCCCTTAACCTCGGTCGCCGTCTCAATTTGTGGGTCCTGGCCTTCAGTCTGCAGATTTCAGCCACTGCCGTGTCCATCTCAGTAGCAAGGCCAGTGTTCCTCTCGGCTTCCTCCTTTAGCCTCTGATTGCTCGCCTCTAAAGCTACGGTGAGCTCGTCCTTCTCTGCCTCCAGCTGCAAAACCCTAGTGGCATTCTGGCGAGATCTGCCCAAAACGACCTGGATCCTCTGCACATTCTGTAAAAGGAAACAAACGTCAGAGAAATAGCCGAAATCAAGCACTTAGCAAAAATTGTGGAGAAATAAACTCATGGAGATAGCCGACTGAAGTGACGACAACAGCAGTCCCACGTCATCGATCTTCCTATGCTTCTCTATGTCGTGAGGAAGGGCGCAAGCTTTGGAAAGTGCGGCGATGGCCAAAGGGTTGCTGGCAACCCGGTCCTCCACGTTCAGAGGCCTCCCAGGTTCAATCTGAAGGCTCGGCCTCCACGGGGCCGGACCAGTAGGCTGAGAAACCGAGACTAGCCTGGAACCTTGCCCCATTGAGCCCTTAGCCCTTGGCCTCCTCTCTGGCGAAGCTTTCTCCCTTGCAGCATTGGCAGGACTTTGCCGAGCCCCTGAACTTGGGCCCTCAGATCTGGGCCTCTTCTCCAGCCGACCCCCTTCCCTTGGGTTTTCGGCAGGGCGCTCCCGAACCCTTGTACTTGAAGAAGTAATAGGAGCGGGGGTGGAGGACCAGTGGCACCCGAGGATGCGGAGGCGGGAGTAAGATTGACAGCAGGGTGCATGGAGGTAGGGGGAGCTTGGCTTTCAAAAAATCTAGTCGCCAGATCTTTAGTCTTCAAGGCAGGTCGGCGTCGCTACATGTTTTCCTCTCTTTCTTCCGAGCTGGGAGAAGTGTACGCCTTGACAACTTGGAGCAAGTTTGTGGCTTCCGATTCACCAGGCGATGCAGAAGCCTCGGCACCTGGACCTGCTCGGAGCTCGTTCCGGTCAAGGCCAGCACAGGCTCCTCCTTCTCCAAGGGCTGGCCGGGCCTCCTCTTAATGTATGAATGATATCTCGGCTCGTACCCTAGGAGATCCCAAGCAGCTCGCCCGTGATGACATTGGTAGTTGTGCACAGCCTTAAGCCAAGTATCGTTTCTCTTCCAACCGACTCGGTTGGCCTCTCGCCTCCTCTGACTGACATTTGCACGGCCAACGAGGAAACGTTAGCTAGACATAACAAGAAAAAAGAAAATACAAGAACTCAAAAGGGGTCGGTATTTACTCGGAGGAGTCCCGAAGCGACGAGGGACTTTGCATAACCTTTCCAACTCGGTCTCGGCCTTCCCGAGCTCACAGTTACCCGAGACGAATATGCGGTCATCTCCGGCATGTCTATTGGAATCCTCCAAATCAACGACGAAGGGTTGCCGTCTCGGCCTTCCCCGAAGATAATAGCGGTCATCATCCCCTACGGATTTACACAAGTCGTAGATATCTTCGATGTCATGGACACCGAGAATCTTATTGAGCTTGGCGATGCCTATTATTATTTTGAAACTATTGGGCATTAGCTGGTAGGGACAAAGGTTCCACTTTCTAAGACAGATCTGGAGAAGAACGTGGATGGGAAACCTAACCCCGCCTTCGATCACTGTAACCAATGGAAACGGCATCCAGCCGTTGTAGAAGGTGTAGCCGTCAAGGCTCTTAGGGTCATCTAATCTGACCTGAACGTCGTCGGGTATCTTATACATGGCTTTAAACTAGACTAAGGCCTCCGGGGTATCTAGCCAATGCCTGTAAATCCCCATCTCTAAGCTTGAAGAAACTGAGAAGGCAGAGACGAAGCTTGAAAAAGAGAGGGGCAGAAACCCTAACAAGAGAAATGAAGAAGAATGAAGAAGAAGAGAACTCACAAAAGGGTAAGGACTCGAAGAATTCCGGACTTAGACTCGCTAGATCTGGGCTCCGACGACTTCTCTTCGGCAGGGATTCTCTTCTAATGGATACCGACAGTAAAAGAAAGAAAGGGCGGGCACCCATATATATAATGGAGAAAGAGCGCACTTTTTGAATTTCGGAGACGCACCTCGAGTGCTGCGCGCGTCCCTTCAAGCCGATTGGATAGCTAACCAGGCGAAGACACGTAGTGCCACCAGTACGTCTTTTGCGTCGATCAATGTGCCCTATTTATTACCTCGGGTAGATGAAGCGGCGAAGAAACATAATGATAGAGATCAAATGTCAGTAGCCGACACCAAAGAAAAATACAATACAAGCTTCAAATACCGAGATCATTCTAGCTTCGGTAAAGGTACCAGCTCGGCATACCCTGGTCTCGATGGGATTGTTCTAACTTCGGTAAAGGTACTAGTTAGGCATGATACATCTCGGTAATAGTGCCACTCCCATCATAATATTTAGCTTCCGACCTCAAAGAGTTAGAGAACTCTAAGAAGTAAGAAGCTAGGGGCAATTGTGTGGGATGTTTCATAATACAGAGATTACCCTAGTTTTGGTAAGAGTACCAACTGGGTCTCGGCTTTATTCATCTCGACAATAGTGCCAATGAAGATATCCTCACAGTACCGAGACCGTCATAGCTTCGGTAAAGGTACCAACTCGATATGACTTGGTCTTGGTGAGATTGTTCCAGTTTGGTAATAGTACCAAGCTCGGCATAATCCAGCTTACAATTGTGCTTGGCCTCGGTGCCATCCTCAATTCGGTCGACCGAGACAAGCACCGACTCTCAACCAGTGATAACTGTCTCACGTTACAGAACGTGTCAGGAGATAAGGACATGTGCCGGATAAAGATAAGTAGTTATCATTACCTGGTGGTTACGTCCCTTCCAAGATGTCAGGGTAAGATTTGATGGGATTCAACCACTAATAGATCAAGGTATGGTTCGATGGGACAGTACCTCCACCTACCTCTACTAAGGAAAGGCCTGATGGGACTACCGCCTATATATATGCAAGAGGTAAACCTAAGACAGGTATGCGAACACTACATACTATCCTTTTGTTTCTCCTTTCTCCTCACTCACCCTTTGTTTAGTGACTGCACTAACTTAGGCGTCGGAGTGCCTTCAACTGATAGCAGCCAGGGGCTCTGACCTTTCTTTCTCCTTCTTTTCAGGTTCCAGGCATTTGATCCTTCTCAATCCTTCCCAATCCTTCCTAAGAAGTTTTATAGGAAACATTATGTCCATTCAATCGAGTCCGTAATATTTAGGCACTTATAGCCCCCATCCTCTCCATCTCCATCCAAGGTGATTCTAACACTGGTTTTAAGGTTATTTTTTTTTTCCGGTTTGGTCTAAATTAAATATCAAAATATAATATGAAGGTGCTGATAATAGAATTTTAGACTAGAATTATAGCTGATTCCACATTGTGTAGTTAGCTATCCATCAGCACAAGCAGACGTGCAAAGGTGTAAATGAGCCATGGTAAATTGAGAAACTTTTTTGTACCCGATGACTAAGAGATGAGATGGACCAAACTAACAATTACCACTGCTGCTTTAAGATAAGATGACATCAATGAGTTACTAATTTCACTGGTTGCAATAAAAGAAGAGTTGTGGGGGTTAAAACAACAGCAGCAGCGACAACAACATCATGGAACAAGAGCCCTCCATTGTCCAAGATTAGCAATCATCCAAGATTAGGAAGAGAATCTTCATTTATTTTCCAAATCAATTTTGTCATCATCAACAATCCTTATAAAACTCGACAACCCTAATCCTAAAAAGAGAAATTAACATCCTATGAAACCCCATCAAAGCTTCCTCCCATGGATGACCCAAAATTTCTAAAAAAAAACCTTAAACACCACCACATTGCATGATTCAAATCAATGACCCCAACCCCTCTCTATACATATTGCCATTGACACTTCACACCCCCATTTTCTTCTTTAATTCTTCTTGACCACAATGCAATCAATGCATCAAAAATCAAAGGATGTAGTTATCACTTGAAACTTCTCAAAAGAAAGATCTAAAATACCCAAAACACCCTCTTCTTCTTCTTCCTTGATAGTTCAGACCACCCTAGCCTAGTGCATGAAAAGCTGGCAAGAAGAACCCTTCCTTTCCTTACAAGAATCCAAACCCACATCAGAAAACCTCCTCCAGATCCAAACCCTTCATTCTCTCCTCACCCTCATCCTTCTCAATCTCCCTCACCAACCTCTCAAACAACCCCACCTCGCACGGCAGCACCAGCCCTCCACTCATCTGTAACCCAAACTCCTCCTCTGCCCTCTCCAGCAGCGACACGAAAACGGGCAGATTCAAGAACCGGGTTGGGATCATGAACTGCCGCTCCTCAACCCCAACGTACATGGTGAAGAACCTAGGCGAGACTTGTGGTTTGGACGAGTCAGACTCGTTCAAGTTGTAGAAGTGCGAGTGGGTGCTCTTGGACCTCCACATTTGCATCACTTGTTCCAGTTTCACGATCTGACGAATCGTATCCATCGTAATGACTAGAGATAGAAAGAGAGATTTAGAGATTCTCTGTTGCTTGTTCTGAGATGGAAGGAAACACAAAACAGGGGGGAGAGATATTTTTAGAGGGAAGGGAGGAGAGAAACTAGAAATTCCTAACCGTTAGTAAGTGACACGAAATAGGAGTCCGGATCCTACTACAGTCCTAACTAGAGTAGAGTTTTGGTTTGGATCTGCTTCTGCTCTGTGTTTGTAACTCACGACAAGTTCATGAGCTGTTTTTAGGGGATCTTGCTTGAATTGAAGTTTAAATTTAAACTACGGCAAAATCAATCTAAAATGATTGACTTTTCTTGGCAATTTATATTTATGTATTTTATAAGTGCTATATCTCACTACAGAAGAAGAAGATGATGATAAATAAGTATATAAATAAATAAAAAAAAGTTAGTTTATCAATCTTGTATAGTGATGATGTTAAATAAATATATGGTTCATTCCATTTAAAAGTGAAGATTAAAGGTGATTTTTTAACAGACTTACGTGTTAAGTGATATCCAAATGTCAAGGGAGTGATGATTGACTTATATGTCACAAATGTCACTCTTGAGTTGGGATGCAAACGGGCATCCGATTCTCTGATTATCCAAAGATTTCGATTCATAAATTGGTTTGGGTTTAGAAGTTGATTCAGGTCCCGATTGTTAAATGACTTCAGGTTTAGAAGTTGATTTAGGTTCCAATTGTTAAAGGGGTCCGGGTCTGGTCTATATAACTTGAGAACTGTGGACCCATGTCCTAACATATAACTCTTTAATATTGCAAACAGTAGCTCAAAATCACCTTTTGTTAAATGTTTTTATGTTTAATCCTAGAGATAGTAGACTTGATGCATTATTATAAGTTGAATGATATCCTTATTTCGAGAAAAAAACTAAATGAAAAAGTTGAAAAGAAATTCGAACCAATTTTGGAACTAGATTACGGTCCTCTAGTTGGACCCATCGGAACCGGGTCTTGATCCAACAGATAGGTTCCGAGTTGGAATCAAACTCAAAACCAGAATCATTATTTAGAGACGCCTTTCGGTCGGGGTCCAGCGTAGTTCCAACCAGGAACCGTTCTATTTACAACCCTACTCTTGAGTATCATGACCTATAGAATTATTATAATTCAATTATAGTTTCCAAAACCCTTCATGTACACACTAGCAAAACATGCCCGTGTTTAGCAATATGGCAATATAATTCATAATATTAAAAATAATAAAATTCTTCAAAATATTTAGAGACGGCTCTAGGTTCAGGTTCAATATAGTTCAGACTTGGAACTGTCCCATTTACAACCCGACTCTTGAGTGTCATGACCTATGTAATTATTATAATTCAATTATAGTTTCCAAAACCTTTCATATACCCATGTTCGTTGCCCCAAAGTGCAAGGGCGCAATGTAACTAAATTCTGGTGAGTACGGGGTCGATCCACATAGAGCTTTAGAGATATGGCTTTCCAACTTTGTCACCAGCACTAAATAAAATCTAATTCTAGCCTAAAATCTAGAAAAGTACATTATCATTCCTACTTTAAATAATTAAATACATTTCCAAAATGAAAATTCCTAAATCTAAAATCCCAATCTAAAAGAAAATTCAAACCACTGCAAAAGAAAACACAAATTAGAACAACATGTTAGAAAGTTACTAAAATAAAACTTGTTAAAATTAAACGTAGAAACAAACAAATGAATAAAAAACAAATAGAAACAAATCTTCATTAGATCTAAGTAAAGTCAAAATCAATCAAATCTCCCTACTTCCTAAAAATAAAAATCTAAGTTTAGAAACTTTCCTACATTAGAATGCTAAGTTATAATTGAAACTTGGTTAGACAACTAAGTTAGATTCACTTGCCTAAATTAATGAACTAAGTTTATCAACTTCCTAAAGTTAGGAACTTTCCAAAAATAAAGATTTTCAGATCACCACAATTTAGAAAGCATGAAAGTTAGATATCAACTATGTTAGAATTTCCAAATCTTAAGAAACTTTCTAATTTTAAAATCTTCAATTAAAACAAGTTTAGAAAGATCTTTTGATTTTGAAAATTATCTAAAATAATAAAAACACAAATAAAGAAACTAATCCTAATGTTAGAAAATTTGTATAATTAGTAATGCAATGTATGCTATGCTATGTAGAAAATTCCTAAAAATAACTAGAATGCAGTGCTGAAAGTATGCATGATTTTCACCTATCCTAATGCAACCTAAAACTAAATTTAATGGTTGGAATCTAAACTAGAATGATGTATGAATCAAACGAGAAAAATGGAAGCGAAAAACACTTTAAGATGAAAAAGTTATGCATGACCTATATGCTAAGACTGTGCGGAATTTCTGCACACAGGTGGGTCCAACCGATAATTTTCATGCCACTAGTTCACCTTCTTACCGAAATTATTTTTTCATGAAATTTTGCGACATGGAACTACACTCATTAAACTTCAATATCTCCAAGTTTCATTAGGAAAATCCATTGATTTGATCTGGTTACCAATTTCAAACTTTTAGACAAAAATCTGTATGCAAATTCTTTTATTGGTATGTGAAGGGACCCGTCCCTATAAATACCTAGTGGGACTCAGTTTGACCAAGTCAACCCTAGGTCACCCTAATTGATAGGTAATTAGCATGGATAGTTGAGTAATTCCCTATTAATTGAGCATAGTTTATAGGATTAGGACCCTCTTGAGATTTGTAGAACCATTAGGAGTCTAGTTGAATTCCCCTAGAATTAATTAGTTGGTTAGAAGCCCTTAGTTGTAAATCCCAAATAATAAAGGGTTTCCTTTAGAGAATTGTGCAACCAACCTAGAGTGACCAAATTACCCATAGCCTTATCCATTATCCTATTAACTATAAGAGGGTACTCTAGCTCCACCAAAATTATTTCCCTTCAAATTAGAAACCCAAACATCCTAAATGGCCTTAGGCTCCTTCATTATCAACCACCCAATTAAAGACTCTTTAGTCATCACATCTATGGTACCTGAAATACCCTTAGGCTCCTTGATTAGCAACCACTCAAATGAGGGGAGTTTGACCAATGAGCTTAGGTACCGAAACTACCCCCATCCTTATCTTTTATTTCAATAACCAAGCCAAGCTCTCCTTAGTCATTTCACCTAGACTACCTAGAATACCCCCATCCTTATCCATCACTCCCATTTACCAAGAGAGGGCATTCTAGACAATTCGCCCTAACCCAAAGGCTATATATACGTAACTCCCTCCAAGCTCCCCAATGTTTCATACTCTCCTCCCTCTTATCTCATTCCATTCCCTCCCATCTCTCTTTAATTAAAGAATTAGGGTTCTTTCCTTAGATCTAAGACTTCTAACTTCAAGAAGAGAAGGCTCTCATCAAGATCAAGCTATCTCTAAGTTAGGGAATCCATCTCATCTCCTAGATATCTCTTTCCTCTACAATTAAAGGTAATCTCATCCCCTCTTCCCAATTCCTTATAGAATTATTTTCTTCTCTTAGAATTCCCCTTTCTAATGCACTTCTCTCTTTGGGAATGAGTGTAGGGACTATAGATCAGGCCATTGGAGTGATCTTAGAGGTTTTGGAGTGGAGCTTAAGCTAATTGTAGAGTTTCTTCCTAATTGGGCAAGTAGACATGCTTAGATTTTTTTAATTAGTTTGATTAACTTACTTAGATTGATAATTAATGTCTGAATGGTTATTGGATTTGATATCTATAATTGGATGATTGAATGGATGCTATGAAGTATAGATCTATTTCTTTCTAAGCCTTTTTATATGTTTTTGATCATTGATGGATGAGAATCCATCATTTGGAAGATCAATGGCCCACTTGTGGTCGAATTATGATGTATGAGGAGGGTTTGATGTTTGGAGATGTATTGAGTAGATCTAGGATAGAATTGATGGAAATTGATGGAAAAATGGAAGAGGCAGAAATCTGGAAATGTGGAATCCGTGTGTACTCGATCGACCAGGCTAGCAAGGATGTCGATCGGGGACACTACAGACTTCACATAATCGGAAGCAGGTCTATCGGGCCAATTTGCACAGGTTCAGTGCATCCGGTCGAACAGTTATCCAAGATGTCGACCGGGTCCACTACGTAGCTAAAGGTTACTGGTAGGTCAGTCCCCAGGTCTCTCTGTGTAGCCAGTCGACTAGGCTATCCATGATGTCGACCGGCCACACTATGAAATCCTAAATAGATGATTGTCTAAGAGGCTCTTGTCAGATGGTCTGTAATATACCCAGTCGACCAGGCCATCTAAGATGTCAACCCGGTACACTGCAGACAACCACTTCCTAGATTCTATTCCTTTTATGATTCGATCATATGTGGGCCCCGTTTGCCTTCCATTTGGACTGTTTAAGATATGCTAGACACGAGTCAAGGGCCGAGCTTAACCTTGACCCATGTAGCTGCCTAAGTACGGTCTTGGGTTATAGGATGGAACTCGATTCCGTACCAATGGTTGTCCTTGGATGTCATGCACCTGCAGGAGCACTAAGGATAATTAATAAACATCAATGACTCCTTCGGTTACTATTTTTGGTGAAGTGGGACCCTGGACCTGAAAAAAAGGGCAACAATTATGGTAGATTAAGGCATATGGTGCCTATATTGTTATGGATGGACACCAAGGCTGGCTGGTAGGTTCGAACTGTGGATGTTAGACCTCAGAGAGTATTAGAAATCAGGGCATTGCACTTAGACTCTGATTCACAATATTCATGGTTCGGATTCAAGTAGAAGTCAGGGCATTGCACATAAAGTCCTAACATAGAATATTAGGAACATAACGGTAGATATTAATGGAAGGACCGAATAACGGGATAATATTAATTAAGCGTATAGAGAAGTGAAGAATATGAGAATACACATTATTAGCTGTTGAGAGTCACGAGGATGGATTAGCGGTACTCGAACTCTGTGACTCATACCCTTGACTAGTATCGTCCACAATGAAATAGTAAGGCGGTTCGGTTTGGAATAACCCCACATGGTGACATGGATGATATATGATTAGACGGCCGGCAGACTCCGGTAGTATATGTGTATTCATGGCCGGCTGACTTCAGTAATGCACATATGTGGGTATATATGCATTCGTGGCCGGCAGACTCCGATAATGCATATATGCGTATAGTAGGTACCTTTGGGGTATTGAGAAAGCTGGCGCTTAGATTGGGTACAATGAGAGCTGATGATATGATAAATGGTTATGAGTATAGTAGGTACCTACGGGGTACTGAGACAGCCGAACACGCGGGACCCGGGTGCAGTGGACATATATGATGGATACAACACATAATATAATGACCGGGTCATGGCCATGGAAATGGATATGGATATGGATGTCAATGGACGAGATGGATACAAGTATATGATCCTATTCGATGGGACGACAACGATGGGTTGCCATGATCCCCATGGTTGATGTTCATCGATGATTGATGGGATGATGATGATGGGCTGACTCCGACCTCCCATGTTTCTTGTACTTCAACTGCGGATGCACCTTTATGAGCTTCTATGGATATATATGAGATGTATGATTATCATGATATTGTGGATATGGTGGTATAGTGCTTGTAGCTACATACGTGGATATTGTTGGATCGAGAAACGTTGGATATGGACATGGTAGTACTACTCCCCAGGTCATCTCTATTGCTGGTGATACTTATATACTTGCTGAGGATAGAGCTGGTCTACTGATGATGATACTCTTAGGCTGTGTACGTTGTAGATATCTTTAATGTTAATTATGAGACGATATTGATGTTGATGGCTTCTCTTATTCACATGATATGTTGTATTATACATCTGTTATATTGTGTTATTCCTATCTCTTTTATTGATCATGCACTACACTCCACATCGTTTCTCGTAGTGCTCTGATATCTTATCTGTATTACCGAGGTACTAACCATACAAGTACAGCTAGGATCAGGCATGGCCTTATCCCCTATCTGTTATTGTAAGGTATTGCCATCTAAACATGCTTACTTCCCTGGCTCAACGAGCCTAACCCAATAATTGGTGCTTTCAGGTATCTCTCTCCTTTCGTTGCATTGGTTGATTGCTTGGCGGCTGTTCGTTGCCGTAGGGTCCGGAGAGTGATGCAGTCAGTGCATTGAGATGCCTCTATCACTTAGAGTTTGCTATTTCCTTTCTCTTATTTGTAGCTAGCCGTGTTGGCCTATAATTGTACTTAGTTTAACTTCGGAAAGTACCTTTGTAATATTTTAAAATGAAATACAATTGTAGGGCATTGCACATTTACTTGCTTATATGAGATTCACATTTGCTATCATATTGGATTTTCTTATTCTCTTTTGGTACTTTCATGTAATGTCCTGGGATTCGAGGCACCTAGATTTCAAGTGCAGTATGTGCTCAAGCAATTGAAAATCCAACCTCCCAGAATCTTTTTTCTTTGAAATTTTTATGGTTCAAAGTTCTTTTATTAAACCATAATTCTTCCAAATTTTACATAAAAATGAAAATTCTGAGTCACGTTTCAAATTGTCAAGACTCGGACCAGAAACCACGCTGTATGCTGTCTTTTTGTGCAGTCTAATTTTCTATCCGAATTTAATCTTTTTATTTCTATTTGGAACACATAACTTTTAGATATGAGAGTTAAATCTCCAGCAACTAGAACTCATTATAAAACTCTTGAATATGATTATGCATGCTCATAAACCTAATTCCAACCATAAACCATGGAAAAGAAGAACATGAAAACACAACTAGAGTGTATATATATATATATATATATTTATTTATTTATACATAAAACAATATGGAGACAAAGAATCTAAATGTAGTATTTGCAAGAATTTAAATGTAGTGAAAGACAAGAAATTAAATGTAGTGCAACTGAAATTTAAATATAATCTTGCAATGAAATTAAATGTAGTTCAAGTAGTGAAATAATCCTCTCAAAAATTCTTTCTTAGTACAATCTCGAATCACTTCAATTATGCCCTCATGAACTTGGGTCGTCAATCCAAGCACAAAAATAAACAACATAAATAAAGTATCAAGCATAAACCATAAGATGAAAATAATGAGAATGATCACTTTTACTAACACATTGATTCATTTACATAAGAAAGATAATCTTATTTCTTCTCCTTGGATCCTATTTCTTCTCATAGAATTTTTAGCTTTGCTAAGTCTTACCTTCTTTCTCTACAATTTTTTGGAAATTCCTTATGAGCATATTTGGTAACGGTCCTTGGTGTGGATTCCTTTCCATTTTTTCCTTGTAGCAAGGAAAACCCACGTTTGGTTAACTTCTGTAGCAAGGAAAGTGGCTTTCCAGAATCCTTGGGAGCAAATATTTTAGCGGTCCGACCTCCCTCCCTCCATCGGATCCCTTAAATCCGTAATTTTTAAAGGGGGTATAAAATGAAAAATCAGCACTAAAGAAAATCGAGAACCTGAAAATACGAGACTCTTCGCGCGATCTCTGCCCTCTTGACGAAGATCGCTGCTTGCTTTCTCTTCGACGTCATCCGTCCACTCGTTTTCAGTTAGGGAACGCTTGTCTCTGTTTCTCCATCTTTCTTCCTCCTTCTATCTCCTTGTCTCTCCTTGTCTATCAGTCATGGCTTCAAAGGGCAACCAATTTTATTTTTTTTGGAAAACGACTGTTTTAGGGCTCTTGATGAATTAATTTTAGATTATTTTCCTCTGTCTCTGTTTCTCCATCTTTCTTCCTCCCTCTATCTCTCTGTCTATCGGTCATGTCTTCAAGGGCAACATCTTTTTTTTGGAAAACGACTTTTTTAGGGTTCTTGATGTTAGATTGTATGGACTCAATCCATCATATGATGTAAATAAACTGATTAATTTCTTTATTTATCAATACTATCATGCTTTCCTTTCATGAGATGAATGGTGTTTTACTACTTAATGCACTTGACTAATACAAATGACATAAATGGTTCATGAGATGAACCGGGTCCCGTTAGTATATTAGATGTGATATATGTGTCTGGATAAGATCCACACACAGGAGACATTTGTCACAAATCTTATACTTAAACATCTTCACAACCGGTGATGAGACTGGGCATCTCATCTGATAAGGTTGCAGCGCTTTGATCACTATAAAATAGTGTGATTTGTCTCGATCATCAGAATGTAAGATTCTAGATCACGGTGCTGGTACATTGGATGTATTGAAGGACCATGAGAAGCACCTTATGGAATACTGTCTCGAGTTTAAGGTTTGCTCTCATAATTCCCTAGCAATAGGCTCTCAATCCTGAGACATTGATGAACTCAAGTTTCTATCTATTCATTTGCTTTGAGTCACCAATGAGTGAGGCCAACTGTAGGTCAACACCTCGGTGTCTTGGGTATGTGGTAGTAGGACTATGGGAACATCCAATGGTCAAGATGGAATCTATCTATATTATCCCCTTGTGCCAATTAATGGATTTATCATTAGTAAGTGCGCACCCATCTCGATTAAGAGTTAATTGGATGGTACTGATGATCACTGTGATTAATTGGGGCTCAAGGATAATAAGATGTGGATCTAAATTGGTGGGACAGTTTTTAGTCCAATTAATCCATGGATATTGATAGAGGGGCTTAATTGTGGTAATCGGGAAGTTTAGGGTCTTCATTGTAATTTATTCCTAAGACTGGAGTGCAATTGCATTTATATAGTGGTGTTATTTGCAATTAACTGTGGGCCCGGATTGCACATGAGATGTGGGGTCACGTGTCCCAGTTGGAGCCAGCTTTCTATGGAATCCCTAGTGGTCCCCACGCTAGCCCAAGTTATTGGAAAGATACTAATCCTACTATAACTCTAAGATGAAGGAATTAGGAAGTTACTATTTCTATTTGAAGTGGGACTTCTAATAGTGGTAATAGTAAGGTTACTATTTGGTGTAGAAGTAAGACTTCTATTTCAATTAGTACAAGAGAAGGAGGTTGCTTAATGCTATAAAAGGAGTAACAAAGGGCTGGAATAAACACACTCTTGAAAAACGTGCAGCCCCCTTAGTGTGCAATAGTTGCACATATTCTCTTCTCCTTCTAGTTCTCTTCTAGTTTCCTTGAGAGCTTCTAGTAGTTTTCTTTAGGAGATCCCACCCATCTCCTTTAGAGAAGAGTTCTGATACGGGCCATAGCGTGGAAGGCTAAGAGGGCTTGGAGATCCAAAGTTGTTTTCTTCTCCATCAAAGTACAAGCGGACAGCAAAGGTATAATCTGCTTCTCTAATGTTTTGTAGATTATTTTGCATGGTTTTGCTTGTAATATTGCTGTACATGATATAAGAGTATGAGGGATTGCATCCTGGATATGGTTAATGGCCTTGTGGACGTTTGATCCCTGAGTCAAGTGGGTCAAAAGTTTTGAAATCACATCCACGAGGCCCACCTATATCCAACACTTGATGGATTAATTTCAGATTATTTTTTAGTATTCTTCATCACAATCAAAATCTCCAAAACCCCCAAAGCCCCAATATCCAATGTCCATCACAATCTAGGGCCGTTTATTTGTTTGGTGTTTTGTTTGGGTTTGTAAGCTGAGAGGTAGAGATGGTGGGTGTGGTTGTTTTTTTTTTTTTTTTTTGGGTTTTCTAGTTTTGGTTGGTGCTGGTGTTTGTTTACTTGGTTTCTGTTTGTATGTGTTTGGAAGATGGGTGTCGTTTGGGTGTTTGGTTATTTGGGTTTTTTGGTTTGGGGTTTTGGTTGATTTGGTGTTTGTCCATTTGGATTTAGGAAGATGGGGGTATTTGGGTGTTTATTTGTTTTGGTTGCAAGGAATACTTAGGCTAGTTGTTATTCTCAATGCACAATTTATGTAAAGCAAGACATCAATAGTCATTGAGATGCACAATTATATCTCTGCATCTTCTCAGTCAATTTACATATATGAATAAACTTGTATTTTTTGGAAAAATAGATACTCAAACCCAATTTATGAACAAAATTATTGTATGGGATTTGTATTTTTCTTTTTTGCTAATGGAGGGTTCCCAACCCTTTGGGCAAGACTAAACCCTCCGTGCACAGAGAGAAGCCAAGTAAAACCCTTGCGGCCCCGACGTGATAGCACAAGGGAACTCAACCTTCGGTTCCTGAAGAGCGGGGAACTGAGGGTCGATACCAAGACCTTTAGTTCTAGAACAGGGAGGAAATGTAGTCCTGACCACTCGGCCAACCCCTTGGGGTTGTATGAGATTTGTATTGGCCGGTTGTTTTGTTGGAGTGTTTAGATTGACCCAATTTATTGAATCGGGATCGTTCAATTGTCATCAAATTTTGTTTGCAGCTACATTACTCTTCTCAGGGATTTATTTGTCATTAGATCTTTTCTATTTCTTCTTTCCAATGACTTTTCTACATTACTCTTCTCAGAAATTTGTTTGTCATTAGATCTTTTCTATTTTAACTTATTTAATGTTAGTCTTTTTTTTTCCTGTGGATTTTAATATGTTTACCAAATGTGAATTTGAAGAAATCATCGCTGATTCCATTATGCTAGCCAAATGTGGAATGAGATGAATCCTTTCTCTCAAAAATCCTCATTAAGGAAAATTTGATTCCATGGCACAAAGGAATCTTTAAAAGAGAGGATTCCACTCCTGTGTGGGGAGATTCCTAATCGTCCCGAGATTATGCTTAGCTAGCGTGTTTTGGCCCTCAGTCCGGCTGAACGCATCTCGGCTACGCGCCAGGGTATGAGCCGGGGTCAGGGTGATGGCCTCAGTCCGGCTGAGGCCGACCTCGTCCATGAGCCCGGCCCCGGTACGCGTTCCGGCTGCAACTGTGAGGACTGCCAGCCGAAGCACATCTTGCCTCCAGGCGCACGTTGATAAGACATGTGTCATCCTAGCCGTCCAAACCTCTGATAGAGCAACATCCAGCGGCTACAGCCCCATCAGGGGGAGGCCCAAGAAGGGATCCGATGAGATTTTCGCTGCCAGTAAGTCCAGACAGAATCAGGCCCAATGTGACTGGCATTTAATGCAACATGGGCTGATTAGACTGGCATTTAATGCAATGTGGGCTGTGATGGACCTCCATTTATTATTTTGTGGGCTGATGACCTCAGCAGCCAGATCATCAAGCCCATGGTAAAATTTCCAGAAGCACTCTTATATAAGCAGAGATAAAATCTGAACCAGGTAGCATAAAAGAATATACATGCATTCTGTCTCCCTTCTTCTTCATCCTGAACTCAGCATCCACACTAACTGAGGCATCGGAGAGCCCTGTGCTGCCCACAGCCAGGGTCCTTTGACCTCTTTCCTCTTCCCTTTCAGGTCTCCTAAGCCAGAAGCAGTCAACTCTCGACAGCCATCTTGGTTAAGTCCGTTAAGGCACCCTCTAATTTTGTGAGTTACAGTTTTTGCACTTACAATTGGCGCCGTCTGTGGGGAACGTTGTTGTCAGTTTTCCTTCACACTATGGCTGAGAGAGCTGCAAAAGGTGGAAAAGCACCCGAAGCAGGTCCTGCGGGAACCATGGTGAACCCTTTCCGTGAGTCCTTGAGGTCCACTCCTGTCTATCTGCGGGGGTATCAGCCCCGCCCAGAGTCATATCCACAGGTGGTGGTGACCCCTCTTCAGCCTCCTAGAGGAAGGGATTCTACTCTTCGACACACTCGACGTAAATCTCCGGTTTTGTTTGATCACCGGAGGGACAGTGAGGTTCACAGCTCTGATGAAGATTTCGATCCTGCCTACGAAGAGATTCGGGCGCAGAATGCTACCATTCGAGAGAAGGACGCCCTCATCAGGCGCCTCTAGCAGCAGCTCAAGGAGACAGCTGAAGCAGCTAACGCCGCCAGGCAGCGCCTGCAGCGATTCAGCGGAGGAGGTTCTTCTCGTCATCAGCAGACCACCCCTCCTCAGAGGGACCTTCGGATTCATTTGGATGAGAAGAGACGCAGTCGGACTAATGACGAGGGCTCCAGCAGCAACCGCAGCCTTTCGAGGAAACGGTCAGAAGACATCCCCGAGGTCCGTCATGATGCTCAGGGATGGCTCGAGGAGCAGATTCAGCAAGCAGTCAGGCGGAACCTGGAAGTAGCCGGCCTCGCCCGAAGTCATCAAGACGCTAGCGTGTTCGCCTTTCACCAGTGACATCAGGGATCATCCTCTACCGAGGAAGTTTACCGTCCCGAGATTCGCCACTTATGAAGGGGCTCGGATCCGGCTGCGCATCTGCGACACTTCTCTCAGAGGATGTCTGTCTGGGGGGATGAAGGCCATCTGAATTGCAAGGTTTTCTCGTCCAGCCTGGGCGAGCTCCCCTTAAAGTGGTTCTGCGGTCTCCCAGAAAATTCCATTTCAACCTGGCAGCAGCTCCAGCATTCCTTCATAAAGAAGTTTCAGGCCTACAGAGCTATTCCTAAGACAGACGCCGATATAATGGCTCTAAGAATGAAGCAGGATGAGAACGTCACCCAGTTCGCCAAGCGGTTCTGGACGGTTTATAGCCAGATCGATGGCTCTAAAGATGAAGTAGCGATCTTCGCGTTCCAGAATGCCTTACTGCTAGATAACGATCTCTGAAAGGACCTGGCTGGCAATCCTGTGGCCTCGATCTCGGCGCTGATGGCCAGGGTGAACCGCTTCATAGCTCAAGAAGATGACCAACTCAGAGCCAGGGAAAGCTTTCATGTCAGCCGAAAGGATCGGGACGACAAGTCTTCAAAGAAGGAAGATCGGTCCTCCAGAAGAGAAGAACCGAGCCGACATAAAGCCCCGACCAGCTCTGCGAAGGCTTCAGCGTCTGCCTATAGAGACAACAAGAAGCTCAGGCTGTCTTCCGATCCTTACAAAGCTGTTGACACCATATTCAAGGAGCCTATCCATAAGATCATGAATAAGATCAAATCGAGGCCATACTTCAGCTGGCCGCAGCCCATGAGGGGCGATTCGGCCAATCGTGACCAGAGTAGATTCTGTGTGTATCATAGGCAGAATGACCACAATACTGAGGAATGCAGAATCCTCAGATCTCATTTGGAGAAACTCGTCCAGGACGAACACCTCAAAGAGTACGTCAAGGCGGGCACCGGGGATGGGTTTCGAGCTCAGCGCCGAGATGAAAGGGGTCAGGATAGCGATGAGTCTGAAAAACTCATTAGCGTCATACACCTCGCTCCCCCTCCCAGGGGGAGTAATCAAGATCGCGCCGAGGTACGGTGGGCGTCCCACGAAAAACAGGTGATGGTGGCCGAGCTCGAACCAGTTGCGAAGAGGGCCCGCAGAGAGCATCCCAAGATTTGGTTTTCAGATGGCGACCTGGACGGTGTGCAACTCCCACATAATGATCCGCTCGTCCTCACGTTGAAGCTGAAGAACTGCAGGGTTCAGAGGATCCTTGTCGACCCCGGCAGCTCATTCGAAGTCCTCTACTTCGACTGCTTCAGAAAGATGGGCCTCTCGGAAGCAGACCTGCAGGAGGCCCGAACTCCTCTGATAGGATTCAGTGCCCAGCCTGTGTATCCAAAGGGGAGAGTAACCCTTAAAGTTCAGATTGAAGGAGCCTCCGTAATGGTGGATTTCCTCGTGGTTGATGCGCCATCCCCCTACAATGCCATCGTGGGTAGGACTTGGCTCCACAGCATGGAAGCAGTACCTTCTACTCTTCATCAGAAGTTGAAATTCCCGTTCGAAGATAACGGCAGAACAAAAGTAGTAACAGTTCGGGGAGACCAGCAAATGGCCCAACGGTGCTTAATGGCCGTGGTGCCCGGAAGTCGCGAGCCCAAGCAGGTCAACGTAGCCGAGCTAGAGAAGGAGCTGGATAGAGTTGGCCAGGATCCCGAGAAGAAGAGTGTGGAAGAGCTAACCGAGGTCAGGATCAGCCCACATGATCCGGAAAGGTTCTTCCTTCTCGGTGGCCAGCTTACCAAGCCCGAACGGTCCGAACTGACTGAGTTCCTATTCCAAAATATAGAAGCCTTTGCTTGGACGCCAGAGGAGATGCCCGGAATTCATCCCGAGGTTATGTGCCATAAGCTGAATGTGGATCCTAAGCATAAGCCAGTGATGCAGAAAGCTCGCAGGACGGGACTGCCACAGACAGAAGCCGTGGTCGAGGAGGTCGGCAAATTACTTGAAGCTGGGGCAATCAGAGAGGTGCAATACCCGGTTTGGCTCGCCAACACGGTGGTGGTCAAAAAGAAAACTGGCAAGTGGAGGGTGTGCGTCAACTTCACCGACCTCAACAAGGCCTGCCCTAAGGACAACTTCCCCCTCCCAAAGATTGATTAGATGATCGACGCCACCGCTGGCCACGACCGGATGAGCTTCCTCGACGCGTATCGAGGCTACCATCAGATACCCTTGTATCCTCCGGACGAAGAGAAGACTGCGTTCATAACGCCCAGAGGCATCTACTGTTATAAGGTAATGCCTTTCGGATTAAAGAACGCAGGCGCCACCTACCAGCGCCTCGTCACCAGAATGTTTGAGGCGCAGCTCGGCAATACTGTTGAAGTGTATATTGACGACATGGTCGTCAAGTCCAAGCAAGCCGCAAACCATTTGGCTGATATGGCCAAGGTGTTTGCCATTCTGAACGAGTATAAGCTGAAACTGAACGCCTCCAAGTGTGCCTTTGGCGTCGGTTCAGGCAAATTCCTGGGGAGTTTGGTCACGAGGAGGGGAATCGAGGCAGATCCGAATCAGATTTCCGCCATCCTCAGGGTGCAGAGTCCGACTACTGCAAGAGAAGTCCAGAAGCTTACTGGCATGGCTGCCGCGCTAAACCGATTCATCAGCAGATCCTCAGATAAGTGCCAGCCCTTCTTTAAATTGTTAAGGAAAACCTCTAAATTTTAGTGGACTCCAGAATGTGACCAGGCCCTACAAGTACTCAAGGCTTTCCTTTCTTCACCCCCTCTGCTTTCGACCCCAGAGCCAGGGGAAGTATTATATTTATATCTAGCGGTCTCGGATCGAGCCGTGAGCTCAGTCCTCATCAGGGAGGAAGAAAATCAACAAAAACCTGTTTATTACACGAGCAAATCACTCCTCGATGCCGAGACCAGATATACTCAGTTGGAGAAGCTCGCGTTGGCACTGGTTAGTGCCTCCCGCAAGCTCTCCCATTATTTTCAAACTCATACTATAGTGGTGGTTACAAAACACCCGCTCAAGTCTGTTTTTCGAAAGGCTGACTTTTCAGGAAGGCTTTCGCGGTGGGCGATAGAGCTCGTGCAATATGACATTCGATACCAGCCCAGAACAGCCATCAAGGCTCAGATTCTGGCGGACTTCATTGTAGAATTCATACCTCTGACCTCGGCCCCAACTCAGCTCGACCTCGAGCCTGCGGATGACGAACTCAAGGTGCCGCTCCTGCAGGATAACGAACTATCTCGAAGCCAACTCCCGGCCTCGGTCTGGAAGGTCTTCGTTGATGGGTCATCAACCGCCAAGCGCGCCGGAGCTGGAGCCGTCCTCCAGACCCCAGACGGGTTAGTTATTGAGTAGGCCCTCACTCTGGATTTCAAAGCGTCAAATAATGAAGCGGAGTATGAAGCCTTGTTAGCCGGACTGAGCAGTGCCAAAATCCTCGGAGCTCGGCAGCTAATTGTCTACAGTGATTCTCAGCTGGTGACGAACCAGTTGACAGGAGAATATCAAGCTCGAGACGACAGGATGTCTGCCTACCTCGCCCTGGCAAAGAAGTCTCTCTCAGAATTTCAGACAGCCGAAGTTAAGCAGATCGGTCGAGGGTCGAACTCCCACGCCAATGCCCTAGCCAGCTTAGCCTCCGCTGTTGAGGCAGGGAAGAAGAGAACTATCGAAGTGGGATCGCTGGCAAGACCCAGTATAGAGTTTCAGCCACCTCGGGAAGTCCTTTGCCTCGACTTCGGCCCAAGCTGGATGGATCCAATTGTATCCTACCTTAAGGACGACGAAATCCCAGAGGACAAAATTGAGGCTCACCTACTTAGATTGAAAGCTACACGGTTTTGGCTATTCCTCGAGGGTAAGCTCTATAGAAAGTCATTCACTGGCCCGTACCTTCAGTGCGTCCATCCAAGCAAAGTTGAAGACTTTCTCTATGAAATACATGAAGGGATCTGCGGAAGCCATATAGGAGGAAGATCATTGGCTTACCGTGCAATCAGCCAAGGGTACTGGTGGCCATATATGCAAAAGGATGCGCGGTTATATGCCAAGAAATGTGAGAAATGCCAGAAGTTCTCCCATTCCCTCCATCAACCTGCACAAGATCTGAGCCCACTCTCCAGCCCGTGGCCCTTCGCCCAGTGGGGGCTGGATATCGTGGGACCACTCCATCGAGCTCCAGGAAATAAGAGATGGTTGATAGTGGCGACCGATTATTTCACAAAGTGGATAGAAGCGGAGTCACTGTCTTCCATCACCGAGCGTGATACGAAGAACTTTGTTTGGAAGAACATCATCATTAGATTCGGCATCCCGCGAGTTCTTGTCTCGGATAATGGCACCCAGTTTGATTCCGCCGCCTTCAAAAACTTCTCCAAGGAACTCGGCATCAGGAACCACTATTCCACCCCAGCATATCCGCAGAGCAACGGCCAAGCGGAGATCACCAATAAAGTGGTGCTTGACAGGCTGAAGAAGCGACTAGATCAGGCAAAAGGAAGATGGGTAGAAGAACTTCCAAGTGTCTTATGGGCCTACAGAACGACTCCAAGGTGTTCCACCTCGGCAACCCCGTTTTCCCTTGCTTATGGGATGGAGGCAGTCATCCCTCTTGAGGTCGGCCTCCCGACCCTAAGGTCGGAACTCTTTGACCAAGGCCAAAACGAAATGAACATTGCTCGGGAATTGGATCTCGCCGACGAGCGCAGAGAGTCGGCGATCATCAGATTGGCTGATTATCAGCACCAACTGGCCAGGGGCTACAACCGAAGGGTCAGGGAAAGAAGGTTCTTAGTTGGGGATTTGGTCCTTAAGAAAACACTTCCAGGGGATAGAGACCCAGGACAGGGCAAGTTGGCGCCGAACTGGCACGGACCGTTCAAGGTAATCGCCACCGCTGGGCAATCAGCTTACAAACTCGAAGATATGGACGGTCGACAGTTACCTCGGCCGTGGAATGTATTGCATCTCAAGAAGTTTTATTTTTAACCCTGTATTCAAGTTGTTCCAAGGTTTTAGTGAAAGCAATTCTAGTCCTTGTTCTTGTTCCCATTGCCAATCCAGAAACAGGAGTCCACCTCGGCATGAAGCCTACGGGCCACTACGATTGCCTAGAGGCTGGTCCGCGCACCACCTCGGCATGAAGCCTACGGGCCACTACGATTGCCTAGAGGCTGGTCCGCGCACCACCTCGGCATGAAGCCTATGGGCCACTACGATTGCCTAGAGGCTGGTCCGCGCACCACCTCGGCATGAAGCCTACGGGCCACTACGATTGCCTAGAGGCTGGTCCGCGCACCACCTCGGCATGAAGCCTACGGGCCACTGCGATTGCCTAGAGGCTGGTCCGCGCACCACCTCGGCATGAAGCCTACGGGCCACACTACGATTGCCGTAAGGCTGGTCCGCGCGCTACCTCGGCATGAAGCCTACGGGCCGTGATGCACGCACCACTTCGGTATAGGGCTATCGTAGCCACGACAATATTGCCCGAAGACCTCGGCATCGTGTCATGCCATACCACTTTAAATTACCCGTCCCTTGTGATTTTGTTAAAGACAAGCAAGCACCATGGAGAAATCAAACATGCAAAAAGAGCGGGATGAAGAAGAGAGTGATAGAGAAAATTTGATTCATTAATTATTGAAAGAATTTACATCTTGAAGTACACAAGGCACAAAAAAAAAAAAAACATATACAACAAAGCAAGAGGCAGCGAAGACTTCAAGGTTCCCGCGGAGCCGAACTGCTGGGGATATCAGTTGGAGCGTCCTGAGGGGCTGAGCTACTAGGGACGTCGGCCGTGGGTTCGATAATGACTCTGTTATCCGGGGCCAACGGACCGGGGCAGCTCGGCGGATTCACGAAGGAAGGATGATCCTCCGAGACTCCTGCCTCCCTCAGAGCGGCACGCCATGCCTTGAGCCACGTCTTGTCCCGGACACGGAACACCTTTGCGCCATAGTAAGCAGTCGCTTGGGTGGCCGCATCCTGGAAGGCAGCTTCGCTTTCGGACTTGATTCTGGCCTCCACTTCGTCCGCCCGTTTTGACTCCGCCTGAAGGTCACTCCTCAGGCTCTCCACCAAGGCTTCGAGGTCGGCATTCTTCTTCCTTTCGCCCTCGATCTGCTCTGTTGCCTCCCCGAGCCTAGCCTGAAGGTCGCCCTCGAGTGCCTCCAGTTGGTCCACCCTTGAAGTGCTGGCCCCCAATGCCTCTTCAAGCTCCTGCTTCTTTTCAGCAAGGCTAGTCACTAAAGGACCTTGCTTGTTGAATCTGTTGATGATTACCATCGACTTCTGCAACGTCTGCCAAAAGAAAACATGAAGAGATTAGTAACCGAGACGGAATACAAGTACAAAAGGGAAGACGAGCAGAACCAACAAAATTACCTGGAAGCAGGAGTGCAGCAGCGACGTCATCAACTTCGGGTCGCTCATCCTCTCCAGCCGAGCCATGTCGCGCGGGAGTGCGCAGGCATGGCTGAGTGTCTCGAGCACGAGGGAGTCCGGCTTCTTGTGGATACAGTCCTCCACCGTCATCGGCCTCCCTGGCTCAAGAAGAAAGCTCGGCGTCCAGAGCGCCGGCTCGGCTGACCGCGACTGCGACGCCTGCCTTGAGCTCCCCTCGTCCTCCCTCGGTCTTTTCCTCGAGGGGCCCGTGTTGTGCATGACCTCGGGAGATTGCCGGGTCTCCGGGCCCGGATCCGGAATTGGCACTTCCTCTTGCACGACCAGGGTGGGCTCGACAGGACTGGGGGCTGAACGCCCTGCAGAATCCCTCATTACAGGCGGAGGGGACTCGTCTTCACTCCCGAGCGCCAGTGCCTCCAGGTCCACAAACGCCGGGACCGACGTTTCCCCCTGTTCAGGCAGGGAACGCCTGACCCTCCTTCTCAGGGGGGTGCCACTTGATTGTGGCTCGGGGGAGGACCTCATCTCAGGCGATGCCACAGTACCAGTTGCGGCTTGCGAAGGTCCCCCTTCTTCAAATGCCGCCTCCAGGCGGCTTACAACGTGGGGCTCACTTGGTCCCGGGGTCTCTCCTTGAGATAACTGCGGGAGCAACACAGATCTTTTGTTGTACCCCCGGTACCTCGGCTCGTAGCCCAACAGCGCCCAGGCGGATCTGTTGGAGAACTCGGTGCACCTCCTAATCGCCTGGTACCACTCCTCGTTCTTTTTCCAGCCGTCCCACCTGGCTTGTTGCTTCCTTTCGCGAGCAGCTGCAAAATGAACCACAGGGATGTCAATCCGGCAAGTCCTGAGGCAGAGGGGGAAATGAGATCCAATAATAAGCAAAGGGGATTACTTGGAACGACCCCGGGGTGACGCGGTACCCTATGCACCCTATTCTCCTCGGCGCCGAACTCCCAGTTCCCCGAGACGCACACGAGGTCGTCTCCTGCATATTTGCTAGAGTCCTCGAGTGCTGTGACGAAGGCTGTGCACCGGGGCCAGACTCGGAGGTAATAGCCATCCTCCTTGGACTTGCATATATCATAGACATCTTCGATGTCGTGGACGCCGAGGTCGATACCTAGGCTTTTGTTCAGCACGGCTGTGCCCATAATGACTTTGTAGCCGTTAGGCGACAGCTGACACGGACTGAGGGCCCAAGTGCTGAGGCAGGCCCTAAGGAGTGGATCTAAGGGGAACCTAACTCCACCCTCTACGATGGCGATCAGCGGAAAGGGCATCCAGCCCCCCGAATACGAGCGGAGTGCATAGTCTGCAGGGTCCACTCGTCTGACCAGTACATCTTCCGGGATTTTGTATGCCATCCTAAGTCCATCTAGGGCTATGTCATTCTCCACCCAGTGGCTGTAGATCCCCATGTGTGCAAAGAAAAGGAAGGACAGAAGGCCTAAAGAGAGAAAACCTAAAGAGAGGAAGAGGCTCACACCCGGAGAACGCAATCAGAAAATTCTCTCAAGTACACGTCGCTGCGATCTATTCAGCAACGGAAAGCTTCTGGACCAGTTCTTCGGATGTAGAGGATAAGAAGAAGAAGACGACAACGACCCTATGTATTAGAAGAAGCGTCGCTCCGCCCTGAGCGCCGTTCTCGAAATTCGAAACGTCGCATCAGGCGGCTGTACGCGTCCCATGTCCAGCGGCGCGGCCGATCAGATGGGGACGCATGGCGTTGCCTATCCCACTTCTTCATGATTGACGCGCTGTATTTATTGCCTTGGGCGGGAAAGATATTTGGAAAGGATTGGACGCCAACGGTTGCCAACACGATCTCTAAAAGCAGCAGCACCTTCATAGCTTTCGACTCCACTGAGTCCGGGACCCTGAGGGAACCGCAAGCTAGGGGGCTATTGTGTGGGGAGATTCCTAATTGTCCCGAGATTATGCTTAGCTAGCGTGTTTTGGCCCTCAGTCCGGCTGAACGCATCCCGGCTACGCGCCAGGGTATGAGCCGGGGTCAGGGTGATGGCCTCAGTCCGGCTGAGGCCGACCTCGTCCATGAGCCCGGCCCCGGTACGCGTTCCGGCTGCAACTGTGAGGACTGCCAGCCGAAGCACATCTTGCCTCCAGGCGCACGTTGATAAGACAGGTGTCATCCTAGCCGTCCAAACCTCTGACAGAGCAACATCCAGCGGCTACAGCCCCATCAGGGGGAGGCCCAAGAAGGGATCCGATGAGATTTTCGCTGCTAGTAAGTCCAGACAGAATCAGGCCCAATGTGACTGGCATTTAATGCAACATGGGCTGATTAGACTGGCATTTAATGCAATGTGGGCTGTGATGGACCTCCATTTATTATTTTGTGGGCTGATGACCTCAGCAGCCAGATCATCAAGCCCATGGTAAAATTTCCAGAAGCACTCTTATATAAGCAGAGATAAAATTTGAACCAGGTAGCATAAAAGAATATACATGCATTCTGTCTCCCTTCTTCTTCATCCTGAACTCAGCATCCACACTAACTGAGGCATCGGAGAGCCCTGTGCTGCCCACAGCCAGGGTCCTTTGACCTCTTTCCTCTTCCCTTTCAGGTATCCTAAGCCAGAAGCAGTTAACTCTCGACAGCCATCTTGGTTAAGTCCGTTAAGGCATCCTCTAATTTTGTGAGTTACAGTTTTTGCACTTACAACTCCCATTACCAAACGTGCCCTAAGAGAACTTTGAATTCTAGTTTGAGGATCCATTTGTGCACACACTTTCCAAAAATACTTTTCTTTCAAAATCCACTTAGCGAGGCCCCAAAATTGATGAAAATCTTGTGCATGTACATGGTGGGACTTGAAAGTCTGGGATCCTTACCCTAGAGGGGGGGGGGGGGGTGAATAGGGTGATCTACACTTAATGACTAATTATGGCCAATTTTAATTTCTTAACAATCAACTAGTCACATGTGATGATTAACATATAATATGCGGAAGCTTAATCAAAACAATCACCACAAAGCAAACACCACTACACAAGGATTTATAGTGGTTCGGCCTCAATGCCTACATCCACTACCGGCTTGTGATCTAACACCCCACTGGATTTACACTATTTATGCTTTTCAAAAGGCTAAGCAATAACCTTTACAATATGCTTTCCAAGGTTAAGCAATAACCTCTACATTGATGTTTTTCTAGGCTAAACAACAACCTATTAATGTGCTTTTCTAGGCTAAGCAATAACCTCTACACTATGCTTTTCTTAGGCTGAGCAATAACCTTTACAAAAGATGATTTCTCAAATAAGTGTCTACACAAACATTTTAAGAGATTACAATTTAAGCTCAATTTAATTGCCTCTAAAATAGGCGGATAAGAAAGTTTAATTCAACTCACACAACACTTTATGAAATGCTAAGATGAATGCTCATGAAGTGTGTGTGTGAAAACTTCAATCAAGTTTAAAATGAAGGCTCAATTAATGTATGCTTAATGCATTTTAAAGTTTAAAGCACACAAAGATTTGATTGAAGTGAAATGCAAATCACATGTACAAAATACTAACTTGTTGATGATATGAAAATCAAAAGCTCACAAGTTGTATGAAATTAATTATGTCTAAACATGTGATGCATGTGATGCATGTGCAATGTTGTTTTCAAAAATAAAAGTTTAACTAAGGTTCAAATGAATGAAAACAACAATATGATTCAACCAAGTAAATGAAACATGTTATAAATAAAATCAAAGGATTTGACAAAATTTGTTTTATAAAATTTTAAAACAAACTTGGTTTGAAATCAAGGATGAAGAATCCAATCCAACTTAAATCAAAGATTAAGAGAAGTGATGGATTCAACACATCATAGTTAACATACTAAAATTAATTTACCAATAATTCAAACAAGGCATGAAACATATGATAATGAAAAGTAAAACTTACTTAGAGATTTAACTTCATTAATCCAAGCTTTAGCTTTTCATTAGACCCCTTGGTCTCTCTTAGTTCATCCCCTTTCTTTTGTCTCCAAACACCTCAAGGAAGACTAAAATGTTCAACTCTTTTTCAAAGGAATGAACCTCATTTTATACTCAAAAAATGAGTTCTGACGTGTCCCCGGTCGACCCGCACTCTACCCCGGTCGACCTGGGCTTAACGGTAAAAAATCTGACCGTTTGAAAAAGTAGCCCAACGGCTCTTTTCCCAGTCGACCCCATGTGTGGTCGGTCGACCGGGTTCATGGGCTCGGTCGACCGACCACACTGTGGGTTGACCGGGTCCTTGGACCATTTTCCCCCAAAAATTGTATATTTAAAGAGATTTCTTGTGGGGACTTTTGGGCCATTAAATCAAGCTCGGAATCATGATTTAAATCAATCTAAGAGTTCTTTTAAAATCATGAAACATAAAAAGCCTAAAATGATTTGAAAGATTTAACACAGGCTAGCTTGATTCATAAAACTTATTTTTCAAATTAATTGCATCCAAGATTAAAAACAAAACATGCATAAATCAATAGTTCTACAAGTCTAAAAAACAATGCATGTGTAAGTCAAGATTTCAACATTTTCAAAATCAATGCATGTGTGAAAATCCAAATGATGATTAAAATGATGATGCATTCATCAAATTGCAATACACAAAATCCCTAACAGGACTCTCAATGTACTTCACTTGAAATGATGTGGACCCTTCTTGATCATCTTGGCCGTGGGCCCCGTTTGCATAAGCAAGGGTGAGACGTCCCACATATGTGTGGATTCTTTCCTTAATTTATTCTCCATGCAATGCCTCCTTCCATTTTGAGAAATTCTCCCGTTGACTTGCATTTTTTACACAATTTCTTGCACTTGTTAGAATCATACGATCACTGAGAGGGGGGGGGGGGGGTGTGGAAATCAGTGATGTCTCAATACTTTTTACTTGAATATAAATAAGTCCAAATAATCAAAGCAGTAAAACAATAATCAAGCAACCACAGGAACATAAGGTTTTAACGTGGTTCACCCAAAGGCTACGTCCACGGTGCAACGACTACTCGGACACCAATCCAAGGCTAGTCTTACTGATTAGGTCTGAAGCTTCAACTTCAAGGAGCACCCACCCCTGATTCAGATAGCACCCACTATCTAGGAAGCAATAACTCCCTTTACAATTCGTCTGCACCAACAAACGGGATCACCAAACTCCAACACCAAGCACCCACTTGATGTTTTACAATGATTAGAGAAGAACCCTTTACAGAAATTCTTTTCTACAATCTCTCACTCTCAATCCCATACAAATCAGATTTAATAAACATGAATTGAGAAGTACTTATCTAAAGAAACTACTGATGAAGAACCATCTTCTTGATGCAGAGTTTCTTCTTGACTTGCTGTAAAAGAATCATAGCAGTATCTCCTGGCAAGCTCACACACCCTCACAATACTTCTCTCTTTCTGTGTGTGTGTTCAACGATCCCTAGCATGCCTTTTTATAGGATTTGCCAACCCTAATTCATGATTGTAAAAAGGCTAGGAGAGGTTTTGGAAACTCCTGCAAGGATTAGAAGAGATCCCGTGTTTTTTCTCGCGCAAGTTTCTGTTTTGAGCTCTGCGCTTGACCGACCTCAGTGCTTGAACGAGCTTTGCGCTTTACCGAGCTGCTCAGTGCATGGACGACTTTACCGAGCTGCTCAGTGCTTGAACGACTTTACCGAGCTGCTTAGTGCTTGAATGACTTGTGCTTGAACAACTTTATCGACCTCAATGCTTTGTCGAACTGACCGAGCTTAACGCTTCGCCAGTGCTTTGTCGAAATGACCAATCTCAACGCTTCGCCAGTGCTTTGCCGAACTGAGCTGTCATGACCGAGATCAGTGCTTTTACCAAGCTCTGCATTTGATTTTTCTTTGAGCTCTGCACTTCGTCGAACTGAGCTGTCATGTCCGAGCTCAGTGCTTTTACCGAGCTCCGTGCTTTTATTGATCTTCGTTCTTTTACCGAGCTACGTTCTTTTACCGAGCTTCCTTCTTTTACCGAGCTCAGGTCTTCCTTGTCATGGCCGAGCTCAGCATGTCTTCCTTGCTTCCGTAACCGAGCTGAGGCATTCTTTATTATACTTGTGTGACAATGTGTAGACAATAATTCCAATACAAAATACCGAGCTTCAAACATCAAACTCTCTTCAAAATCCAACAACACTTTCTTCCAAATCTTCTTGAGATCATCTTGGAATTATCCAGAATATGGATAGGAGGTGGGTGGTGGGCCCCATGATCTTGGAGGTGTGTGTGGAACCCACAAAGTCATTTTTCACAATTTCTTGAAAATTCTTCCTCTCTTCTTTGTTTTTTTTTTTTTTCTTTCTTCCTTCCAAAAATGTCTCTTGGGGCTCATTTCTCCAATGATCTACAAGCAAAGAATAAAACTCTTTTTAAAATAATAATTTTGAACAAAAATTACAAATGCATGATAGTGGGCCCATAAAAATGCACATCATTATGCATAATTTTACTTGAATTAACTAAAGATGATGAAGAATTAATTTATTTCATGAGAAAAAATAAATTTGGAAAAACTTTCCAAAAATAGGGTTCCAAAAATGGCAGGTTTATGAACTTATGCCAAAATGATGATTTTTTAGCAAATTATGCAAGAATGCACTACAATGAATCCAAAATACATAAAAACATGGTTCTCCCTTAAATGAGACTCTTTTGGATTAATAAGTCATTAAATGGTCCAAAATGTGCATGAAAATATGTATTTTAAGGACTTATCAACACACTAGCAAAACATGTCCATGCTTAGCATGGGCAATATAATTTATAATATTAAAATAATAAATCTCTTAAAAATAATTAGTCTAGATTATATTGAGATGGTAGAAATTGCAAACAAAAATAAAATCCTATAATAATAACAAAGAAATATAGTTGGTTAATTTCAAAATGAGAGCACCATAATTTGTTTGAAATCAATTGAATATTTTTATTCCAACATTCTTTTTGAATCATAAGAATAAACCCATAATAAAAAAGTAAAAGTGATAAAAATAACCACAAAAATACAAATAAAACAAAAGTCCATAGACAATTATTATATAAAAGACAGCAGGTGAATGCGTGTGAGAGGGACACGTGGCAATTCAAATAGTATTCTCAACATGCCACGTGCACTCAAAGGGAATGCCGTTTTTAAAACTCATCTTCCACTCAAATAAAAGGAATTTACTTCCTTATCTAACCCACACTCAAAAGGCATAAAATCTCTCCATGAGATCCCTAAATGAGCTAACCCACGTTTTTAAAATCATCTTCCGCACAAAGGCCAAAAATCTCTCCATGAGATCCCTAAATGAGCTAACACACATTTTTAAAAATCATCTTCCACTCAAAGGCCACACTCAAAGGCCTAAAATCTCTCCATGAGATTCTAACCCAAGTTTTTAAAAATCATCTTCCACTCAAAGGAATTTACTTCCTTATCTACTTTTTATCAGAGGCCTAAAATCTCTCTATGAGATCCCTAACACACAAGACAAAACCCATATGCACAGAATTGGAGAAAACCCATTAACATATTCTCTGTTTACTTACCCCACTATCCCTCATCCTCATCTACTATTCCTCATCCTCATCTCGATTCACTACTATGAAGTTGGAAAGGGGCTGTCCAGTCAAGAAGAAAACGAAGTCTACTACGAAGTTGAAAAGGGGCTAGATCGCTGGATCTCTATTCCTATTTGCAAATCCTCATCTCGATTCAAGAAGAAAAAAAAGTTATCAAGTTAAAGGTATTTTTTCCAGTTCACTTTAATTTTTATTTATTTTTCTTTCATCTTCAGACAAACAATTAATGTATGATGAACAATGGTTCACATTCTCTGTTTACTCTCCCCATTATCCCTCATCCTCATCTACTATCCCTCATCCTCATGTCGATTCACTACTACGAAGTTGGAAAGGGGTTGTCCATTCAAGAAGAAAACAAAGTCTAATACAAAGTTGGAAAAGGGCTAGATCGCTGGATCGCTATTCTTACTTGCAAATCCTCATCTCGATTTAAGAAGAAAACAAAGTTATCAAGTTAAAGGTATTTTTTCTAGTTCACTTTAATTTTTATTTATTTTTCTTACATCTTTAGACAAACAATTAATGTATGATGAACAATGGTTCCTTTTTAAAAACTTATCATGATCACCACGCATTTCAGCCACATTGATTTTGGTGATCTTTTAAGTATTAAAGAAAGTATAAATATTTGTATTTCTTTGTCATTTTTTTTAGTGCTGCTATTGGCACACAAAATTATACTTTTCAAACACAAGGAATTTATCTTTTTTTTTTTTTTTATTACATTCTAACCCCTTCATGAAATGACCAAAATATCCATTATCCCACAAAAACTCAAAATCCATTCTCTTTTCACACACAAGCTCATCTTCTTCTTCTCTCACCCATCTCACTCTCCACTTCCTCCATCTTCCTTGGGCAACTCATCTTTACTCACATTCCTCCATTTTCTTCACCTGGGCAACTCATCTCACTCTCCACTTCCTCCATCCTCTTTGGTAACTTTGAAAGTCCAAGAGCGAAACCGAGAGAGGGGGGGGGGGGGGGGGGGGGGGGGGGGGGCTGAATAGGGTGAGCCACGAAAAATTAGACCAATTAAAACTTTTTAACTTTTAAGTCACTTATGCTTTGAGAAGGATTAATTTTCATGTGTAGTGAAGCAATCTCTAAGATAAGCATGCCAAAGAAAACTAACAACTACAATCTTGATAGAGTCAAACATAAAAACATTATCCATGAAAAGAAAGATGAAAGATCAACCACCATGACACAAACATTTATAGTGGTTCGGCCAACATGCCTACATCCACTCCCGGTAACCCTACCGGATTTTACTATCTTAAATGAAGGTTTAGGATCACCTCAAACCTTACAAATACATCACTTATGCTTTTCAAGGCTAAGCAATAACCTATACACAATGCTTTTCTTAGGTTAAGCAATAACCTTTACAAGATGTTTCTCTCTTAAATAAAATGCCTGTAGATGCATGGATAAGAGAACAATGAAGTACAATTTAATACCTCTAAAAAGGTTGAATAGAAAGTGGAAACTTAACTTCTAGAAGTATGCATATGAATGACAAAGTCTATGAATAATGTATGAACTAGAAATCACTCTATCTCTTTTTGAAAGATGAAACTATAATTGATGCAAAGATGATAAACATAAGATGAAATTATGAAATTATGAGGGCTTCTTTCTAGGGGACTTTTAGGCACAAGGAACAAGCTTGGGAAAAAGACTTCAAAGGATGAAAATAAAATTTTAAGGACATGAGACAATCAAACCAAATCAAGAATATAAAGAAGAAAACTTTGAAAAGCTTGAAATGATTTTTGAACTCAAGAAAAGAACATTTTGAGATTTTTAAGATCTGAACTAAAAAACTTCATGAACTTAAGATAATTAAGATTTGAAAACCACGCATATCATTTATTAAAAACAAAGATTATAAATGAGAAATATGCATGAAGATCCTAAGATTAAGAACATGAAGAATGAGAGGACAAGCTATGAAAATGAATGCATCCTATCAAATTGCAACAAAATAAAAACTCTAACAATCTCCCCCTTTGCAATTTGATTGCAACTCTAAAAGCTTGAACTCTCTCTCTATCTCCTTTGAACCTTGAACAACAACTTCTTTGGACATTTAAGGAGCTTTGGATGAACGGGAGCATTTGGATATTTTGGAGCTTTGGATTTTCCTTGCGAGAGCAAAACGAAGGTGAAGCTTCTCCCCCTCAACTAGATAACCCTTGAATCGTCTCCCCCTCAATTGGAGACCACATGATATTTCTCTCTCCCCCTTTGACATCTAATTGCAAAGGAGCCTGCCCATCAGCGAGAAAACACACAACATTGTTAGAAGCACCTGTTTATAAGAGATATAGTAACAATAAAGTGTAGTAACAGGTGATTAGCCAACAAACATTTAGAATTCAGGGCAAGGGCCAATGCCCAATTGATGTCTCAATTTTATTAACCGATCATTTCCAAGGGGTTTAGTAAATAAGTCAGCCAATTGGGAATCTGTTGGAACAAAGATTAACTCAATAGTGCCTTAATCAGCATGATCACGCAAGAAATGATAGCGAATGTCAATGTGTTTAGTGCGAGAATGCTGAACCGGGTTCTTAGAAATACTAATGGCACTAGAGTTGTCACACATGATAGGCATACATTGTTGTGGAACATTATAATCTAGCAGAGTTTGTTTCATCTACAACAGTTGAGCACAACAGCTACCTGCTGCAATAAATTCAGCTTCAGCAGTAGACAAGGATACAGAATTTTGCTTTTTGCTATGCCAAGCTACTAAGCAGTTCCCTATGAAATAGCAGCAACCACTAGTGCTCTTCCTATCATCTATTGATCCTGCCCAATCTGCATCACTGTATCCAATCAATTGTAATGAGGAGTCACAAGGATACCAGATGCCATAATGAGATGTCCCATTGATATATATGATAATACGTTTGATAGCTTTAAGATGGGACTCACGAGGATCTGATTGATACATAGCACAAATTCCAACACTAAAGGATAGATCCGGTCTGCTAGCTGTAAGGTAGAGGAGGCTACCTATCATACTTCTGTAGAGTTTTTGGTCTACCTTTTTACCATGAGGGTCACTAGAAAGTTTTGTAGTAGATCCCATGGGATTGTAGTTAATTTTAGAGTTTTCTAGACCAAACTTCTTAACAATTTCTAGAGCAAATTTGGGCTGACTAAGAAAAATTCCTTTCTCGGTCTGGTTAACTTGAAGACCAAGGAAAAATTGCAGGGGACCGACCAGACTCATTGATATCTTCAATTGATGAAAGTAGAAGCCAATTAGGGAAATTTTCATCTTCATTATTTGGGGATTCATTGTTGTCACTATCTTCATCTTCTTCATCCCAAGTAATGTTTAAAGCTTTCTTTCCTTTCTTATCTCCTTTTTCAAAATCTTTAGGGGTGGGGCAATTCTGAGCCATGTGTCCAAATCCTTTGCAATTGTAACATTGCACATTTCTTTTACTAAATGATTCTTTGGGATTTCTTTGGAATCTAGGACTTTTGCCTTCATCAGAATTTCTATTGTTCTTGTTGTTCCTAAAGAATCTTTTAAATTTAACAAATAAAGTATTATCCTCATCATCACTATCAACCTCACTTTCTTTTTCTTTTAATTGAGAGGAAAAAGCTATTCCTTTCTTTTTGTCTTGAGCTTCAAAGTCTAATTCATAAGTAAGGAGATTTCCTCTTAGTTCTTCAATTTTGATTTTATCAACATCCTTGCTTTCCGTTATGGCTACAATCTTGGGTTTGAATCTTTTTGGGAGAGATCTTAAAATCTTTCTAACAGCTTTAGATTCATCCATTTTTTCTCCTAAGCCTATAAGAGAGTTGACAATTTCCATAAATTTAGAGTAGAACTCATCAAATGTTTCTTCTTCAAGCATTTTAATGTCTTCTAATTTAGAGGTCAACATTTGAATTTTAGCTATCTTAACCTGATCTGTGCCTTCATGAGTGGTCTCTAGGGTATCCCACACTTCCTTAGCAGAGTTGCAATTTACTACTCTATTAAATTCTTCTTGAGATAGAGCACAATATAGAGAGTTTTTTGCCTTTGCATTTAAATTTGCTCTATCCTTCTCCCCTTGAGTCCAAGCATTTTTAGGTTTGATATTTATGGATATGACATTCCCCTCAGAGTCTTTTTCTGTGGTAGTAGGAGGATGATAGCCATCTTCTATGATATTCCACACATCTAAGCTTTGGGATTCTAGGAACACTTGCATTCTAATTTTTCAATAACGATAGTGTGTTCCATTAAACAAGGGAGGTCTATTAGTGGCATTGCCTTCACCCAAATGAGTTTGCATGGTGGCAACCAAAAGAAAAACTCTTACTAGGAATCTAACTCTAGGTGGTTAAACCCAAACAAGAGCAACCTTGCTCTGATACCAATGGAAAGTCCAAGAGCGAAACCTAGAGGGGGGTGGGGGTGAATAGGGTGAGCCACGAAAAACTAGACCAATTAAAACTTTTTAATTTTTAAGTCACTTATGCTTTGAGAAGGATTAATTTTCATGTGTTGTGAAGCAATCTCTAAGATAAGCATGCCAAAGAAAACTAACAACTACAATCTTGATAGAGTCAAACATAAAAACATTATCCATGAAAAGAAAGATGAAAGATCAACCACCATGACACAAACATTTATAGTGCTTCGGCCAACATGCCTACATCCACTCTCGGTAACCCTACCGGATTTCACTATCATAAATGAAGGTTTATGATCACCTCAAACCTTACAAATACATCACTTATGCTTTTCAAGGCTAAGCAATAACCTATACACAATGCTTTGCTTAGGTTAAGCAATAACCTTTATAAGATGTTTCTCTCTTAAATAAAATGCCTATAGATGCATGGATAAGAGAGCAATGAAGTACAATTTAATACCTCTAAAAAGGTTGAATAGAAAGTGGAAACTTATCTTCTAGAAGTATGCATATGAATGACAAAGTCTATGAATAATGCATGAACTAGAAATCACTCTATCTCTTTTTGAAAGATGAAACTATAATTGATGCAAAGATGATAAACATAAGTATGAGAAAGAGTTGTTTTACAAACACTTGGTTTTCCAAAAGATCAAACTTGAATGATGAACAATCTTAAGATTAACAAGTTAGTTTCGAAAACATGGATTCATAACTCAAGTGAAATGTAAATCATATGTAGATTTCATAAAGTTAAACCATTTCAAAGTTCAAGGCATATTATGAAACACAACATCTCAAGAAGAAGGCCAACTATATGATCATGCTTGAAAAGAAAGCAAAGATTTAAAAACAAAGCATGGAATTAATCTTGGGATAAGGAAAGCACACCCATTTGAAGATCAAAGGTTGAATCAATGGATTGGCTTTATAATCCCTTCACCAATCCTCCTAAAAGTTGTCCTTTCTTGTCCTTAAAGATTCCTCAAAAGTTCAGCCCTTTTTACAAAACAAAAAGTCACTTTTTATAAAGAAAAAGTTCCCAACGGCTAGTGCCTGGTCGACCTGGTACAGGGCCGGGTCGACCTCCCCTTAACGGTCAAAAATCTGCCCGTTGCAGAACTTCTTAACGGTCAGAATCTCGGTCAAACCGCAGTGTGCCCCGTCGACCGAGTCCCTTGGCTAGGTTGACCAGCCACACAGGCAGGTCAACCTAAAGACAACCCCTTAAAAACTGAATTTTCAGAAAGATGAAATTATGAGGGCTTCTTTCCAGGGGACTTTTAGGCACAAGGAACAAGCTTGGGAAAAAGACTTCAAAGGATGAAAATAGAATTTTAAAGACATGAGACAATCAAACCAAATCAAGAATATAAAGAAGAAAACTTTGAAAAGCTTGAAATGATTTTTAAACTCAAGAAAAGAACATTTTGAGATTTTTAAGATCTGAACTAAAAAACTTCATGAACTTAAGATAATTAAGATTTGAAAACCACGCATATCATTTATTAAAAACAAAGATTATGAATGAGAAATATGCATGAAGATCCTAAGATTAAGAACATGAAGAATGAGAGGACAAGCTATGAAAATTAATGCATCCTATCAAATTGCAACAAAATAAAAACTCTAACAAACTCATCTTCACTCACATTCTTCCATTTTCTAGTGCAATGAAGAAAGAAAACAACAATCAAATAGTGCCTTTAAATCAAAGCAGCAGTGGAAAGGTTCGTTTCTTAGTTGCCTGGAACAAGTTGTAGGTTCTCAAAATGTACGGTAGGTTCTCAAAATGTACGGTCTTTCAGGGTCGAACAGATGGCGTATGTTCGGATGTATAGTTCCGAACATAATGCATCTGTTTGGACCTATAGTTCCGAACATATGCCATCTGCTCGGACCTTTAATTCGGACACTCAGGTCTGAACACCTGCAATATATTCGGTCACTTAGAGACCGAATAGAGTCGCGATCTCTGGGTTAAAAATGTTGGAAATAGGTGGGCCTCGTGGATGCGATTTCAAAACTTTTGACCCACTTGAATCAGGGATCAAACACCCATAAGGCCATTAACCATATCCAGGATGCAATCCCTCATACTCATATACCATGTACAGCAATAATACAAGCAACACCATGCAAATGTAATCTACAAAAGATAGAGAAGCAGATTATACCTTTGCTGTCCGGTTGTACTTTGATGGAGAAGAAAACAACTTTAGATCTCCAAGACCTCGTAGCCTTCCACGCTATGACTCGTACCAGATCTCTTCTCTATAGGAGATGGGTGGGATCTCCTACAGAAAACAACTAGAAGCTCTAAACGAAACTAGAAGAGAACTAGAAGGAGAAGAGAAGTATGTGCAACTCTTGCACAAAGGGGGCTGGGCGTGAATTCCAAGGTTGTGTTTTTCTCAGCCCCTTTGTTACTCCTTTTATAGCATTAAGCAACCTCCTTCTCTTGTACTAATTGAATTAGAAGTCTTACTTCTACACAAAATAGTAACCTTACTATTACTACTATTAGAAGTCCCACTTCAAATAGAAATAGTAACTTCCTAATTCCTTCATCTTAGAGTTCTAGTAGGATTAGTATCTTTCTAATAACTTGGGCTAGCGTGGGGACCACTAGGGATTCCATAGAAAGCTGGCTCCAACTGGGACACCGCGACCCCACATCTCATGTGCAATCCGGACCCACAGTTAATTGCAAATAACACCACTATATAAATGCAATTGCACTCCAGTCTTAGGAATAAATTACAATGAAGACCCTAAACTTCCCGATTACCACAATTAAGCCCCTCTATCAATATCCATGGATTAACTGGACTAATACTGTCCCACCAATTTAAATCCACATCTTATTATCCTTGACCCCCAATTAATCACAGTGATCATCAGTACCATCCAATTAACTCTTAATCGAGATGGGTGCGCACTTACTAATGATAAATCCATTAATTGGCACAAGGGGATAATATAGATAGATTCCATCTTGACCATTGGATGTTCCCACAGTCCTACTACCACGTACCCAAGACACCGAGGTGTTGACCTACAGTTGGCCTCACTCATTGGTGACTCAAAGCAAATGAATAGATAGAAACCTGAGTTCATCAATGTCTCAGGATTGAGAGCCTATTGTTAGGCAATTATGAGAGCAAACCTTAAACTCGAGACAGTATTCTATAAGGTGCATCTCATGGTCATTCAATACATCCAATGTACCAGCACCGTGATCCAGAATCTTACATTCTAATGATCGAGACAAATCACACTATCTTATAGTGATCATAGCGCTGCAACCTTATCAGATGAGATGCCCAGTCTCATCACCGGTTGTGAAGAAGTTTAAGTATAAGATTTGTGACAAATGTCTCCTGTGTGTGGATCTCATCCATACACATATATCACATCTAATATACTAATGGGACCCGGTTCATCTCATGAACCATTTATGTCATATGTATTGGTCACGTGCATTAAGTAGTAAAACACCATTCATCTCATGAAAGGAAAGCATGATATTATTGATAAATAAAGAAATTAATCAATTTATTACATCATCTGATGGATTGAGTCCATACAATTTAACAAAAAACCCTTGCGATGATGGATAAAATGCAACCCAAATGCATAAAAAAAGACTAACATTGTTTGTAAAAACTTACATTGAATGAGAATCTATCCCCATAACAAGTTTTCATGGAAAAAAAGGTAATCTAAGATGGAAAAAATGGTAAAGTAGAGATAGGGAAGAAGAATAAATGGTAATATTGGAGGGATCCATTTACCTTTGGAAGAAGAGATGGTGGAGAGGATTGGGAACGCTGGAGAGACCGAGTCGCAGGTGATGTGGAGAGTTCCAGTGATTTGTGTGGGAAGAAAGGGATGAGGATTTGTGTAGGAAGAAAGAGGGAAATGGAGGGATGAGTAGTTTAGAAAATTTCGGTGTGTGTGAAAAGAACTAATGTAATTTTTAAATTATAGGAATGTGTGTAGAGAGAATTTGTGTGGGAAAAGTAAAAATCTGTATGCCAGTAGCAGCTCGCTATTTTTTTTTCTTTCGTTATGTTTATTTGTTACTTAACTTCTTTTAAGATTCATAAGATAATCTTGAGAACTTGTATGGATGTCACGGTCATCACATTCGACTCTTTGAATTCAGTGGTCCCTAGACCCCACACATTTTTATGGACGAATCATGTCTCCTTGCATCATGCTGTCATGCAATCTGACTTTTTTTTGTTGTTGCTACATCAGTCATATTTTCAATTTATAATTCTAATCCTTCAAAGGATTTGATTTAATATGAAACAGGCCTATTAGTTTTTAGTAGTGAATCTTCAATTGATTTTTGTAATTGCAGAAACTTAAATGTTTCTAATTGAGCACCACGGGTAACATTGATAGGATCAACCCAAAACCTACCTATTTATTATTTGGGTTGAAAAAGTTGGATTGAATTGGATTGGCAGGTTGGATTTATTATTTAGCAAGGCCAATTTAAATTGGATTGGCAGGTTGAGTTGGATTAATAGGAAGATGTTAGAAAAGAGAGAGACTAAGAGAAAGATGATTAGAGGGAAAAGAAAGAGTTTTTATTATCTCAATATATGTGTGTAAATACAATAGGGAGATGCCTATTTATAGGCAAAGTGGTCTCATAAGATAAAAACCCTAAATCTAATTCTAACTCATCTCAAGTGGGCATCCACCCAAGATCCATATCTTATAACACTCCCCCTTGGATGACCACCATTCAATGACAGTTGCCTCATTAAAAACCTTGCTAAGGAAAAACCCAGTGGGAAAAAAAAAATCAAAGCAAAGGGAAAAATAATACAACATCCTTTAAGATCAGTGAACTGGTGTTGGACGTGCATAATGCTGCCTTGTTAAAACCTTCACTAGGAAAACCCAGTGGGATAAAACCTAGAGAAGGAAAAAGAGTACAGCGCACAAATGTCCATGGGTAGCAACTTCAGAATGCTCCCTGATAAACAACTCCCCCTGATGATAGCAACCATTTACATAGTTTGATTATGAAATCTACGCATGCCAATCTCATATACAAACTTCTGGAATATTGATTTTGGGAAAGATTCGGTAAACAGGTCAGCCAGATTGGTACTCGAACGAACTTACTTGGCTTCAATTTTATTGTTCTTCTGAAGTTCATGAGTGAAGAAGAACTTCGGTGCTATATGTTTAGTCTTGTCTTCTTTAATGAAACCTTCTCGAATCTGTCTTATGCATGCTTCATTATCTTCATAGATAATGTTTGGGATACCTACAATAGAAGGTAATTGACAAAAACTACGAACATGCTGAATCAAAGATTTTAGCCATACACATTCCCTACTGGCTTCATAAAGAGCCAAAATCTCAGCATGGTTGGAGGAAGTAGCTACCAAAGTCTGTTTAGTAGAATGCCAAGAAATGGCGGCATTATAATTTAGAAACACATAACCTGTCTGTAATCGACCCTTATAAGGATCAGAGAGATAACCTGAATCTGCATATCTTACAAAACTGGAATCTTTATGATCGTAAGCATAAAATATTCCCAAATCAGTTGTTCCACGCAGATATCGTAGGATGTGTTTAATACCAATCCAGTGCCTTTGAGTTGGCGTGGAGCTATACCTGGAAAGCAGATTCACAGAAAATGCAATATCTGGTCTGATGCATTGTGCCAAGTACATCAAGGCTCCAATAGCACTTAAGTATGGTACTTGAGGAACCAATACCTTTTTATTTTCCTTGATGGGACGGTATGGATCTTTCTTTATATCAAGAGACCGGACAACCATAGGGGTGCTTAATGGATGTGCCTTGTCCATACCGAATCTTTTTAAAACCTTTTCGGTATAATTAGATTGATGGACCAACATCCCATTAGAATTTCTTTCGATTTGCAATCCGAGACAAAATCTCGTTTTTCCAAGGTCTTTCATTTCAAATTCTTTCTTTAAATAATCAGCAGTTTCTTCGAGCTCTTCTGGAGTCCCTATCAAATTTATATCATCCACATAAACAGCTAATATTGCAAATCATTCAAGAATTTCTTTATAAATAGACACGGGCAAATGAGATTGTTTTCATACCCCCTTTTAGACAAGTATTTACTAAGACGATTGTACCACATTCTTCCAGATTGTTTTAGGCCGTACAATGATCACCTTAATTGGATTGAGTATGTACTCCTTGGCTTTGCTTCAGGCAAAGAAAATCCTTCAGGGATTTTCATGTGAATTTCTGTGTCTAAGTCCCCATACAAGTAAGCAGTTACAACATCCATGAGTCTCATTTCTAGATTTTGAGAAACTACTAAACTTATCAAATATCTAAATGTCGTTATATCCATAACAGTGGAGTCTGTTTCCTCATAATCAATCCCAGGTTTCTGTAGGAAACCTTGTGCCACTAACGTGCCTTATATCTGATAATTTCATTCAGCTCATTCCCTTTTCTTACAAACACCCACTTATAACCTACAGGGTTAACATCTTTTGGGGTTTGTACTATAGGTCTGAACACACCATGTTTGTTGAGAGACTCTAACTCTGTTTTGATGTCACTTCCCATTGTGGCCATTCCTTTCTTTGTCGACATTCATTTATAGAACGTGGTTCTGTGTCCCAATCTTCATCATCATTTTCATTTGAAATTTGTGTAGCTACCGCATATGCAAATGCGTCATCGATGATAATCTCATTTCTATTCCATCTCTCTCTTGAATAATTATAAAGTATATAGATCTCTTCATTTTCTAGTAACGGTGCCTCTTCAGGGGCTTCCAAAGTCTCACCAGGGACTTCCATTATTCTAGAGAGAATGGATTTTGACATAACCGCTTCAGGAGCATTATGTGCCTCTTCGGGAAGAACCTCTTGTCGCGACCCCGGACCGAGGCCCGGGCCCTGCCGCGACATGTGGTGATTTGTAAGATTGTAAGATGATTAACCTCCCACAGGTTCCCGCGGTGAGGGTTCCGAAAAACACAAGGAACAACCAACTCACATGATCAAGTATGCGGAAGCGCGTGGCAAATCACATCTTATTAAATCATGACAGAATATGAACATAATGTCATCAAGACTAAAATATCAGAATGGAGACATAACAAGGCATTCCCATAATAATTCAAGTTACAAAGTTAACAAAGTGTGTTAAGTTATTACAATCCCAAAATAAGAGGCCAACATAGGCCAATACAATACCAAAAGTATATAAAAGCCCAAAAAGTGATCCATCGGAACTCATGACCCGTCCCAACGTCTAGATGACGTCGTCGGGTTGCCACTCACGGGCTAAGGTAGGCTCAACAGCCTCCTCCTGGCACTCCTCCTCAAGGGGATAACCTCCTGCACCTGGTCACCAAAATACAAGCATCAAACACGACGGTTTGGCAAGATATCATTTTAAGCTAGAGCATGAATAAGAATGTTTAATCGAAAATATAAAGAAATACTTTACTGAACGTAAAACAAATACTTACGGAGCACTTTTCTAAATCAGAGACTAACTAGCATGAATGCATAACATATATATCATGAATCGTAAATCCACAAGAGCCCATCCTTTCTCTATCATTTATAATGAAAAGAGTAAGCACGCACGACAAGCACGAATATACATAGTATAACACGACACGATTCCCATAAATACGGGATTCCGGCCGCGGAACCGGACACGCACAATGTGTAATAAATACACGACTAATCTGCAGTTAGTTCACATGTTTAAGGACCCCCAGACAGTGGATCAGACTGAAAGGGCAGTCCAAGCTCTGTGGTGTTCACTTGAGTTCATGAATGCACAAACCACGCAAAACACGATTCAAACATATCGAAAATAAAATGGGAAATCACTTGTCACGGCAAGATAAGGCACGACTAGCAAAATGCATAATATATATGCTCACAACTTAAAAAGTGATCCCCATTTAATACTTGAAACACATCTTAGAACGAGCTTAAATACTTGACTTCAAAGCGAGTACATGATATGACTTGCGGTATTAAATCAACGTTCAAAACACGATAATTTCATCAAGTACATGCTTAGGCTATTCATTGACCCTTATGTGATTGGAACTCTATTATTAAAATACAAGGATTGGTGTCCCCGAAGTTGGTACATATCATGGAGTTCCATTCACACAATGTCAAGTTAAAGTCCTTAATATAGCCTAGTTTTCAAGTTTTTAAAGAATATGCAAATGGGCAAAAATCCTCTCAAAAAGGGGAAATTCCAGTTGGGCCGGTCGACCGCATACACAGTGAGCCCGGTCAACCTGCAGTTGTAACTTTAATTCAGTGCACAGTGTTTTGGTCAGGTTCCAAAGAACCTGACCCTGTGTCGCCGGTCGACCCCGCCCCCTGGCCGGTCGACCGCGTGAATTGCGGAAACAGTAATTCCCGCAGTGCAGCAGGTCATCCAACTGGGACAAAACCCAGTGTGCCCGGTCGACCGCGCCCCTTGGCCGGTCGACCGCGTGAACTGCGGAAACAGAACCCAGTTCTGATTTCTGCAGTCAGTGGTCCATCCATTCTTCCCTTTCTTTTCTACATTCTTTTCAACCTGATTAGCAAATTTGATACATGAATATAACATGCTATCAAGGCTCACAATGGGGCATTTATTTCAAACTTAAACAAGCCATTAACATAAAAACCCATTTCATAATCCTTCAAACCCATTCTTATCAAGACAAATCCAAACTTCAACAAAAGCAAGGCTTAATTAAAAGTGATGAAATCTGAAAGTTTGGAAAGCTATTTGGCATGCTTGCATTTTCTAAAGTAAGATCACAACATGAAAGTCTAGTAAAACAAAGCATTAATACCAAATGACAAGTCCATGAACACACATGTACAACAACTTAAATAGATTACTTGCCTTAGCCAAATGAAAACAAAACTCTTCTTCAAGCACTCCTACTCAAGAGCCAAGCCAAGAACTACAAAAATGCCATGAAACCCATTCAAAAACTCACCCAAAAATGCAACCAAGCAACCCATTTCGAAATGGGTGTTACAAGTTAGAAAAACATGATCTTTAAGAGTCCAAAGAACTCCATTGAAGAGATGGGTTGAAGCTCTTACCTAGAGGTGCCCAAACAAGATGCAAAGAAGGAAATGGAGATCTTTCCCAACAAGAAACTTCAAGAAAATGGTATCAATGGAAAGCTTGGGATGAGAGGAAGAATATGATGGTTTTAGAATCTCTTGTGGAGATCTCTAACTCATGCATTCAAGAAGAGAAGATGAAGAGGAAAAGAGGGTTTTTCAGCCCTAGGTCAAGAAAAGTGCTGGGATTTGTGGAATGAAGAGAGAAAGAGGGGAAAAGGGCTTAAGTGCTTGCAAGTGGGTCCCTTAGGTGCAAATCTTGCATGAGTAAAAACATGGTCTTGCGGGCCTCAAATGAAGTCGACGATTTGAGTGTGAAAAGGCTATTTTACCCTTTTTGGCCAAAATTTGAGTTTCTGGGCTACGAACACAGACGGGCTAAACACTAAAGTTGTACATAATCATAAAACCAATCAAATGAAATGAAAATCGCGATTAACACAAAACCAAACACGATCTTCCCACGCTTGCACGTACACCCAAGCCTTCCTGAGTGTGCCTAGTGAACACTAAACGTTCTCGAACTCCCCAAAGCTATAACCATGACTAAAACTAATCACACTCTAACCCACGATAACAAACCCGATTAAGACTAAGCACACACTAAGCAGACACTATTGGGTTAATCCTGGGTTGGGGTTTGACACCTCTTCAGGAGCGTTACATGTCTCTTGGAGAGGATATGATGATGATTGCTCATTTCTCTTTTTCCGCGGAGCTGAGTCCTTTGAACCTATAGGTCTGCCACGCTTCTGGCGTATTGCAGATTCTTTTGCTGCCGTATTTTGACTTTGTCCTACGGGGACATTAATCCTGGCAGGTGCATTCATAACTGGCACATGAGATTTTGTCACCTTTGCTGTATCGTTAAATGCATCAGGTAATCTGTTTGCAATTTCTTGCAAGTGCACAATTCTCCGAACTTCATTCTCACATTGCGAAGTTCGTGGATCCAGATGAGACAGAGTGGAAGTATTCCATGTTAATTCTCGTCGTTCTTTAGGAATGGGTTGTTCTACAGGAACAATACGTTTTTCAGGAACTATCTTATCTCCCCCTAACGGCGGGAATATTGTCTCATTGAATTGACAATCGGAAAAACGAGCAGTGAAAACATCTCTTGTCTTTGGTTCTAGATATCAAATAATCAAAGGAGAGTCATAACCTATATATATATTCCCAATCTACTTTGTGGTCCCATCTTAGTACGCTTAGGAGGTGGTATTGGGACTTGAACTGTACAACCAAACTTGCGCAAGCGAGAAATATTAGGTTGATGTCTTGATATAAGTTGTGCAGGTGAATATTGATGATAGGCCGTGGGCCGAAGTCGGATTAACATTGCTGCATGCAACACAGCATGTCCCCAAGCACTAATTGGTAATTTGGACTGCATCAACCGAGTCTTAGAAATAAGTTGGAAGTGCTTGATCATGGATTCAGCTAAGCCATTCTGGGTGTGGACATGGGGGACAGGATGTTCGACTACAATTCCTGAGACGAACAAAAATCATCAAAAACTTGTGATGAAAATTCGCCTGCATTATCAAGTCTTATAGACTTAATGGGATAATCAGGGAAGTGAGTTCTCAATTTAATTATTTGAGTTAATAGGCGGGCAAATGCTACGTTCCTAGTTGAAAGTAGGCAAACATTCGACCAATGGGTGGAGGCATCGATCAAAACCATAAAATACTTAAAAGGTCCACTAGGGGGATTGATGGGTCCACAAATATCACCTTGTATCCTTTGTAGAAACGATGGGGATTCAGATGTAACTTTAGTAAGAGAGGGTCGGGTGATCAATTTCCTTTGTGAACATGGGATACATAAGTACCCACTAGGTATGGTCAATTGATGATTCTCTAAGGAATGTCCAAAAGAGTTATCCATGATTTTTCTCAACATAGTAACCCCAGGGTGACCTAACCTATCATGCCAAAAAAGTAAAGTCTTAGGATCACTAAGCTTTGGGCTTAGTTTAAACTTCGGGCTTGACTTTGTTGTTTTGCTCATAACTGAATGTGATTCAACATTGGAGATTGTCGTGTAATATAAATCCGAAGAGAGTGCACTTAGTTTTTCTAGTATTTGCTTCTGACTTCCAATGCTAGTAACGATGCATAAGTATTCCTTGTTACCTTCACTTACAGTCTCAATATGGTACCCATTCATTCCGATGTCTTTGAAACTAATCAAGTTTCTTTGGAAACTTTTTGAGAACAAAGCATCTTTAATGAATAGATGGGTACCATTAGGTACCATCATATGGGCTCTTCTGGAGCCTTCAATTATTTGCACAGGTCCAGCTATGGTAGATACTTTTCGTGGAATGAACATCAATTCTGAGAAAAATTTCCGATTTTTCAGAATAGTGTGTGTTGTGGCACTATCTACTAAACAAAGATTGTCCTCAGTTCCATGATCCATACCTTAAACAAAAATAATAAAATATCATAACTATGCAATCACATAATTAACATATTGAAAAACATTCACCATAAATGAAGACATTAATGAAGTTTTCGATAAAAAATAATAATAATAATAATAATAATAAATAAAGTCTAAGAAACATGTCTCTCAAATGAACTAAAAGAAATTTAAATTTGTGATGTTTAAAGAATCATGGGTATTCTAGACCATGCTAGGGGGGGCTCCCAAAAGATTATTAAATGCCTCATTGTCCAGTTGTTGGTTATCTTCATCCTCAAAGAAATCATGAGTCTCCAAGTTTGTAATGTCAATTGGAGGGCTCTCTGATGTTATTATATTCCAATTTCAACCTTCTAGGTCATTTGTTTCTGCTGAATGGACAGAGGCCTTGTACGCTTTGTATTGTTCCACCACTTCCTTTGGTGCACGACAAGTGCGTGACCAATACCCACTTCTTCCACATCTGTGGCACGTGTCATCAGGACGGTAGGAAGGATTTGCCGGTGGATTCTGGTTATTCTTAGGCTGAGGGTTAGACCTCTTCTAGTGATTTTTGAATTTTGGTGGATGACCTTTAAAACCACCTCGCCTGGAGGAGTTATGTCATCCACCTCTATTGGCGGATTTATGTCTGCCATTCCCCCTACCTCTGCCTCTATTTGAGCTAAGACTGGCATTTGCTTCAGGAACTGCCAAAGATCTAGTTGGTCTGGAGTTATGATTTTTCATCAATACTATGGAATTCTGTTCAGCGACTAGGAGACATGAGATAAGTTCTGAATACTTAGAGAAACGTCGCTCTCGATACTGCTGCTGCAGGAGCACATTCGAGGCATGAAAAGTGGATAACGTTTTCTCTAACATCTGCTCCTCCGAAACCTTTTTACCACATAATCTTAATCTGGAAACAATATTGAATAGGGCAGAGTTGTATTCAGATACTGTTTTATAATTCTGTAACCTCAGGTTTAACCATTCATTCTGGACAGTTGGCAGTATGACCATCTTCTGGTGATTATACCTATCATTCAGGGATTTCCATAGGCCTGCTGGGTCTTCCTCAGTAAGGTATTCATTCTTGAGGTCGTCATGTATGTGATGGCGTAGGAAGATGAGAGCCTTTTTTGAAATCCGCACTGGGAATGATTCTGCGATGGAAATCTACGCTAGGAAAGAATCCGCACAAGGAATCCGAGATGAAAATCCATGCTGGGAAGGAATCTGTGCAGGAAATTCGCGATGAAAATCTGCGCTAGAAGGATTTCGTGATGAAAATCCGTGCATGGAAGGATTTCCCTGTGAAAATCCGTGCATAGAAGAATTTCTCTCCTCTTTGGGTAAGAAGGGTGGGTTTTCTTCCTTCTCTTAGACCTTCGTGCTGATAACGTGTTAGAAAAGAGAGAGACTAAGAGAAAGATGATTAAAGGGAAAAGAGAGAGTTTTTATTATCTCAATATATGTGTAAATATAATAGGGAGATGCCTATTTATAGGCAAAGTTGTCTCATAAGATAGAAACCCTAAATCTAATCCTAACTCATCTCAAGTGGGCATCCACCCAAGATCCATATCTTATAACAGAAGACTTTTTTTTTTTTTTTTTTGCTACATCAGTCATATTTTCAATTGATAATTCTGATCCTTCAAAGGATCGGATTTAACATGAAACAAGCCTATTAGTTTTTAGTAGTGAATCCTCAATTGATTTTTGTAATTGCAGAAACTTAAATGTTTCTAATTGAGCACCACGGGTAACATTGATAGGATCAACCCAAAACCTACCTATTTATTATTTGGGTTGAAAAACTTGAATTGAATTGGATTGGTAGGTTGAATTTATTATTTAGCAAGGCCGAATGAAATTGGATTGGCCGGTTGAGTTGGATTAATAGGAAGACTTTTTTTTTTTTTTGCTACATCAGTCATATTTTCAATTGATAATTCTGATCCTTCAAAGGATCCGATTTAACAAGAATCAGGCCTATTAGTTTTTAGTAGTGAATCTTCAATTGATCTTTGTAATTGCAGAAACTTAAATGTTTCTAATTGAACACCACGGGTAACATTGATAGGATCAACCCAAAACCTACCTATTTATTATCTGGGTTGAAAAAGTTGAATTGAATTGGATTGGCAGGTTGAATTTATTATTTAGCAAGGCCGATTTAAATTGGATTGGTAGGTTGAGTTGCATTAATAGGTTAAATCTTCCTTTTTTTGTTTTTTAATGTTTTCATACCTTCCTAATTGCTTTCCATCTTTTTTGGAAAGAGATCTCATTTTAACATGATTCACTAGTTTAACAAGATCTCATGTGATTATGAACAATGGTACTCGAGCTCAACCCAGTAGCAGTTGTTCATAGTTTTTCTTTACTCAGTAGCAGATGTCCATATTATAGCACATCACAAACCGCTGCTAAAAACCACCTTCTGAATTTTTTTTAATGGTTACAGATCTTCCTATTTTTTTTAGTGGTTCCATACCTTCCTAATTGCTTTCCATAATGCGGATGCGGCACAGAAAATAAATCACTTTTTTTTTTACATTGATGGCTTTCTGATTATTGATTAATGGGCTTCAAATAAATAAATAAATATTGGTGCATTGTTTAGAGCAAATGTAAGAATGACTGGAATCCTGATGTGGGCACCTTGGGTCAGTTTTGTAAAAAAAAAGAAAATATAATTATAGCCCTATATGAGTGAAATCTAATCCATGCATTGCTTCCATCAAACTTTCAGAAGGTTTCTTTAAACTCAACTTTGATGAGTTACATTACAAAAAAAAAAAAAAACAATTATAGCCCTACATGAGTGAAACATAGGATTTAAGTTTTTTATTTTATTTTATCTTTTGTGTTTATTTTTTACATTCATTCCTTTTTTCATTTATACTATTTATTTTTTCATGTAGTTCTATTTTTATTATTATATTTTGATGAAGAGGCCGGCTATTTAGATTTATTTTTTTTAATTTTTTCTGTTTATTTTTTGCATTCATTCCTTTTTTATTAATATTATTTATGTTTTTTTTTTCATGTAGTTCTGTTTTTAATATTATATTTTGATGAACGAGACCGGTTTATTTAGATTTATGTTTTCTATTTTTTTTTTCTGTTTAATACATTAGTCCTCATATCATACCATTTACATCTATTATTCCATTGACTCAGTGCATGTTTGGCATCTCTATTTCAAGCCTCTATTTCTCTGAATGTCTAAATTAAACAGAGGTTTGAACAATTAGAGCGTTTGGCACAAGATTCTAAACTCTGTCCAGTTTAGACATTTAGAGGCAAATCCTCTAAAATCCAAATGCTCCAAAAGTGGGCAGATGAGAAATAGAGCTTTTGAGTCTTAAAATATAGAGGCGAGGTCTTTAAAATAGATTCATGCGTTACCAAACGCGTTTTTTTTTATTCTAGCCTCTTTTTTTTATGGCTCTTTTTTTAATGGCTCTATTTTAGATGGATCTATAAAAAAAAGAGTAGAGATACCAAACAAGCCCTAATTCCCAATAACATCAACTTCTCAGTCTGGTCTCTTCGATAGCTCCATGAGGATAAGGTGCTAATTGTTAAGCTCCAAGGTGGGGGGTGCATCTTAATGATCCTGATTTGCCAGTGTGCATGCATTTTGCGAAGAAGGTTATTTTCTTTGGCCTGTAATTTTAACAGTGTGGTTGTACTGGTTGGATCGTTGCTTTTAAGAATCCGGGCCCACAACAGTTTTTTCGTTTTTTGTTTTTGTTTTTTATCATTTGCATAATAACTAATACGTTATATTTCATTGAATAGAAGGTAAACATATTATGTATAATATACATTATATGTATGCATCTTTCAGTATATTTAATGGGGTTGTATAAAAGGGATTTTATTTTAGTTGGATTGAATTATGTTTTTTTTTTCTCTCTGATGCACATGAACGCCATCGTTTGGGTCCAAGAAATTTGTGGGCGTTCCAAAATGAACGGTTGAGATTGCACAATCCATTGTGGGGGTGGCATGGGTGGGAAATGATTTTTATAGGTTTCGATTAGAATCAATTATCACTTTTACTAACTTTGTCTCTTTGTAGGACTACCATAAAATATCGGAGGTTGATTATGATGCTGAAAAGGATGCCACCTGATGAGTGTTAAATCTTGCATATTTTACCCTTCATTATTTCGAGTTTTATCAGCATCTTATATGCATATCATTTGCTTTACACAGAGATTTTATCATTATATCACATTAACGAATTATCAGATTATCATGTATAAATTCGATTATTTATAGCACATTTTATGTAATTTCTCTTGTGTAGGTGGACCCTATGACTACCCCAACCTTGTGGCCAGTGTTCCAAGGCATCAAGAAGAGAGAAGAATTTCAAAATTAGAGGAGGAGACTTTATGGATAAAAGAAGTCATTTTCTAATACAAAAGTTGGTATGGAATAGGTTATGGGTTTAAATCCTAACAATTTTATATTATTATTTTTACATATAAAATATTTGATCAAACTCAACTCACCTCTCCGCCAAAGGGAGAGATCCTTTGGCAAGTTAGTCTTTTTGCAATTTTATTTTTACTTTTAGATTGTAATTAGGAGCTTCTTTGTAACTAATCTAGAGAGAGAGAGTGTAATTGAAGATCATTAATGAAGATTTGGAGCTCTTTCTTGATGTTTAGTGGCTAAAGTTCTTGGATTAGGCTCTCCTTTTGAAGCTAAGTAATGTCATTAGTTCAATTACATGCATGTTTTAATTTAAATTCTCTATTTGTGCCTTGATTGATTAGTAGATTTTAGATCTAATTGTGTTAATCTCTCTCATTTCTCATGTTCTATCTCTACACTTGATGTTTGGATAATCTCAATTGATGCTTTGTATTTAGATTAAGTTCTCTCATATAGCATGCTCGAGAGCCCTTATCTTTGATCTTTTGTAGTTTGATTTTGATGATTTATTGTTAGGGGTAGCTAGATGATGATCTAGGATTTTGACCTTTGATTTTCTTTACTTTGATCTTCATTACTATATCATCCAATCTAATTAGGCAAGAGATTGCTAATTGGATTGTAGATTTGGGAGTCAAATTAAACATGCATTGTTTGAATTAATTACATACTTAGTGGATTTTGGATTGCGTAATCTCTATTTTGATTGTTGTTAATTTTAATCTTTATTTGATTTGTTATTTTCAAATCTAGATTTTTAGAATCATATATATTTCACATCACTTGTTTTAAAATCTTACACATTTCACACCACATTTTCACCCTAAATCTTTCATTTCCACCATCATTCATCCATTCATTTAGTGTAGCTTGTTAGATTAACTTAGATCTTATTAAATTCATATTTTAGATTGTTAATTAATTGTTTACATTGTATAGTTTAATAGTTTTAATTGCCCACTTCAATTGTCTTTATTAGCTATATCTTAGTTCAATTCTACTTTATTTGGATTCATTGCTTGTTTCATACTCTCCTCGTGGGATCAATAATCTGGACTCTTTAGTCCTTTACTATTTGACGATATCGTAGTTTTGCGGTTAAGCGTGCATATATAAGTGTCGATCAAGTTCTTGGCGCCGTTGCCGAGTAGAGGCATCGAAAAGCTTTGAATTTCATAAAGTTGAACTAATTTTTAGCTCAGTGCACTTTTTTTTTTATATTTCCTTTATTTTCCTTGCAGATTCTACACATTGTTTGTGTTTGTTTTATAGGGAATTCCTCAATTGGAGTGAACGAATGTGGAAAAGTACATTGAAGAACTTGAAGATTTTACTTGCTTTCTTAGTTTATGATTAGTTTAGACATTTATTTACTTTCTTAGTTGGTTGTATTAGGTATTTATTATCAAAGTTGTAATAATTTTGGTTGCGGTCGGCCTGTGACCCATTTACTTTACTTTATGTACTTTACTTGCTTTAAGTAGTTAGTTGTTTAGTAGAATTGCAATAAATTGCTTGTAGGGAAGAAGGAAGGTTGGAATATACCGTCGCGGGCCCTCACATTCGTACACGAAAATTGGTGTCCATGGTGTGAGTCGACAACAACTGATTCGTTCCCCGAAATAAATCGGGAGGTTTGCATTTCCTAACCCCTGCAAATCCCTTGTAAGCGGGTTTACTTTGTTGGTTGTTCATTGCTTTGTAGTGTAATTGTTTCAAATACACTTGTAATTTAGTGCACTACTAATAAAGGGCAAATTACCCCAACAAGACAACAAGATAAGGATTCAGATTTCATCACCGTTTCCTTGCCCTTAGGATTTAATCTTAATTCTCACATAGTTTCAAACCAATAAACCATAATAAAATTGAGTAGAAACGTGACCTTAGGTTACCAGCTCAATAGGGAAGACCACCGTGGTTGTGCCAATTGTGTGCCTTGGCGGATTTTTTGGTGCCTAAGCAAACCTTGTCCCTTGGCGCCATCTTGCCAAATAAGGACAACTTTGTTGTTCGAGGAGTTGGTTTTTAGAAGGAACCTTCGCCTAGTGTGTTGTGATCCCACCATCAACCTGGGGGTTAACTAGCCAGAGTTTTCGTTTCATAGGTCCAGGTTGGAGGCTAGAGTGTCCTCTTCACAGTTAGGAGATGTCTATAATTCTTTTAGGTAACCTTAATTTAGATTAACTTTCCATTTAGTTTTCAAACTTTTTGTTTTGTTGCATTCATTTCATTGAGTGGACCATTGCACTGCTAGGTTAGTCACAGTTGTATGCGAGTGTAGATACGTGTCAGACCCCGACCCAGGTTTAGTATAGTTTATTATTATTTTAATTGTGATTAGTCACTAAGAGAGATTAGAGGACGATTAGCTTGAGTTTTTAGTTGGATTAGAATTTTGAATAGCTTTGGGGAATTTGGAGAGCGTAGTGTTCGGTTTGAACGGGCCCGGGGTGACCCGTAAGACGCGTGTTAGTGTGGGAATTCGAGTTATTGGATTTATTTGATTTTTGGAAAATATGGATTTTGATATTTTTGGATTTGATATTTTAATCCCAGCAACTTTTCTGTTTGTTCTGTTTGCATTCGAACCTCAGAAATCGCGTTTTTCGAGAAAAATGGCAAAACAATCTTTTCACACTCAAATTTGTGCATAAATTTTGAAATTTGAAAACCATGAGGAAAATATACTTTTTGAAAACTAGATTTTTCAACGATCATTTTTCTCTTCTTCGTCAATTTCATTCGGAACTTCTAAATGATAGACCCAGTTATGTGAAGTTTTCAGGGCCATTGGGGCCCACAACCCATTTAAATGAGTCAAAACCCACGTTGGGTCTTTCTTCCTCTTCACTCATTCAGTTTTTCCTGCAACAACCTAAGGTAGCTTTCTCTCTTTTCTCTCATCTCCCCTCCTTTGCATGTCTTGCAAATGAACCCAAATTGGTAAACAAATTTCACCATTCTTTTTTTCTCACCTCTAGCTTGCCATTGATACAAATTTTAAGGGATTTTGGCTGAGTTCATCATCTTCTCCAAGCTCTTCTTCTTGTCTAGAATTCTTCAAAGGTTAGCAATGGTTTCCCTCTTGAAATTTTGGATTTTCTAGACCTTTAGGATTGTTTTACCATACATGCAAGAGCCTTCATGAAAAGCTTCCTTGATTTCCAAAATTTGTGGATTTTTAGTGTGTTCTTCTTTGGATTCTTTTGTGTAGATTGGAGTTGCTGAGTTTGAGAGATATTAGAGTGGTTTGTGACCCAATTTGTTCCAGGCAAGTGAATAAATTAGATTGGAATGCATGCAAATGAAGTGAACTTTTTCCTTATGTTTGGTGGATTTAATTTCTTAAATATGGGAAGGATTTAACTTCAATGAATTGGTTCAGATTATGTTGAAGAAATGGTTTAAGGTGACTTATTATAAGTTGCATTTGATTGTAGAGATTTCAAATTCTGTTTTGGCCAGGATGGAAATTCAATTGGAAATCTTTAGTTCATGTTCTTGAATTTTTGCTACTATGTTTTCTTTCTATTTGATATGTGATGACTGATTGAAGGGAGTTTGATGGAGTTTCTATTTGATATGTGATGAATGATTGAAGGGAGTTGGATGGAGTTAGTAAGATTCTACATGTTGCTGGGAGTAGTAAGGATTCATTGGGTGAAAAGAAGGAAAATCTGCACCAAAAGAGGAGAGAGACAGTCAGCTCCCAGCTGACTGTCCACGGGCTGGACAGAGGCCCAGCCCGCTCGAGCGCGCCTGGGCCCGCTCGAGCGGGCCTGGCTTCTGTCACAGCCCGCTCGAGCGAACTGGGCCCGCTCGAGCTGGGCGTGGGTCAGGGCCTGGGTCATTTCCTGCATTGTTTCTTGGCCTGTTTAGGCTAGTTTTGAGCCCGGTTCGAGTATGAAAATTCCCTAATGACTTATTAAGCATCGGGAATTAAGAATTTGAGCCCGAGTCAGTTTTATTTGATTCAAACTATAGAGAAAGTTTGGAAAAGAATTACACTTACCCGGGAATTTTCTATTCGTCTTCATATACACTTTATGTCCTCAATCGTCGGTGACCTTCAGAGGCACCAATTTCTTCAATCAAAAACCGACATGGAGACATTAAGTATGTATTAAGACGGCCTCGGTAAGCTCATCAAACATTACCAATCATCCAAATCATCTCATTCCAAGTTAGAGAAATTTTATGTTTTCTCATAAATCAATTTGAAACAAAGTTGGTTAATTTGTCATGTTTGAAAAACAATAAAAAGGCTACTCATCTGATTTGTTTCTGAATTTTTCTGGTTGTTTGATAAAGAATAGTCCTTTTATCAGGTTTGAATGGTGTTTAATGGTTTGAATTATATCGTTTTAAATTTGAATGGTTCACCATGGAAATTTGTATATTTTCTACAAATTATTTTGAAATGAATTGAATGGTTCGCCACGTTCGAAAATGGTCTATTATCTTGAAAATAAGATCTCGAGGCAAGATGGGGCCAGAGCTTTGTAGTGCGAGCCCATGAGCCAAAGGGACTATTATTTTGAAAACAAAAATCTCAAGGCAAGATGGGGCCAGAGCTTTGTAGTGCGAGCCCATGAGCTAAGGAGAACAAGTGTGTATGTATTTGTTCAGGAGTAGTTGTTTTATCGATTTCAGAAATAAATTATTATGATTTGACTTGTATCGGTTCAGGTTTTGAAAGTTAAAGGCACCACTAAGCTTAGGTTACCTTGTTGGGCTGATCACCCGACTTGGGATCTTTAAATTATTTGCCAACTGCAGTTTGGATTCTGTCTATTTGTCCGGCCACGGCAACGGTTCTGATTTCCGGTCCCACGAGTAGTGGCAACAGTTCTGTTCCGGTCCCACGAGTAGTGGCAACGGTGTCTGTCTGTTTGTTCCGGCCATTTCATATGGCGACGGTTTCTGTCTGTGTGCTCTTATTACTTCGGTAATAGGAGAATTTAGCTAAATGTGGTTTGCCAATATTTTGAATATTTGTCAGTTAGTTTGAGATATTTAAATTCGTTTATTTGCACTGAAATAATTCATTTGATTTATTCCTTATATATGATTTGTTTTACCAGCATTCTTATGCTTTTAAACATGATGTTCATAACTTGTATATCATATTTGTTTTATTCACCTACCAGACTGTCGTGTTTGATACTTCGCTTGTTTGGTGTCAGATGTCGGACCTGCAACCTTTGAGGCGGAGTACACGCAGGAGACAGTAGGGCCTCAGGTGGAGCCCGAGTGGCAACCAAATGATGTCATGTAGACGGCACGTTTGGTTTGGAGCATCGATAACATCTTTTGGGAAATGACAGTTATTTTTGGGAATTTTGTTTATAGCCTTTGTTGGCTTTGTCAGGGTTGTATAAGTTAAACTACTTTTGTCCTCACAACTGTAATTAACCTTGGTTATGCTATGCATATATTTCTCTTTTGATATCGAACTTGTACATTCATCTTGTGTTATATGGAGTTTTATTTTGCTACATGCTTCCGCATAACATTATTTTGATGTGAAATTAATTCTTTGGTTGTGATGGATCGTCCGGGATCCTCATCGCGGAATCCTGTGGGGAAATAATTAGCGCGTGCGGGCGAAATTTTTTTGTTCGTCGAGCCGCGACCCCCTTATTAAGGACTTGATTATCAGGGCCTCGGTCCGGGGGTGTGACAATATGTGATCAAGGCCGATTAGTGAGGATTGATTACCTTGCTTTACCTGCCCCACCCATAGTACTCACAATGGCTGCTCAAAATCCTCAGCAAAGGACCCTTAATGAACTATTTGCACAAATCAATTTCACCTAGCTGTATAGTTTTGCCAGAACATAATGTGGACCAATTTGAAATCCGGCCCGCCACCATCAATATGTTACCAAAATTCCATGGATCAGAGTGTGAGCAGCCCTATATTCATTTGAACAAATTCTTGACCATTTGCCACACGTTTAAAAATCAAAATCTGGATAGTGAAGCCGTGAAGCTAAGGTTGTTTCTCCTCTCACTAGAAGATCATGTAGCCGCCTGGCTAAATTCCTTGACTCCAAACTCCATTACCACCTGGGATGAGCTTGTCAAAAAGTTCATGTCCAAATTTTTCCCAGTGAGCAAAACCGAGCAATTTAGGAGTACTATTAGGAACTTTAGGGGACGACTCGAGGAAGAGTTTGCCGAAACCTGGGAGAGATTCTATGTGTTAGAATCACACGATCACTGAGAGGGGGGGTGAATCAGTGATGTCTCAATACTTTTTACTTGAATATATATAAGTCCAAATAATCAACCAATTTGAAATCAAGCAACCACAGGAACACAAGGTTTTAACGTGGTTCACTCAGAGACTACGTCCACGGTGCAACAACTACCCGGACACCAATCTAAGGCTAGTCTTACTGATTAGTTCTGAAACTTCAACTTCAAGGAGCACCCACCCCTGATTCAGATAGCACCCACTATCTTGGAAGCAACAACTCCCCTTACAATTCGTCTACACCAATAGACGGGATCACCAAACCCCAACACCAAGCACCCACTTGATGTTTTACAATGATTAGAGAAGAACCCTTTACAGAAATTCCTTTCTACAATCTCTCACTCTCAATCCCATACAAATCAGATTTTTAATAAACATGAATTGAGAAATACTTATCTAAAGGAACTACTGATGAAGAACCATCTTCTTGATGCAGAGTTTCTTCTTGACTTGCTGTAAAAGAATCACAACAGTATCTCCTTGCAAGCTCACACACCCTCACAATACTTCTCTCTTTCTGTGTGTGTCTTTTCAAAGATCCGTAGCATGCCTTTTTATAGGATTTGCCAACCCTAATTTGTGATTGCAAAAAGGCTAGGAGAAGTTTTGAAAACTCCTTCAAGGATAGGAAGAGATCCCTGTTTTTCCTCGCGCAAGTTTCTGTTTTGAGAACTCCTTAAATGATTGGAAGAGATCCCCTGTTTTTTCTCGCGCAAGTTTCTGTTTTGAGCTCTGCGCTTGACCGACCTCAGTGCTTGAACGAGCTCTACGCTTGACCGAGCTCAGTGCTTGAACGAGGTCTGCGCTAGATTCTTCTTTGAGCTCTGCGCTTTGTCGAACTGAGCTGTCATGGCCGAACTTAGTGCTTTTACCGAGCTCCGTGCTTTTACCGAGCTCATGTCTTCCTTTTTATCGAGCTCATCATGTCTTCCTTGTTTACCGAGCTCAGGTCTTCCTTGTTACCGAGCTCATCATGTCTTCCTTGTTACCGAGCTCAACGCTTGACGCTTTGACCGGGCTGAGGCATTCGTTACCGAGGTGAGGCATTTGTTACCGTGCTGAGGCATTCGTTATCGTGCTGAGGCATTCATTACCGTGCTGAGGCATTCTGTGCCGAGCTGAGGCATTTTTTGCCAAGCTGAGACATTCGGTACTATACTTGTGTGACAATGTGTTGACAATAATTCCAACATTGTGTTGACAATAATTCCAACACAAAACCGAGCTTCAAACCTCAAACTCTCTTCAAAATCCAACAATCTCCCCCTTTGGAATTGTTGGCAACACTTGGAACATGTTGACTTTCACGATGCTTGCAAACAAGTTTCTGTTCTGTTTTGAACTACTGTAGCAAGTCTTCTTGGCAGCTTCTAATCACCTCAACCAATCACTCCTTAAAACTTACAGACTCCCGCTGAACAACATGTTCTTACAATTTATTCCCCCCTTTGACAACAATCTCAAAGGGACTTGATTAGGAGCAAAAGGAGTAGCAATAATGCGTGCTCCCCCTAACAAGAAGGTCTCCTAATGCTTGGAAGAGTGAGTAACTCCCAATTTCTTGCGAAGATACTCGAAAACTTCCTTTGGTAGAGGCTTTGTGAAGATATCAGCCACTTGTTCAGTGGTTGGAACATATTCCAATTTTACCTCATCGTCAGCAACCTTTTCTTTGAGAAAGTGATAGCGTATGGCAACATGCTTTGTGCGGGAGTGCTGGACAGGGTTCTTGGAGATATGAATTGCACTTGTGTTGTCGCATAAGATTGGTGTAGGATCTCTCGTCTGAACACCAAGATCTAAGAGCATTTGACGCATCCACAGGACTTGGGTACAGCAAGTTGTTGCTGCTATGTACTCTACTTCCGCTGTAGAAAGAGATACTGAATCTTGCTTCTTGCTGTGCCAAGCCACCAATCTTTCACCTAGATAAAATGATGTAAGACCCCGACCCGAGTGATCTCGATTAGTACTAATTAAGTTGCGTGTTAGTGTTAAGTGTGTTTAGTGGTTTTGGTTTAGTTGGTTTAGAATAGCTTTGTTATAGCTTTGGGGAATTTTGAGTGCCTTTGTGATTAGTGGGGCCCTTTGGGGGTTCCTTGTTATGACTTACGTGTGCTTAGGGGATTACTCGAGATTCTTTTGATTTGATGTTTTATTCCGTTTTATTAATCTCATCGATTTCTTCAACTTTCATGTTGATCCCGTCCCTGTCCCGAATCCCGGAACCCGATTTCCATTGCTTAAGGGCAAAACAATACTTTTAAACTAAATCTGTACCCAAAACTTGTTATTCCCGAAACCCGCGAAACATATACTTTTTGGAAACTAGAAATTTCGACGATCATTTCTTCCTTCTTCGTCGATTTCATTCGAGATCCCGAAAACTACTATTTCAGCCTTCCAAGTTTCTAAAGAAGTGGAGCCCACTTGCAAATCCTTTATAAGCACTCATCTCCTTCCTTTTTCCCTTTTCCAGCAATCTTCTTGTCTAGGGCTTCTTCTTCCTCATTATTCTTCTTTTTCTTGCTCTCTTCATCTCAAGCCCTTACCAAGCTTGCACCCACATCATTATGGAGATCACCATCTTCTTCCTCTCCTTCAAGGCTCTCTATTGACATCATTGTTGAAGAAAACCTCCCATTCCAAGACTTGTTTTGAGCTAAGACTTGCCATTAGAGGATCTTCCAAGTAAGCTCTCTCACTAATCTCTTAGATTTGTGTCCTTATGATCTTAGAGGAGCTCCATTTTCATTATTGGAAGCTCTCTCTTCCTATTTCCTTGTTTAACCCATTTTAGGATTTGTTTTGGGGTTTTTGTAGAGATTGTGGATTTTGTGCTTGAGAGGGTGTTAGAGGATCTTTGCTTAGCTTTGGACTTGAGGCAAGTGGATGAATGGATAAGTTCTAAACATTTGCATGTTTCATGGAAATCTCTTGTTTTATACTAATTATTCCTAATGATTTTTTTACATGTGTTTTTATGGTCTTCCTTGCCTTGTTTTCTATTACTTTTGAAATGCATGATTATGAGTTGATTTTTCTATTATGCACTTTGATAAATGTATCCTTCATGTTATTAAAGTGTAGATGAATCTTATGGGTGTTGGTTTCTCTTCCTTGGGTGAGCAAATATGATTGAATGGAGGAGTTTGATTTGGATGTGATGGGAAGTAAAGAATAAGGTTGTGGTATTTGAAAGAAACCTAATGGTTGTTATGGGGAGGCAAGAAGGCCTTTGTTGCAGAAAAAAAAATGTTTAGGGGGAAGAAGAGAAGAAGGCTAGAATGGCCATTTTCGGGCAGCAGAAATGACTGCCCGCTCGAGCGGACGTCAGGCCGCTAGAGCGCGCAGTCATTTTGGCTGCAACTCGGGTAGAAAATGACTGCCCGCTCGAGCGGACATAAGGCCGCTCGAGCGCGCAGTCATGCTGACTGCAGTTCGGGCAATAGAGTGCCTGCCCGCTCGAGCGCGCGATTGGCCGCTCGAGCGCGCAGACGCTCTGTCTGCCTGTCTTCCTGCGCAGCCCAGGTCCGCTCAAGCGCACCTTTGGCCGCTCGAGCGCACCCCCCTCCTGCATATGGACCACCTTTGGGGCTCGGGAAAGGTTTTTAATGGAATTCCTTGGTATTTAGGAGGTTTATGAGGCGATATACGATGTCTATTGGAGAAAGAAACCAAACCACAAGCTTTCATTTAAAAGTTTGAAAATCACTAAGGTGCATAAAGAGCCCGGAATGTCTCCAAACTCCAGGAGTACCAAGTGATCATTACAATCGACATACGGGGTCCTTATTCACTGGATTTATATCGAATCCCGATACTGGTCCCGAATTTCAAGAAATGTGATTTATCATTCCCGAAAACATTGAATTTAGAACTAGAGCTTTTGCTAGCCCCGATATGCACTTCCCGTTTGAAAATGAAATTAGTGCTTTTGAGCACCCCGTCTCGCCCGTTTATTTAAGTGCATTACATATGATTTGTACATGTCTTGTTTTACATGATTTGACCTATGAGTCGGCACCACTAAGTTTGGCTTTCCTTGCCGGTTTGATCTACCGACTTGGAGACCCTTTCCCGCCCCGCCAGCTGCAGTTTGGATCCCGCTACCCGGTTATTACCGTGGTCTTGTCCCGATACCCGGTTCACTACCGTGGTCCCGTCCCGTATTATAGTATTTATATGTATATGTTACTTATGTTGCATCTCCTCACTTCGGTGACTGAGACAACATCCCGATATGCTCATGTCACTTCGGTGATAGAGGACTTAGCTATGTGTGGTTGCCATTTTGTTGTTTCCCGTTTCCTTGGATACCGTACATGTTTTATATTGCATATGTATTTGAATATATGTTTCTCTTGTTTTATGAAACTATTGCTTTGACAGGTTTAAATGTTTTCCAAGGTAATTTCCTTATTGTTATGTCTTTTCACCCATTTGCCAAACCGTCGTGTTTGACCTTTGCTTTGGTACTCAGGTCCCTTTATCGGTCTCCCCGAGGAGGAGCTTGAGGAGGCGGTCGGTGAACCGCGTCGATTAGTTGAGTGGCACGCCGATGATGTCGTCTAGACATTCGGGTGCTTGAGCTGCGTAACATTTTGGGGAATAGAACTAACCATTCTTTTGGGGAACTTGTTATTTTATTCATATTGGCCTTTGTTGGCCTCTATTTTGGGGCAATGTAATTAAATGATATTGTTGTAAACTTTAACTTTCTTTTGGGTTATAGCACTAATGATCATTGCTCATTTTGATACTAGTTTCAAATGGTTTAATCTTGTAATCTTGGATATGAATGTATGAAATAGATTTGCTACACGCTTCCGCACATAAAAGAAATATTCATGTTGACGTGATATCCTCACCGCGGACACCTGTGGGAAATCGCGTGTACGAGTGGCATCTTTCTTGATGGACTCGTATACGTTTTGTTTTGGATTTGGATTTAATTTAATTCATACATACATCATCACAAGCAGTAATTAGTTCCCGATCTCGGATGGGGCCCGCCTTGTCTCGGGGGTCCCGGTCCGGGGTCGCGACAAAATGCACCACCACTTGTGCTTTTGCGATCATCTACACATCCAGCCCAATCAGCATCAGAATATGCAATGAGAGTGAATGATTTACCTTTGGGATACCATATGCCAAGCTCCAAGGTATCCTTGAGATACCGAAATATCCTCTGTTAGAATCATACGATCACTGAGGGGGGGGGGGGGGGTGAATCAGTGATGTCTTAATACTTTTTACTTGAATACTAATAATCAAAGCAATAAAACAAAAAGCAATCAACCACAGGAACACAAGATTTAACGTGGTTCACCCAAAGGCTACGTCCACGGTGCAACGACTACCCGGACACCAATCCGATGTTAGTCTTACTGATTATTTCTGAAGCTTCAACTTCAAGGAGCATCCACCCCTGATTCAGATAGCACCCACTATCTAGAAAGCAACAACTTCCTTTACAATTCGTCTACACCAACAGACAGGATCACCAAACCCTAACACCAAGCACCCACTTGATGTTTTACAAGATTAGAGAAGAACCTTTCTACAATTTCTCACTCTCAATCCCAAACAAATCAGATTTAATAAACATGAATTGAGAAATACTTATCTTAAAGAAACTACTGATGAAGAACCATCTTCTTGATGCAGAGTTTCTTCTTTACTTGCTGTAAAGAATTACAGCAGTGTCTCTTTGCAAGCTCACACACCCTCACAAAATCTTCTCTTTATTTCTGTGTGTCTATCTGTATATTTTCAACGATCCCTAGCATGCCTTTATATAGGATTTGTTAACCCTAATTCGTGATTGTAAAAAGGCTAGGAGAGGTTTTGGAAACTCCTGCAAGGATTAGAAAAGATCCCCTGCGCAACTTTCTGTTTTGTAAACTCCTTCAAGGATTGGAAAAGATCCCCTGTTTTTTCTCGCGCAACTTTCTGTTTTTAAAAACTCTGCACTTGACTGAACTCAGCGCTTAGCCTGCACTTTATCGAGCTTAACGCTTGATGGAGCTCAACGCTTGAACGAGCTTTGCGCTATACCGAGCTGCTCAGTACTTGAACGAGTTTACCGGGCTGCTCAGTGTTTAAACGAGCTCTGTGATTTACCGAGCTATTTAGTGTTTGAAAGACTTTACAGAGCTGCTCAGTGCTTGACCATGCACTGCGCTTTACCAACCTCAATGCTTTGCCGAACTGACTGAGCTCAACGCTTTGCCAGTGCTTGAACGATCTCTGCGCTTGTCGCTTTGCCGAACTGAGCTGTCATGGCCGGGCTCAATGCTTTTGCCAAGCTCCGTGCTTTTACCGTGATTCTTTCTTTTACCGGGCTCTTTACTTCCTTGTTACCGTAACTGAGCTAAGGCATTCTGTGCCGAGCTGAGTCATTCTGTGTTGTGCCAGCTGATGCATCCTTTGCTGTGCCGAGCTGAGGCATCCTTTGCTGTGCCGAGCTGATGCATCATTTGCTGTGCCAAGCTGAGTCATTCTATGCTGTCCTTGTGTGACAATGTGTTGACAATAATTCCAACACAAAATACCGAGCACCGAGTTTCAAACATCAAACTCTCTTCAAAATCCAACAATCTCCCCCTTTGGAATTGTTGGCAACACTTGGAACATGTTAACCATCAATCGATCTTGCACACAAGTTTCTGTTCTGTTCTGAACTACTATAGCATGTCTTCTCGGCAGTTACAGACTCCCCCTGAACAACATGTTCTTACAATTTATTCTCCCCCTTTGACAACAATCATAAAGGGACTTGCTTAGGAGCAAAAAGAATAGCAATAATTAACAAGAAGGTCTCCTAATGCTTGGGAGAGTGAGTAACTCCTAATTTCTTGCGAAGATACTCGAAGACTTCCTTCGGTAGAGGCTTTGTGAAGATATCAACCACTTGTGCAGTGGTTGGAACATATTCCAATTTTACCTCACCGTCAGCAACCTTATTTTTGAGAAAGTGATAGCGTATTGCAACATGCTTTGTGCGGGAGTGCTGGACAGGGTTCTTGGAGATATGAATGGCACTTGTGTTGTCGCAGAAGATTGGCGTAGGATCTTTCGTCTAAACACCGAGATCTGAGAGCATTTAACACATCCACAGGACTTGGGTACAGCAAGTTGCTGCAGCTATGTACTCTGCTTCCGCTGTAGAAAGAGAAACTAAATCTTGCTTCTTGCTGTGCCAAGCCACCAATCTTTCACCAAGATAGAATGCACCTCCACTTGTGCTTTTACGGTCATCTACACATCCAGCCCAGTCAGCATCAGAATATGCAATGAGAGTGAATGATTTACCTTTCGGATACCAGATGCCGAGCTCCAAAGTCCCCTTGAGATACCGAAATATCGTCTTCATTGCTGTAAGGTGCTCTTCTGTTGGTGAAGACTGAAATCTCTTCAGCAAAATTTCTGCACAACTCCTCTTCATTACCGCCAAAGATTATGTCATCGACATAAACTATGACAACTAGTTGGTTACCATGTTCTGTTTTGACATAGAGATTGCTATCAACCAGTCCTTTGCCGAAACCAATCTTGCGAAGATAACTATCCAGCCGTGCATACCAGGCCCTCGGTGCTTGTTTCAGGCTATATAGAGCCTTCATTAACTTACACATCAGGTCTAAACTGTTGCTCAAGAGAAAACCGTCTGGTTGCTCAATGTAAACCTCTTCCTCAAGTAGCCCATTCAAGAAAGCCGACTTCACATCCATTTGAAAGACTTTGAACTCTTTGTATGCAGCCAATGCCAGAAACATACGAATAGCTTCCAGACGAGCTACCGGTGCAAAGGTCTCTTCAAAATCTATGCCTTCAATTTGAGCATAGCCTTTACAAACTAACCTTGCTTTGTTTCTCACAACTTGACCATCTTCATTCAGCTTATTTCTAAAGACCCATTTAGTACCTATGACATTCTTATCAACAGGTCTAGGGACTAAATCCCAAGTGGAGTTCTTCTCTATTTGCTCTAACTCCTCATGCATAGCCTTTAACCAATTTTCATCAAGGCTTGCTTCAGCTACTGTCTTGGGTTCGATCATTGACACTAGTGAAAAAGTGTTCACCACACTATGTCTAGTTTGAACACCAGCCTTAGGATTTCCAATTATTTGGTCCTTGGGGTGTTGTTCTACCCAAGTGTTGTGCTTTCTAGGAGTAGCAACTCCTGAACCGTCCCTTGATTCACTAGAATCATTAGGTTCAGCCCTTTCATCATCCATCTCACTCAAGTCCTCATAAACCAGTCTGTCATTATGAGTCACATTCATTGGTTCATAATGTTCTTCAATTCTAACATCAACACTCTCTATGAATTTTCTGGTCCTTTTGTTAAGACACCTATATGTTGGAAATAGGTGGGCCTCGTGGATGCGATTTCAAAACTTTTGACCCACTTGACGCAGGGATCAAACACTTATAAGGCCATTAACCATATCCAGGATGCAATCCCTCATGCTCATATACCATGTACAACAATATTACAAACAACACTATGCAAAATAATCTACAAAAGATTAGAGAAGCAGATTATACCTTTGCTGCTCGGTTGTGCTCTAATGGAGAAGGAAACTACTTTAGATCTCCAAGACCTCTTAGTCTTCCACGCTATAACCCGTACCAGATCTCTTCTCTAAAGGAGATGAGTGGGATCTCCTAAAGAAAACAACTAGAAGCTATAAAGGAAACTAGAAGAGAACTAGAAGAAGAAGAGAAGTATGTGCAACTCTTGCACAAAGGGGGCTGGGCGTGATTTCCAAGGTTGTGTATGTCCCAGCCCCTTTGTTACTCCTTTTATAGCATTAAGCAACCTCCTTCTCTTGTACTAATTGAAATAGAGGTCTTACTTCTACACAAAATAGTAACCTTACTATTACCACTATTAGAAGTCTCACTTCAAATAGAAATAGTAACTTCCTAATTCCTTCATCTTAGAGTTCTAGTAGGATTAGTATTTTTCCAATAACTTGGGCCAGCGTGGGGACCACTAGGGATTCCATAGAAAGCTGGCTCCAACTGGGACACCGGGACCCCACATCTCATGTGCAATCCGGGCCCGCAGTTAATTGCAAATAACACCACTATACAAATGCAATTGCAGTCCAGTCTTAGGAATAAATTACAATGAAGACCCTAAACTTCCCGATTACCACAATTAAGCCCCTCTATCAATATCGATGGATTAATTGGACTAAAACTGTCCCACCAATTTAGATCCACATCTTATTATCCTTGAGCCCCAATTAATCACAGTGATCATCAGTACCATCCAATTAACTCTTAATCGAGATGGGTGCGCACTTACTAATGATAAATCCATTAATTGGCATAAGGGGATAATATGATAGATTCCATCTTGACCATTGGATGTTCCCACAGTCCTACTACCACGTACCCAAGACACCGAGGTGTTGACCTACAGTTGGCCTCACTCATTGGTGACTCAAAGCAAATGAATAGATAGAAACTTGAGTTCATCAATGTCTCACGATTGAGAGCCTATTGCTAGGGATTTATGAGAGCAAACCTTAAACTCGAGACAGTATTCCAAAATGTGCTTCTCATGGTCCTTCAATACGTCCAATGTACCAGCACCGTGATCTAGAATCTTACATTCTAATGATCGAGACAAATCACACTATCTCATAGTGATCAAAGTGCTGCAACCTTATCAGATGAGATGCCCAGTCTCATCACCGGTTGTGAAGATGTTTAAGTATAAGATTTGTGACAAATGTCTCCTGTGTGTCGATCTCATCCATACACATATATCACATCTAATATACTAATGGGACCCAGTTCATCTCATGAACCATTTATGTCATATATATTGGTTATGTGTATTAAGTAGTAAAACACCATTCATCTCATGAAAGGAAAACATGATATTATTGATAAATAAAGAAATTAATCAATTTATTACATCATCTGATGGATTGAGTCCATACAATTTAACACTATATGCCTTGCTAGTGGAGGAGTAACCCAGAAATATACCTTCATCAGCTCTTTCTTCAAATTTTCCTGGATTCTGTTCAAGTCGCTTGATGAAGCACTTGCTGCCAAATATCTTGAAGTGCTTGACTGAAGGTTTCTGTCCAAACCACAATTCATATGGTGTTTTGTCTTCATGTCGCCTGATCATGCATCGATTCTGAATGTATACTGCAGTATGGACTGCTTCTTTCCAATACCTATCAGCCAGCTTGCTTTCTGTCAGCATTGTGCGAGCCATCTCTTGCACAGTCCTATTCTTGCGCTCTACCACTCCGTTTTGCTGTGGAGTTCTAGCTGCTGAAAATTGTCTGTGGATACCATGATGCTCGCAGAACTTGGTGAATTCTTCAGATGTGAATTCGCCTCCACGGTCATACCTTAACGTCTTGATCTTCTTCCCTAGCATGTTTTCAACCTGTGCTTTAAACACTTTGAACTGATCAAGTGCTTGATGTTTATGTTTTAAAAATAAACCCATGTCATTCTAGTATAATCATCAATGCATAACATGAAGTGCTTTGAGTCCTCATTGGTCCACATAGATCCGTGTGGACGAGCTCTAGGGGTTTGCTTGTGTGGTGCTCCTTTGTGTTGAACACAGCTCGAGTTTGCTTGCCTATTTGACATGAATCGCATATCGGGTTGGCGGGTTTGCTAATTTTTGGAAAATTTCTCACCGCCTTTGTAGTACACAACTTAGACATGTTGTCAAAGTTTAGATGCTCGAGGTGCTTGTGCCATAGCCAGCTCTCCTCAGCCTGGCTTATTAAACAAGTTTTCTCTGACCCATCAGACAAGGTGTATAGATTTCCAGATGTTCTTGATTGACCCTATAGCCATTGTTTTGCCACTGCTTCTCTTCTTGATAGCAAAGCCATTCTTTGTGAAGGTGACCTCATGTCCTTTGTCACAGATCTGACTTACGCTTAGCAGGTTGTGTCTAAGTCCAGACACGTACAACACTTCTTCAGAACTTATCTTGCCTTCTTTTAGCTGAACAACGCCTTTGCCACAGATTTTGGCGCCGTCGTTGTTGCCGAATTTTACAGAGCCACCTTCGAACTGCTGTAGCTTTGTGAACTTCTCCTTATCACCGGTCATATGGCTTGAATAGCCACTGTCAAGGATCCATGGTGCAGCCTTCTTTTGAGCATTGAAAGCGGTTTGCACAATGAAGGATTCATTGGGTTTTTCTGCCCTTTTCTTCACCCTCCAAACCTTGACCAATTTGGGTTTCTTCTCAACCTGAAATTAGTTAGCAATATACAACCTACAGTCCCTAGCCAAGTGACCAAAATTATAACACTTATGGCAGTCAATGTTTTGGCTATTTAGGACTGAGAAAGGGTTCCTAGTTACAATCCTACTAGGTTTAGCACGAAGTTTACATTCAGCAATTTTATGGCCAAACTTATTACAATGATAATAGTAACCATAAAATCTGAATCTTCTTTGTGGTTGGTTAGACTTCATTACCTTCCTCACATGAATGAACTCTTTCTTAGGCTGGATGGTGGGCTTCACAGCCTTAGAAGGTGTAGCTGTTTGCTTCACAAACTTGGGTGGCGCTGTTGTCTTTTCAGGAGGTGCAACATTGGAGGATTCTCCGGTCTCAAATCCTAGACCGAATTTGATGTGGGGAGGCCTTTGAACTTTCAGCAGGTTGTTTAGCTTCATTGTTTCATTGATCGCTTGGAGCACTTTGATCTTTTGCTTAAGTTTTAAATTTTCAGCCCTTGCTCCAAAGATTTCATTCTCAAGTTTCACAATCTCCTCAGTTTTGGTACTGATTTGGTTTTCTAGGACTTCTATGGTCCTCTTAAATTCTTCTGCTTGAGTTTTTAAAACAACAACAATGTTTTCAAATTCAGGGAGGAGTTTCAGATTTTTCTTACCGGACTTTCGCTCCAAGCTCAGTTCTTCAAGTGCGGCTATAAGTTCTCCTTCAAGATTGACCTCCGCCTCATCTTTCTCAGCTTCCAGTTCTTGCTCCTCTTCCTCTTCAACAGTGACCATGAAGAGAGCTTCAGTTGACTCGGTTGAGTGGTCATCGTCTGAACTTTCAGACGCGTTGTCGGTGTACTGGCTGATGAAGCTTTTGGTCTTACCCTTTTTGCTGTAGCTTTTCTTCCATTGACTCTTATCAGAATTAGAGTCATTGTCGTCATCCATAAGCGAACACTTCGCTGCAAAGTGGCCAACACCGCCACAGTTGAAGCATTTAAAGGGTAGCTTCTCTTTGTACTTGCCTTTGATGCCCCTTTTCAACTTTTTTACAAATTGAGCCTCAAGCTCATCATCATCAGAATCACCATCATGATCAGCAACCTCTTTTTCCATTTTCTGTACCTTGAAGGCCGCTTCTCTATCAGATGCAGACGTCTTGCCTATCTGCATCTCATAAGCAGTCAAAGAACCATGAAGCTCATCCATGGAGAAAACATTCAGGTCTTTTGCTTCTTCTATCGCGGACACTTTGGAGTCGAACCGAGGCTGAAGAGATCTAAGTATCTTTTTAACGATGACTGGCTCCTTGATCTCCTCTCCCAGCCCACGGATGGAGTTGCTCACTTCATTGACTCGCGACATGTAAGTGTCAATGTTCTCGTGTTCCACCATGTGAAGAGATTCAAACTGAGAGCGATAAGTTTGAAGCTTTGCCTCTTTAATCTTCCCATCACCCTCATGTATACTCTGCAGCTTGTCCCAGATTTCTTTGGCTGTTTTGCACATCATGATTTTGACAAGCTCGCTGTCCACAAGGCTGCTATAGAGAGCGTTCTGCGCCTTGGAGTCGTTGTCTGCTAGTTTCTTCGTTGCAGCATCAGTGGGTGTGATAGAAGTGTTGTAGCCAACTCTTACAGCCTCCCAAACATCATAGCCAAGTGACTTAATGTAAGCCTACATCCTTAGCTTCCAGAAGGAGTAGTTAGTACCATCAAACAATGGTGCTTTCGTGTTCCCAATATTGGACGCCATGTGATTCGTTTAAAGATCACCCTTAGCGTGTTAATGCTTGCTAAAGGAACCTCGCTCGGATACCAATTTTTAGAATCACACGATCACTAAGAGAGGGGGGGGGGGGTTGAATCAGTGATATCTCAATACTTTTTATTTGAATATATATAAGTCCAAATAATCAAAGCAGTAAAGCAATAATCAAGCAACCACAGGAACACAAGGTTTTAACGTGGTTCACCCAAAGGCTACGTCCATGGTGCAACGACTACCCAGACACCAATCCGAGGCTAGTCTTACTGATTAGTTCTGAAGCTTCAACTTCAAGGAGCACCCACCCCTGATTCAAATAACACCCACTATCTTGGAAGCAACAACTCCCTTTACAATTCGTCTGCACCAACAGACGGGATCACCAAACCCCAACACCAAGCACCCACTTGATGTTTTACAATGATTAGAGAAGAACCCTTTACAGAAATTCATTTCTACAATCTCTCACTCTCAATCCCATACAAATCAGATTTTTAATAAACATGAACTGAGAAATACTTATCTAAAGGAACTACTGATGAAGAACCATCTTCTTGATGCAGAGTTTCTTCTTGACTTGCTGTAAAAGAATCACAGCAGTATCTCCTTGCAAGCTCACACACCCTCACAATACTTCTCTCTTTTTGTGTGTGTCTTTTCAAAGATCCTTAGCATGCCTTTTTATAGGATTTGCCAACCCTAATTTGTGATTGCAAAAGGGCTAGGAGAGGTTTTGGAAACTCCTTCAAGGATAGGAAGAGATCCCTGTTTTTCCTCGCGCAAGTTTCTGTTTTGAGAACTCCTTAAAGGATTGGAAGAGATCCCCTATTTTTTCTCGCGCAAGTTTCTGTTTTGAGCTCTGCGCTTGACCGACCTCAGTGCTTGAACGAGCTCTACGCTTGACCGAGCTCAGTGCTTGAACGAGGTCTGCGCTTGATTCTTCTTTGAGCTCTGCGCTTCGTCGAACTGAGCTGTCATGGCCGAACTCAGTGCTTTTACCGAGCTCCGTGCTTTTACCGAGCTCATGTCTTCCTTTTTATCGAGCTCATCATGTCTTCCTTGTTTACCAAGCTCATGTCTTCCTTGTTACTGAGCTCATCATGTCTTCCTTGTTACCGAGCTCAACGCTTGACGCTTTGACTGGGCTCAACGCTTGACGCTTTACTGAGCTCAACGCTTGACACTTTAATCGGGCTGAGGCATTCATTACCGAGGTGAGGCATTTGTTACCGTGCTGAGGCATTCGTTACCGTGCTTAGGCATTCGTTACCATGCATGCTGAGGCATTCTTTGCCAAGCTGGGACATTCGGTACTATACTTGTGTGACAATGTGTTGACAATAATTCCAACACTGTGTTGACAATAATTCCAACACAAAACCGAGCTTCTAACCTCTAACTCTCTTCAAAATCCAACACCATGACCTATTGATTAAATGCCCACATCACGGGATTGACAAAGGAGAGTTGATACATTTCTTTTATAGAGATCTTATGAACCCCTAGTGTATCTTGATTGAATCAATGCACAAAGGAGAATTCATGAATCAGACTGCCGATCAAGCATAATAATTCCTTGTCAAGCTTGCGGAAAATTCACAAAATTGGAGCAGTAATAGGAAAGACTTAGAGAGAGATGACACAGGGATCCAGAAGCCTGGAATGTACTACATCAAATAGGACCTTGAATTGAAAAATGAGATGACCAGTTTAGTTCAGGAAGTGAAAAACTTGAACAAAAAGATAGGATCTATGTCTATGATGTCATGCCATCCCACCCCTCAGCAATATGAGCCTACCTTGAGAAGTATGAGCGAACCGCATCATGTTTGTGTATTATGTGATAATTGTGAGCACACGGTTGAGAGTTGCCTTAGTCCGTTATTTGTCAAGGCCGAACAAGCCAATGCGCTGAATTCCTGTGGAAACTTTCGAAAATCAACTGTTAACACTTTCAGTTAGACCTACCACCCAGACAAAAGGTTTCACCCCAATTTTTCATACCATCAACCCGAACCTATTTAGTCCAATGGAGGTCAGCCCGGATTCAATTCGTAGTATCCTAAGTAGCAATACCAGTAACCTGCTCAAACTAATCATCTCATGGTTCCTCATCCTCAGCAGCCCACACAGCATAATCAATTTCACCAACAACATTAATTCCAACCACAGAACCAGGGCACTAGTCCCAAATTAGATGCCTAACTACTCTACACCAGCACAAGCCCCTCAACAATCCTCTCATCTGAAGAACCTGTTGACCAAATTCATTTAAATCCAAAAGCAGACTAACCAGGCCCATAACCAGTCCATTGCAAAACTAAAGGCCCAATTAGGTCAGCTCACCCTACAGTTGTCCGAGAGAGAAAATGGTCAATTCCCGAGCCAAACCATTCATAATCCGAAAGGACAGCCCAATCAGCCCAGAGGCCAGTGTTCGGTAGAGAATAATGAGCATGTGCAGGCAATCCATACACTGAGATCAAGAAAGACTGTTGACATTAGCGTTGAGATGCTTGAAGAGGATCAAAGAGAGAAGATTTTTTTAGGAAAACCAGAGAGTTCGAGAAAAGTTGTCGAACCCGAGAAAGAGAAAGCAGAAAGAGAAAGAGAGAGAAGAACCCATCCAAAGGGGAGAGCCACAGAGAGAAGATTCAGCACTGTAGTTGACCCAGAGAGAAGATTCAGCACTGTAGAAGTGGTACCTAGAGCACCATTCCCACTCCAATTGAAGGAAACTAGGAAGAATGATTACTTTGAGGGAATCTTAAAAGTTTTAAAAAATGTCCAGATAAACATACCCCTTCTTGATGCCATTAAGCAAATCCCTTCCTATTCCAAGTTTTTAAAAGACCTGACCACTGTCAAGCGAAAAACATCAGTACCTAGAACCGCTGTGATGGTAGCCCAAGCATCAGTGTTGATCCAGCAAACCATTGCACCCAAATACAAAGACCCTGGTTGCCTTACCATTACCATTCAGATAGGAGACTCCGTCATGGAGAGGTGTCTCCTTGATCTTGGTGTCAAACCCCAACCCAGGATTAACCCAATAGTGTTTTCTTAGTGTGTGCTTAGTCTTAATCGGGTTTAGTTACCGTGGGTTAGAGTATGATTAGTTTTAGTCCTGATCATAGCTTTGGGGAGTTTCGAGAACGTTTAGTGTTAACTAGGCACACTCAGGAAGGCCTGGGTGTACGTGCAAGCGTGGGAAGATCGTGTTTGGTTTTTGTTTTAATCGTGAATTTCATTTCATTTGAATGGTTTTATGATTATGTACAACTTTCGTGTTTAGCCCGTTTGTATTTGTAGCCCAGAAACTCAAGTTTTGGCCAAAAAGGGTGAAATAGCCTTTTTACACTCAAATTTGGACACAATTTTCGAGATCCCAAAACATTGTCGAAAATATACTTTTCGGAAACTAGAAATGTCAAGGATCGTTTTATCCTTCTTTGTGACTTCATCCGAGGCCCGCAAGGTCATGTTTTCCTTGAAACAAGAATGCTCTCTAAAGGGCCCCACTTGCAAGCACCTTTTCCCTTTCCCTCTTTCTCCATTCCACAAATCTTTGCACTTTTCTTGACCTAGGGCTGAGAAACCCTCTTTTTCTCTTCATTTTCCCCTCTTGAATGCATGAGCTAGAGATCTCCAAAAGAGATTCCAAGACCATCATCTTCTTCCTCTCATCCCAAGCTTTCCATTAATGCCATTTTCTTGAAGTTTCTTGTTGGGAAAGCTCTCCATTTCCTTCTTTGCATCTTGTTTGGACACCTCTAGGTAAGAGCTCCTACCCATCTCTTCAATGGAGTTCTTTTGACTCCTAATGATCATGTTTTTCTAACTTTCAACACCCATTTCGAAATGGGTTGCTTGGTTGCATTTTTGGGTGAGTTTTGAATGGGTTTCATGGGGTTTTTGTAGTTCTTGGCTTGGCTCTTGGGTAGGAGTGCTTGGAGAAGAGTTTTGTTAGCACTTGGGCAAGGCAAGTAATCTCTTTAGGTTGTTTGTGCATGTGTTTTCATGGATTTGTCATTTGGTGTTAATGCTTTGTTTTACTAGGTTTTCATGTTGTGATCTTACTTTAGAAAATGCAAGCATGCCAAATAGCTTTCCAAACTTTCAAATCTCATCATTTTTAATTAGGCCTTATCTTTTTGAAGTTTGGATTGGTTTTGATAAGAATGGGATTGAAGGATTATGAAATGGGTTTGTATATTAATGGCTTGATTAAGTTTGAAATAAATGCACCATTGTGAGCCTTGATAGCTTGTTATATTCATGAATCAAATTGCTAATCAGGTTGGAAAGAATGTAGAAAAAGAAGGAAGAAATGGATGGACCACTGAACTGCAGAAATCAGAACTGGGTTCTGTTTCCGCAGTTCACGCGGTCGACCGGCCAAAGGGCGCGGTCGACCGGGCACACTGGGTTTGGTCCCCAGTTGGATGACCTGCTGCACTGCGGGAACTACTGTTACGCAGTTCACGCGGTCGACCGGCCAAGGGGCCCGGTCGACCGGCGACACAGGGTCAGGTTCCCTGGAACCTGACCAAAACACTGTGCACCATTTAAAGTTACAACTGCAGGTCGACCGGGCCAACTGGAATTTTCCCCTTTTTGGGAGGATTTTTACCCATTTACATATTCTTTAAAAATTTGAAAACTAGGCTATATTAAGGACTTTAACTTGACATTGTGTAATTGGGACTCCAAGATATGTACTAACTTCGGGGGCACCAATCCTTGTATTTTAATAATAGAGTTCCAATCACACAAGGGTCAATGATTAGCCTAAGCATGTACTTGATAAAATTATCGTGTTTTGAACGTTGGTTTAATACCGCAAGTTATATCGTGTACTGGCTTTGAAGTCAAGTTTTTAAGCTTGTTCTAAGATTCGTTTCAAGTATTAAATGGGGATCACTTCTTAAGTTGTGAGCATATATATTGTGCATTTTGCTAGTTGTGCCTTGTCTTGCTGTGACAAGTGATTTCCCCTTTTATTTTCGATATGTTTGAATCGTGTTTTGCGTGTTTTGTGCATTTATGAACTCAAGTGAACACCACAGAGCTTGGACTGCTCTTTCAGTCTGATCCACTGTCTGGGGGTCCTTAAACATGTGAACTAACTGCAGATTAGTCGTGTATTTATTACACATCGTGCGTGTCCAGTTCCGCGGCCGGAATCCCGTATTTGTGGAAATCGTGTCGTGTTATATTATGTATATTTGTGCTTGTCGTGCGTGCTTACTCTTTTCATTACAAATGATAGAGAAAGGATGGGCTCTTTGTGGATTTACGATTCATGATATATTATGTAGGCATGCTAGTTTGTCATAAATTCGGAAATATTCTTCAGTCAAGTATTTATTCTTGGTTTAATAAATTGTTTTATATGTTTTCGATTAAACATTCTTATTCATGCTCTAGCTTAAATTGATTTCTTGCCAAACCGTCGTGTTTGATGCTTGTATTTTGGTGACCAGGTGCAGGAGGTTATCCCTTTGAGGAGGAGTGTCAGGAGGAGGCTGTTGAGCCTACCTTAGCTCGCGAGTGGCAACCCGACGACGTCATCTAGATATCGGGACGGGTCATGAGTTCCGATGCATCACTTTTTTGGGCTTTTAATTACTTTTGGTATTGTATTGGCCTTTGTTGGCCTCTTATTTTGGGGATTGTAACAACTTAACACATTATGTTAACTTTGTAACTTGAACTATTATGGGAATGCCTTGTTATATCTCCTTTCTGATATTTTAGGCTCGGTGACATTTATGTTCACATTCTGTTATGATTTATTAAGATGTGATTTGCCACGCGCTTCCTCATACTTGATCGTGTGAGTTGGTTGTTCCTTGAGTTTTTCGAAACCCTCACCGCGGGAACCTGTGGGAGAATCAATCATCAACCGCATCAGTCGCGACGGGGCCCGGGCCTCGGTCCGGGGTCGTGACACTTGGGGCGAGCGTGAATTTACTGTCGTACTCCGTGTACACGCAGTTGGGTCTGGAAGGACTGAAGAAGACTGATATCACCCTTTGTCTTGCTGATAGGTCAGTCAAGTATCCGAAAGGTGTGGTTGAAGATGCGATTGTGAAAGTTAATGATTTTTATTTTCCAATTGATTTTGTAGTTTTAGATACCGAACCAGTGGCAACCCCCGACCGACATATACCTGTCATTCTTGGTTGACCGTTCCTTGCCACTTAGATGCAGTGATTAGATGCAGGAATGTGGTTGTGAGTTATGACACTTAGTTTCGGAAACATGAAGTTGGAGTTGTATGTTTTTCGTAACGGACTCCAAACATCAGACCTAGATGATGATGAAGAAGTGAACATGATTGACACATTAGTTGATCAAACAATTCAATCATCATGTTACACAGATCCGCTGGAGGAATGTCTGGCTCACTTTAATGCCGACGTGGACATCGACGGGTCCATATGCGAAGTTAATGCATTATTGAATTCAGCCCTGCTGATGGATGTTGGCCAATGGAAGAAGAAAATCGAGCCTATCTTTACACCTACCTCTGAATCTAAGGTCGAAAAAGAATCAATTAATTTTGAGCTACCGAAGTTAGAATTGAAACGATTACCCGAGAATTCAAAGTATGCCTACTTTGGGCCCTCTGCTACCAACCTAGTAATTTTTACCTCAGTCCTTGAGGAAGAGCAGGAAAAGAAATTACTGGATGTGCTGAAAGACCATCAGTGTGCCCTAGGTTAGACCATTTCGGACATTAAAGGAATCAGTCCTTCTCTAATTATGCACCAGATTTAACTGTAAAAAGGTGCCAAACCATCCTGTGAACCTTCAGTTCAATCCCACGGTGCACTTAAACTTTTGAATCCCAGAGATGGTAGCAAATTTCAAGTGAATGGGCACAGATTAAAAGAGTACCTTGAGTTTGTAGATCCTGAGAATGTTGTTGAGGAAGTCCTTTTTGTGGACTTTGGATAGATTGACTGTATACTATTAATTGCGTTTAGCTGAAGACGTTAAACTTAGCGCTTGTTGGGAGGCAACCCATTATGCCCATGTGTCGTTACCCCATGGTGAGAAATTCCAATTTATCTTCCTTGTCCTATTTTATTTCTGCTCTGCATAAACATTGGGGACAATGTTTAGAATAGGTTTGGGGTTGAGGCACTACATTTCGTGCATTGCATTTTGCATGTACATAAGTTGTTTTGTTTTCTATTTATACCAAAAACTTTAAAAATTTGAAAATTTTCAAAATCACTAAAAATCTGAAAAATTTTAAAAATTGTCCTTGGATTTTAGCTTGAGAGTTGTCATATGTACAAGTCCTAGAAACTTTTTACACATTTAGCCATATGAGTGTAGTCCAAGAGAAGAGTAAATCACTTCTGAGAGACTTGAAAGAATCATTAGTGGAGACTAAAACCCATTGAGCGATCGAGCCTATCTATATCCGTTTGGGTAAGGACTCTTCTACGCTATTCTTGAGTAGAATGAAGAGCTACTCCTAGAGCTTCTTAGTCCAGCACTTTCGATCTCATAAGTGCTATTCCTTGTTCTAACCATAGAGGTAACATCAAAATGCGAAGAAACCTTGACTTGTAGCTTATGATACATTTTTCCGAACTAAGGGGAAGATAATAGGCATTCTTAAAAAAAAAAAAAGAAACCAATGGCCAAATTTTGAATCCACCTTTTACATTTTATACCCTTAGTAGCCATTTTGAGCCTATTTTACAAGAAACCTTCCTTTATTATCCCAAGCCTCATCACCCACACTAATCCTTTTTGACCTATTGTTTTTGAGAAGGGTAAGGATACATGATCAGGAAAGGAAGGATTTGAGCGTTAGCGATGAAGACTTCACATGGGCTACCAAAAGATAGATGTTCTACAAAGGGATGACAAAGGAATAAAGGAATTTGAAAGTCCAAAGAGAAAAGTAGAAAGAAAAGAAAAAAAGAGAAATGAGAACCAAAGGAAAACAAAAGAAAAAGAAAAAGATATGAGAAACCAAAGAAAAGCAAGCACCAAAAAGAGATAGAATGGAATAAAGAACACAAAGCAAAAGGAAGAAGTAAAGACAGTGGAGGACCTTCCTATGAAGACATGAAGTCCTTCACCTTCTCAAAAAAAAAAAAAAAAAAAAAAAAAAAAAAAAAAAAAAAAAAAAAAAAAAAAAAAAACCTTAGCCACATTAAACCTTATCCTACCTATTAACCCTAACTCCATTACAACCTATGAAAGACCTATTGGACCATAGGAAAGGTTAGGTGTTGAATGAGTGAGAAGTTGAGTGTGCATTTCCACCTTCTATTGGTTATATCTTATTCTTTGAGATCAATCCTTCTATATATAAGCTCCATTATTCATCAATTTTGTGAGTCCTTAGCCTTGTTCAAACTCACATACTGAGAGTTAGTCAGTAAAGTCTGTGTGCTTTCATTGTTGAGAGCATGACCTGTAAGGTTGTAGTCATGGCGAAATGTATTCCGAAGGGGCTTAAGGTTGTGTGAGATTCGACTTGAAGATTGAATGATTATTGGCTAAATACACACACATACACAGTGAAACTTAGATATTGATTGACATATCTTCAGGAGTTGGATAGTATTCCTAACTTAGTACTCATTCTTATTAGTTTGCTAAAGATTGTTGGACATCAAAAATATTTTCTTTTCAAAATAAAAGGAATTTTGTGGGATTTATTCGCTAAAAACCCTCACGAGACAAAACTCGCCCGCTAGGGGAAACCTAGGGGTTTAACGGCTTGTTGCACGAGCTAAGTGCAGCCGCGATTCCTACGAAAGTGAGTTAGGATTTTTACCGTGTTTTCTTGCATATAGTTTAGTTTTCCTTCATAGTTTTTGCTCGAGACTAGCAAAATCTGGGTTTGGGGGTGTGATGAGTGTTAAATCTTGCATATTTTACCCCTCATTAGTTCGAGTTTTATCGGCATCTCATATGCATATCATTTGCTTTACACAGAGATTTTATCATTATATTACATTAACAGATTATCGGATTATCATGCACCACCCGATCCAACGACATCCGCCTTGCACTAGTTCGTAATTTTTTAGTGATACTTAAGGAATCCTTGCATTTTGATTCTCTCTCACAAAATGTAGATTAGTAAAACCGAAAATGCGAGAGGAGCAAGAACTACTTATTCATTAAAATTGCTTCCTAGCAATATTTTTTTTAAAATATTTGCCTTTATGAAAAAATTCATGCCTCCCATATGCATTTGACCAACAATTACTTCCTATTTATATTTAAATTTACTTTCAACTAACCTCTCTCTCTATCAAATATCCACGCTATATGAATTGGAATGCATAAACATATATGGGGTTCTCCAAAAGGTGGTGACTAATATTAAATTTCCTATATAATTGTATTAAATGTAGTTTGTATGTTTACTAGGTGTCTACTTTAAATTTAAATTGGATTTTCCTTCCATGAATGAAAGGCTCGCGTTGGGCCCGCGTTATATATATAATGACAGCAACCCTCTTCTTGGGAGAGCACCGCATCACCTCAGTTAATTTTTCTCTTCAAGTGCCATGTTATACAATGTGGGTCCACTCACTTTTTAGTAGTACCCCACTGAAAGATATTCGATGTTACCTAACACTCATCATCTGAGAGATATTCCATAGTTTACCTAGCAGTCATCATTTACCTCATACTCATCCCTAGCTAAAACATTGATTAAGAGTAAGCCAGGTGATAGTTAGTTTACCTCATCCTAATCCCTATCTAAAATTTTGAAATTTGAAATTCTAACCAATGTGAATAATTTGTAATTCCCTTCAAATCTCCAACTTTCTAAATCTCTTTCAATAATTGGCCTTCTCCACCACCAAACTCATCTCACATATCCCATCACCAAAACAGAAAATCCACCCACAACCCAAAGACCACAAAGACCAGAAGAGAGAATTTTTGTTGCTGGAGAACAGGCCTCACATAGCCCATTTCTAAATTGAGAATTCCACGCACACTCCACTTATGCAGTGTGTTGCCGGATAGCAGGTGAATTTTTGCAGAATCTAATCTATGTAATCAGATGGATTTTATTTGGAGGAAGAAAATATAAATAATTACTATGGCACTTCCATGTGTTTGTATTTTTAGCCATGCAAGCAGATTTAATTAGTACAAATATAAATTTTGATATGATTCTATTAGTAACTTGAGTCGTCAAGTTAGAAAAGTAAAAAAACTTCATCCTGCAGACTTAATATTAAATCCTAAGACATGGGTTGTTCCAGACATGCAATGATGCAATTGTTTTTTGATTTCTGTACTTGCATACAACTTCAAAAATGGCAAATTTGATGTGGACGTCTCATGATCCTAGCAAGGATTGGGAAATCCTCACCATGGAGAAATCCTAGCAAATCTTCAATAATGGAGGATTTTTCTTTGTTTTGCAGGTTCATGAATACCTATTAATATTATAGAGGCAGCTATGAAAATCAATGAAAATAACGACAAATAACTTGATTCCTTTTTGAAACATGCATGCATCTATTTTAGATTGTACTTTTTGAAAATGAACTATATATTTTATACTTATTTTTAAGAGGAATTTATCCAAAAAAATCACCTTAGATGGCCACTGTAAGACCTCGACCTGAGTGGTCTCGATTAGTGTTGATTAAGTCGTGTGTTAGTGCTAAGTGTGTTTAGTGTATTTTGGTTTAGATTGAGTTTAGAATGACTTTATTATAGCTTTGGGGAATTTTGAGTGCCATTGTAATTAGTGGGGCCATTTGGGGGGTTCCTTTTATGACTTTGTGTGTACTTGGGGGATTAATTGTGATTCTTTGAATGTGTTTTTATCCCGTTTTATTAATCTCATCGATCTCTACAACTTTCATGTTGATCCTGTTCCCGTCCCGAATCCCGAAACCCGACTTCCATTACATTGAGGGCAAAACAGTCTTTTTACACAAAATCTGGACCAAATACTTGATATTCCTGAAACCCATGAAAAATATACGTTTTGGAAGCTAGAAATTTCGACGATCATTTCTTCCTTATTCGTCGATTTCATCCGAGGTCCCGAAAACTACTATTTCAGCCTTTCAAGTTTCCTAAGGGGTGGAGCCCACTTGCAAATGCTATATAAGCACCACCTTTTCTCCCTTTCTCCTTTTCCAGCAACTCTCTCTCTTGTCTACGGTTTTCTCCTTGTTCTTCCTTTTCTTCTTGCTCTCTTCATCTCAATCTCCCACCAAGCTTGCACCAACATCATAATGGGGATCACCATTCTCCTCCTCTCCTTCAAGGCTCCTAATTGACACCATTTGTGAAGAAAACCACCATCTCCAAGACCTGTTTTAAGCTGAATCTTACCATTAGAGGACCTTCCCAGTAAGCTCTCTAACTAATCTCTTAGAATTGATTTCTTATGATCTTAGAGGAGCTCCACTTCCATTATTGGAAGCTCTCTCTGTTAGGATTTTTGTGTTGCTAATTTGATGGAAAGCACTATCTCTTTCAGTCATCTGATCACACACACGTTCAGCTTAGTCTGGACCTTGAAACCTGGACTTCAGACTTGAAAATGCTTTTGATTTTCAAAGACTTCATCCTGCATGTTTTTAGAACTTAAAATGTATTTTCGAAAGCCTAAGTTCTTCGTGCATGATTTTGAAAAATCAAGTTTGAAATCGAAGTTCGTGTTTTGCATATATACTCCATTTTTAGAATCATTTTAGTATGCATAAAATATATTGGCTAAGAGTTCCTTTTTTAATAAATCAATTTCTCAAAATTTCAGATGGAACTCAACTCTGGCCAGTGTACCCGGTCGACCGCGCCATCCACCAGGTCGACCGCGTGCACTAGAAACAGGTTCTGAAAAATCCAGAAATTTGTCTCAGAACCTGTGTACCCGGTCGACCGCGCAGAAGGGCCGGTCGACCGCGTATATAGCCGTTGGACCCGGTCGACCGCAGGGTCATGAGGTCCACTGGGCCAACTAGCCGTTGGGCTGTCTTTTTGCATAAAAGACCTTTCTATTCCCTTCTTTCAAAGGGTTGTTGGGATGCAATCTTTGAACCTTTTTGAAGCCTAAAGAAGAGGAATAAGCTAGGAAAGCTAGAGGCAAATTGGAAATCAAATGTTTGAGATTTAAAGAGGTATATCTTTTAAGATAACTTTGATTTTCATTTCATTTAAAATCATGCATGTTCAAATCTTTGTAATCTCATATTTGCATGATTTCTAGCTTTAGTTGAGATGTTTTGCAAACACAATATAACATTGGAATACTAGTTTGTTTTGCAAACATCCTCATCTCAATCACATGTGTTTTTAAACTTTAAAACTTCATACAACTTGTGTATCATGTCTTTCCAAGTTGTTTGAATTCTACATGTGATTAGTTTATAACTTCAATCATCATTTTCAGTGTTTAGATTTACAAATGCATCAAGCATTCATTTGTGAGCTTCCTTTTAGAAAATGATTGAAGTAAACATTCATACACTTTGAGCACACACTTTTGCTAATTGTTTGTGTATGTTTTGTTCATGATTTAAACTTTCATATCAGCCTATTTAAGAGGCAAATGTATTGAGCTTAAATTGTATCTCTTTGAGTGTTTATGTAGACACTTCCTTGAGAAGAAATCTTTATCTTGTTAAGGTTATTGCTTAGCCTAAGAAAAGCATCTTGTAGAGGTTATTGCTTAGCCTTTGAAAAGCATCTTGTAAAGGTTATTGCTTAGCCTAGAAAAGCACATTAATAGGTTGTTGTTTAACCTAGAAAAACATCATTGTAAAGGTTATTGCTTAGCCTTTTTGAAAAGCATAAATAGTGGAAATCTGGTGGGGTGTTGGTACACAAGCTGGTAGTGGATGTTGGCATTGAGGCCGAACCACTATAAATCTTTGTGTGAGATTGTTTGCTTGTGGTGATTTCTCTTGTTAGCTTCTGCATCTTGTTTGGTAAATCATCATATGTGACTAGTTGTTTTTATTAAAGTTAAAATTGGCCTTGATTAGTCATTAAAAGTGTAGATCACCCTACTCCCCCCCCCTCTAGGGTTAGGATCCCGGACTTTCACTCTCTTCCTATTCCTTTGTTTGACCCATTTTAGGGTTTGTTTTGGGGATTTTTGTAGAGATTGTGGATTTTGAGCTTGAGAGGGTGATTAGAAGGCTTTGTTGCTTAGCTTGGATTTGAGGCAAGTGGATGAATGGATATTTTGAGCTTTTAATGATTTTGGAAAAATGTATTGATGATTTCATACTACTATTGATTTGCATTGATTTGAATTAAATGTGCATTAATGACTCTTATTAGTTCATTAAATGATTTTGGAATGTGGTTGGTAGTTTGCATTTATTACTTAATTGTAGTTTAAATGAACCCTTATGATATGGTTTTTCTCTTATCCTTTGTGGTTGAATGTGATGGGGGAGATGATTATTTGATTTGATGATTATGGGAGTGTGGATGTGGATTTTGATGGTTGTTAGAAAGGAGTTTTGTAGCTTCCTATGTTGGAGTAGAAATGAGGCTCACATGAGTTGTAAGCAGTGGAAATGAATGGGAGCAGATCTGTATCGGAACCCATTTCTGGGCAGTTCGCTCGAGCGAACCTGGTGGTCGCTCGAGCGAAGTGTCCAGAACAGGTTCCGAACCATTCCAATAGACAGTTCGCTCGAGCGAACCCCTTATCTGCTCGAGTGAACTCTCCCAGAATTGTATCAGGCTCTCACAGAACCTTGTTAGTTCAAACAAATCATTTATTTGCTCGAGCCAACATGTTCACTCGAGCGAACCCTCTCAGAAATTTCATCAGGCGTCATAGAACATCGTTAGTTCAAGCGAACCATTTATTCGCTTGAGCCAATTGTTCGCTTGAGCGAACCCGTTATCCGCTCGAGCGAACCTCCCAGAAATCCATTCCAGAGAGCTCGTCGCTCGAGCGAACTTCCTGTCCGCTCGAGCGATAAGCACTGTTCACCTGGGACTAATCTGTGAGCAAAAAAAATAAAAATAAAAAATAAAAAAATGAAATGTTTACTTGATTGAGAGGCGTTGTTGGGAACCTGATTATGATGAGAAATCTAGTAACCATTGTATAACACCCATTTGAAAAGAGAAATCAAATGACAAATTTTCATTTGAGTTTTGATAATCCTAAGGTGTATAAAGAGCCCGGAATGTCCCCAAACTTAAGGAGTGCCAATTTTTATTGTATATGACATACGGGACCTTTATTCACTTTGTTTAAATTTCGAATCCCGATATTATTCCCGAACCTCTTGAATTATGATTTACCATTCCTGTAAGCATTAAATTTGCAACTATAGCATTTTGCTGATCTTGATATGCACTTCCCATTTAAAATGATGTTTGTGCCTTTGAGTACCCGTCTCGCCCGTTTATATAAGTGCATCACATGAATTTTATACATGTCTCGATTTATGATATTTAACCTATAAGTCGGCACTACTAAGCTTGGATAACCTTGCCGGTCCGATCCACCGACTTGGAAATCCCCCTCCCGTCCCGCTAGCTGCAGTTTTGATCCCGCTACCCAGTTATTACCGTGGCATTGTCCCGATGCCGCAGATTGCTACTGTGGTTCCCGATGCCCGGTTTGCTACCGTGGTCATGTCCCGTATTTATTATATGTATGTATATGTTACTTATGTTGCATCTCCTCACTTTGGTGACTGAGGTCAACATCCCGATATGCTCATGTCACTTCGGTGATAGAGGATTTAGCTCCGTGTGGTTGCCATCTTGTTGTTTTCTATTTCCTTAGATACCTCACATGTTTTATATTGCATTTACGTTTCAAATAATTGATCATCTTGTTTTATGAGATTTATTGTTTTAACAGGTTTAAATGTTTTCCAAGGTAATTTCAATTGTTGTTTTATCCTTTCACCTATTTGCCAAACCGTCGTGTTTGACCCTTGTTTTGGTACTCAGGTCCCGTCGTCGTCTTTCCCGAGGAGGAGCATGAGGAGGTGGTCGGAGAACCGCAACGTTTAGTCAAGTGGCACGCCGATGATGTCGTTTAGACATTCGGGTGCTTGAGCTACGTAACATTTTGGGATATAAATTAACCATTCTTTTGGGATAAAGATACTTTGTTATATTGGCCTTTGTTGGCCCCTAATTTTGGGGAAATGTAGCTAAATGATTTTGTTATAAACCTTAACTTACTTTTGGGAATTAGCCATTGATCATTGCTCATTTTGATACTGGTATGGATTATGTTTAATCTTGTTATCTTGGACAGGAATGTATGAATTAGATTTGCTACATGCTTCCGCACTTTAAAAAGAAATATTCATGTTGATGTGATATCCTCACCGCGGACACCTGTGGGAAATCGCGTGTACGAGTGACATCCTTGATGGACTCGTATACGTTCTGACTAAATTAATTCATAATGTTGATATGGATTGGATTTATCCATTCATAGTGTCACCATCTTACAGTCCTAATCCCGGATGGGTCTCGTGGGTTGTGGACCCGGTCCGGGGTCACGACGCCACTAACCAAAAAAGTCCCCCATAGTTTTTATGAAACAGAACCGGTCTTCCCGCCAAAATTTTCTTTTCTTTCTCCATTTTTCAATGAGCGTCGACGTCATCGCTTAGTTCAATGGGACCAAATGTTTCAAGATCCTGCGAAACGACGACGGCGTCGCTCATTTCAATGGGACCAAGCATTTCAAGATTCTGCGAAGCGACGACAGTGTCGCTCATTCTAATCTTCAACGAGATTTCATAAACTGTTAGGCGACGACGTTGACGCTAATTTAAACTGTAAAGCTTGGCAGCATATTCTGTCAGGCGACAACGTTGATGCTGATCCTAGTTTGGAAAAAAATTAATTAGATTCACCATGAAGTGCACAAGCACTACAAGATCTAAAGAAACCAACATACATCAGCTGCATGCTTCATTGCAAGCACAATTACAAAACATAAAATACAAGTTTAAAAACTTCATATTCAAACAACTTTCCTACCACCACCATGCACTGATCAATCCGTAACAAGTTTCCAACTTTTTCAAAACCTCTTGGCTGGTTTGACCAATTCTCATACTTTAGTCATTAGGTCTTTTTTTCAAACAGTTGGAATGTACCTAAAGGATACCACTTCTCACACCCATGGCTGGCAGGATCAAGGCCCTTATACCATGTTTGTAACATCCCTTTTGGAACATCCCCTTGGTGTCTCCTAACCAATTCAAGACAACAAATAATAAGACAGCCAAATCTATTTAGTAGAAAACCAACAGAACAGACCCATGTTAACAGTTTGCCACCAAATTAGATAAATCAAATATCCAATGCAAGCTCTACGACAATAAGTACTTGGTTGGGATAAACAAAAAATGAGATTGAAATTTCACTTGGCCTGTTTGGCTGGAAATAACATCAACATATGCCCGAATTCTGCATTGTTGAAGCTCATTCAAGACAATAGAGAGGCAATCAAAAGGAAGCTAAGTAGGGTTGAAACTTGGCAAAATTAGTGACAGCTGATGAAAAAAATATTAGATAAAGGATATTTGGATGAAAGCTGAGAGAACACAATGGTAGACACATCAATGATAGCACAGAACACTAGATTTCAGGCTGGTAAAGAAGATCAGGCACTAGTCTTTAGCCTCGAAATCCATTTGAAGGGGTTCTGGGTTGAGATGCGCATTTTAGGATATTTCGAGATACTTTTCTGTTTAAAACGGGCTTCGGGCGAATCTTGGGTTTGGAAAACACTTCAGGGTGTTCAGTGTCTGTAAAGGCTAAAATCCGAACTTCGTGCGCGTGGTAGAGTACTTTTGTACGAGAGCACAATCTATGCGGCTCTAGCAAATTGATGACCCTACACTGTGTTTCATGCGACTCTCGGTCCAAAGACTCGCTCTAGAAGAATTCGGGACCGCGTTTTACTCTAATAGGGGTTTCGGGAGTCCTAGTCTAATCTTTTGCCACGAAATCCAATTGAAGGGATTTCCAACCTGAGATGCGCATTTTAGGATATTTCGAGATATTTTTAAGTTTAAAACAGGTTTTGGGCAAATCTTGGGTTTGGAAAACACTTCAGGGTGTTCAGTGTCTGTAAAGGCAAAAACCCGAACTTCGTGCGCATGGTAGGGTACTTTTGTACGAAAACAAAATCTATATAGCTATAGGAAATTGTTGACTCTACACTGTGTTTCATGCAACTCTCGGTCCAAAGACTCGCTCTAGAAAAATCCGAGGCCGCGTTTTATTCTAACAGGGGTTTCAGGCGTCCCAGTCTAGTCTTTTGTCTCGAAATTCATTTGAAGGGATTCTGGGTTGAGATGCGTATTTTAGGATATTTCGAGATACTTTTCGGTTTAAAACGGGTTTCGGGCGAATCTTGAATTAGGAAAACACTTCAGGGAGTTCAATGTCTGAAAAGGCTAAAACCCGAACATCGTGCGCGTGGTAGGGTACTTTTGTATGAAAACACAATCGATGCGGCTCTAGGAAATTGTTGACTCTACATTGTGTTTCATGCGACTCAAGGTCCAAAAACTCGCACCAGAAAAATCCAGGACCATGTTTTACTCTAACAAGGATTTCGGGAGTCCTAGTCTACTCTTTCTCCTTGAAATCCATTGGAAGGGATTCTGGGTTGAGATGCGCATTTTAGGATATTTTGAGATACTTTTCGGTTTAAAACGGGTTTCGGGCGAATCTTGAATTTCGAAAACACTTCAAGGAGTTCAGTGTTTGTAAAGGCTAAAACCCGAACTTCGTGCGCGTGGTAGGGTACTTTTGTACGAAAACACAATCTATGCGGCTCTAGCAAATTGATGACTTTACACAATGTTTCATGCGACTCTCGGTTCAAAGACTTGCTCTAGAAAAATCCGGGACCGTGTTTTACTCTAACAAGGGTTTCGGGTGTCCTAGTCTAGTCTTTCACCTCAAAATCCATTTGAAGGGATTTCGGGTTGAGATGCGCATTGTAGTATATTTCCAGATACTTCTCGGTTTAAAACGGGTTTCGGGCGAATATTGGGTTTGGAAAACACTTTAAGAAGTTCAGTGTCAGTAAAGGCTAAAACCTGAACTTCGTGAGCGTGGTAGGGCACTTTTGTACGAGAACACATTCTATGCCGCTCTAGGAAATTGTTGACTTTACACTGTGTTTCATGTGACTCTCGGTCCAAAAACTCGCTGTAGAAAAATCTGGGATCGCGTTTTACTCTAAAAGGGGTTTCGGGAGTCCTAGTCTAGTCTTTCGCCTCGAAATCCATTGGAAGGGATTCTGGGCTGAGATGCGTATTTTAGGATATTTCGAGATACTTTTTGGTTTAAAACGGGTTTCGGGTGAATCTTGAATTTCGAAAACACTTCAGGGAGTTCAGTGTTCGTAAAGGCTAAAACCCGAACTTCGTGCGCGTGCCCAACTATAGCTCGGTCGACCTGGCCTTAACGGTAAAAAATCTGACCGTTTGAAAAAGCAGCCCAACGACACTTTGCCCGGTCGACCCGCAGTGTGCGCGGTCGACCGGGTCCATGGGCTCGGTCGACCGAGCACACTGCAGGTCGACCTGGGCCTAGGGACCAAATTCCCCAAAAATGCATATTTCAAAGATTTTTCTTGTGGGACTTTTGGGCAATTAAATCAAGCTTGGAATCATGATTTAATTCAATCTAAGAGTTTTAAAATCATGAAACATAAAAACCTAAAATGATTTGAAAGATTTAAAAACATAGGCTTGCTTGATACATAAAACTTCTTTTTCAAATTAAATGCATCCAAGATTTTAAAAAAAACATGCATAAATCAATAGTTCTACAAGTCTAAAAAACAATGCATGTGTAAATCAAGATTTCAACATTTTCTAAATCAATGCATGTGTGAAAATTCAAATGATGATTAAAATGATAATGCATCCATCCAATTGCAATATACAAAATCCCTAACAATCTCCCCCTTTGCAATTTGATGGCAAACCTTATTCAACATTGATTTTCACACAAAGTCTTCAGCTCCCCCTAGGCTAGACAAGACTTAAAATCTTCTTTGGATGCTTCTTCACTTAGCTTGGGCTCTAGGTCTTTTTCTTCATTCTCCTTGATGCTTGGAGCTTGATCATTCTTCAAGCTTTCTTTTCATCTCTCTTTCATTGGCCAGGTAATTTCGAGATCATTTTCGGTTGAAAACGAGTTTCGAGCGAATCTAGGGTTTGGAAAACACTTCTGGGAGTTCTGCGTCGGAAACGGCTCCGGCTCGAACTTCGGGCGCGTCGAACGAAACTTCTGCACGGAAGCACAATCTATACGGCTCTACGAAATGGTTGACTCAACACTGTGTTTCATGCGACTCTTGGTCCAAATACTCCCTCTGGAAAAATTCGGGATCGCGTTTTTCTCTAACGAGGGTTTCAAGTGTCGTACTCCAGTCTTACGCCTTGATATCCATTTCAAGGGTTTCAGGGTTGAGATGCGCATTTTAGGTTATTTCGAGATCCTTTTCGGTTGAAAGCGGGTTGCAGGCAAATCTTCGGTTTGGAAAACACTTCTGGGAGTTCTATGTCCGAAACGGCTCCCGCCCGATCTTCCGGCGTGTCGTACGGAACTTCTGTACGAAATCACAATCTATGCGGCTCCACAAAATGCATGTCTCCACACTGTGTTTCATGCGACTCTCGGTCCAAATTCGCCCTCTGGAAAAATCCGGGATCGCGTTTTTCTCTAACGAGGGTTTCAGGTGTCGTACTCCAGTCTTACGCCTCGATATCCATTTCAAGGGTTTCAAGGTTTTGATGCGCATTTTAGGTTATTTCGAGATCCTTTTCGGTTGAAAGCGGGTTGCGGGCGAATCTTTGGTTTGGAAAACATATCTGGGAGTTCTGCGACTGAAACGGCTATGGCCCGAACATTGGGCGCATCGTACGGAACTTCTGTACGAAAGCTCGATCTATGCGGATCAACGAAATGGTTGACTCCACACTGTGTTTGATGCGACTCGCGGTCCAAATGCTCCCCCTGGAAAAATTTGGGATCATGTCTTTCTCTAACGGGGGTTTCGGGTATCGTAATCCAGTCTTTCGACTCGAAATCCATTTAAAGGGATTCTGGGTTGATATGAGTATTTTAGGTTATTTCCAGATCCTTTTCGGTTGAAAACGGGTTTCGGGCGAATCTAGGGTTTGGAAAACACTTCTGGGAGTTCTGCGTCCGAAACGGCTCCGGCCAGAACTTCGGCTGCGTCGTACGAAACTTCGGTACGTAAGCACAATCTATGCGGCTCTACGAAATTGTTGACTTGACACTGTGCTTCATGCGACTCTTGGTCCAAATACTTTGTCTAGAAAAATCCGGGATCAATTTTTTCTTTAACAGGGGTTTCGGGTATCGTACTCCTGTCTTACGCCTCGAAATCCATTTATAGGGATTCTGGGTTGAGATGAGCATTTCTGGTAATTCCAAGATTCATTTCGGTTGAAAACGGGTTTCGGGCGAATCTAGGGTTTGGAAAACACTTCTGAGAGTTCTACGTCCAAAACGGCTCCGGCCCGAACTTCGGGCGGATTGTACGAAACTTCGGTACGTAAGCACAATCTATGCGGCTCTACGAAATTGTTGACTGGACACTGTGCTTCATGCGATTCTCGGTCCAAATACTACCTCCGGAAAAATCCGGGATCGATTTTTTCTCTAAAAGGGGTTTCGGGTATCGTACTCCTTTCCTACGCCTCGAAATCCATTTAAAGGGATTCTGGGTTGAGATGAGCATTTCTGGTAATTCCAAGATCCTTTTCGGTTGAAAACGGGTTTCGGGCGAATCTAGGGTTTGGAAAACACTTCTGGGAGTTCTGCTTCCGAAACGGCTCTGGCCTGAACTTCGGGTGCTTCGAACGGAAATTCTGCACGGAAGCACAATCGATACGGCTCTACGAAATGGTTGACTCAACACTATGTTTCATGAGACTCTCGGTCCAAATACTCCCTCTGGAAAAATCCGGGATCGCGTTTTTCTCTAACGAGGGTTTCAGGTGTCATTCTCCAGTCTTTCGCCTCGATATCCATTTCAAGGGATTCAGGGTTGATATGCGCAATTTAGGTTAATTCGAGATCCTTTTCGGTTGAAAGCGGGTTGCGGGCGAATCTTGCGTTTAGAAAACACTTCTGAGAGCTCCGTGTCCGAAACAGCTCCAGCACGAACTTCTGGCGTATCGTACGAAACTTCTGTACGAAAGCACAATCTATGCGGCTCCACAAAATGCATGACTCCACACTGTGTTTCATGCGACTCTCGGTCCAAATACTCCCTCTGGAAAAATCCGGGATCGCGTTTTTCTCTAACGAGGGTTTCAGGTGTCGTACTCCAGTCTCACGCCTCGATATCCATTTCATGGGTTTCGAGGTTTTGATGCGCATTTTAGGTTATTTCAAGATCCTTTTCGGTTGAAAACTGGTTGTGGGCGAATCTTCGGTTTGGAAAACACTTCTGGGAGTTCTACGACTGAAACGGCTACGGCCCGAACTTCGGGCGCATCGTACGAAACTTCTGTACGAAAGCTCGATCTATGCGGATCAACGAAATGGTTGACACCACACTGTGTTTGATGCGACTCGCAGTACAAATGCTCCCTCTGGAAAAATCTGGGATCATGTTTTTCTCTAACGGGGGTTTCGGGTATCGTAGTCCAGTCTTTCGACTCGAAATCCATTTAAAGGGATTCTGGGTTGAGATGAGCATTTTAGGTAAGTCCCAGATCCTTTTCGGTTGAAAACGGGTTTCGGGCGAATCTAGGGTTTGGAAAACAATTCTTGGAGTTCTGCGTCCGAAACGGCTCCGGCCCGAGCTTCGGGCGCGTCGTACGAAACTTCGGTACGTAAGCACAATCTATGCGGCTCTACGAAATTATTGACTTGACACTGTGCTTCATGCGACTCTCGGTCCAAATACTTTGTTTAGAAAAATCCGGGATCGATTTTTTCTCTAACAGGGGTTTCGGGTATCGCTCTCCAGTCCTACGCCTGGATATCTATTTCAAGGGATTCTGGGTTGAGATATGCATTTTAGGTTAATTCGAGATCCTTTTCGGTTGAAAGCGGGTTGCCGGCGAATCTTGTGTTTGGAAAACACTTCTGAGAGTTCTGCGTCCCAAAACGGCTCCGGCACGAACTTCAGGCTCGTCGTACGGAACTTCTGTTCGAAAGCATAATCTATGCGGCTCTACGAAATGGTTGACTCCACACTTTGTTTCATGCAACTCTCGGTCCAAATACTCCTCTGGAAAAATCCGGGATCGATTTTTTCTCTAACGGAGGTTTCGGGTATCGTACTCCAGTCTTACGCCGTGAAATCCATTTAAAGGGATTCTGGGTTGAGATGAGCATTTTAGGCAATTTCGAGATCTTTTTCGGTTGAAAACGGGTTTCCGGCGAATCTAGGGTTTGGAAAACACTTCTGGGAGTTCTGCGTCCGAAACGGCTCCGGTCCGAACTTCGGGCGCGTCGTACGGAACTTCGGTACGAAGGCACAATTTATGCGGCTCTACGAAATGGTTGACTCCACACTGTGTTTCATGCGACTCTCGGTCCAAATACTCCATCTGGAAAAATCCGGGATCGCATGTTTCTCTAACGAGGGTTTCCGGTGTCGTACTCTAGTCTTACGCCTCGATATCCATTTCAAGGGTTTCAGGGTTGAGAGGCGCATTTTAGGTTTTTTCGAGATCCTTTTCGGTTGAAAGCGGGTTGCGGGCGAATCTTCGGTTTGGAAAATACTTCTGGGAGTTCTATGTCCGAAAACGGCTCCGGCCCGATCTTCCTGCGCGTCGTACGGAACTTCTGTACGAAATCACACGCTATGCGGCTCCACAAAATGCATGACTCCGCACTGTGTTTCATGCGACTCTCGGTCCAAATACTCCCTCTGGAAAAATCCGGGATCGCGTTTTTCTCTAACGAGGGTTTCAAGTGTCGTACTCCAATCTCACGCCTCGATATCCGTTTCAAGGGTTTTAGGGTTGAGATGCGCATTTTAGATTATTTCGAGATCCTTTTCGATCGAAAGCGGGTTGTGATGGCGAATTTCCAGCAAGTATATGGTTGTCTCAAGTACTATAGACTATGGAAGTCCGAATATCGTTCCCACGAGGATCGTTACAAGGAAAATAACAATTATCAATGAAAAGGAGTATCAACTCAAATATAGCTAACAAATGCAAATAGAAATAACAAAAATAATGAAAACAAGAAACAAAATAATAACAAGGGAAATAAAAAAAATGCAAACTAGAAGAAAACAAGAAACTAGATAACAAAAAGATGTTAGTAGAAATAGAAGAACTAAAGTGAAAACAAGGTTAGTAACAAGTTAGTAACAAAGTTAATGACAAAAGAAAAATAACAAAGGTAATAACAAGAACAAATGAACAATGTTAGATATATCAAATGAGTAAGTGTGTGAAAATAAGTGAAAGATCAAGATAGAAAGAAACTAAAAACATACATGAAAACTAACTAATAAGGAGAGCAGGATAGAAAATAAGTGGATGGAGATAAAAAGAAATGTGCTCAAAGTGTGAAATCAAAGGTGCATGGTGGAAGATGGTGTGAATAGAGAAATGGAGTGTGAGAATTAAAACAAGTGTATAAGTGTGTGAGAATGTGAATAGAATCAAACTAAAGTAAGTAAAATAAACAACAATCACTACTAATGGATAGATTGAACCATCTAGAATCCACTAAGTAACACTAATCCAACACTAATGCTCTTCTCTTTTCACAAACAAACACTCAAATCTAATGACAAATCAATGTATAGATTTGGAAAATATAACTTTAAAGCTCTAAAAATTAACAATCTAATAGCTAAGATTTTCTTCCCTTCATAAAAGAAAAGATTCCTAATGACTATCTATCAAAGTAACCATAAACCATCGAAAGATATTAACTCCTAAGCATGATTTATCAAACCTAAGCATAGATAGTAAAAAGAATGCTAAGATAGAAAATAAGCATGGAAGATAGCATATTGCAATGAAGAAAAATCTATTGTAGCATGTTAAGCACATAAACAAAGAGAATTAAGAGCATAATCAAAAGGAATAGTATTAACTTAGCTTCATCTAGAAGATCCAATCAAATGATTAGCCACCCATTGGAGAAGACAAAACTTTCATTATAAATCTTCAATTTTTACAAAGCTTTCCTCACTTTCTCTCTACAATAGCTCTCAATTACATAAATAGTTTAAGTAAAGAGGAGGAGGTTCTCCTTGCTTGTGTCTAAATGCCTAGAGCTCCCTTCCTTTAATAGAAATATTTGCTTGCTCTCTTTTGGTTTCTTTCCAATGTGGGACTTTACAAGAATGAAAATATAAACATATGAATGTAATTCCCATGTTAGAAAACAGTCCCCACACTAATGTGTGATTTTGACCCTCGAAACGTTCGAATTGGGAGAAATGTTGTGAAATATGATTTGTAGGTCTTAGAACAAGCTTTCCAATGCTTCTAAGATCACCTCAATCGGACACCCGAGTAAAAAGATATGGTCAAAATACAAACCCAGATCTTTCATTTTTCTTCTTATTGTTGGCCTATTTTTGTCATTTCTTCATCCAATTGTCTTCCAAACTAATCAATACTCTCTTTAACTCTTGAATATCAACGTTAATCTCCAAATTAATCTTCAATTAACACCTACAAAGAGAAATTACATAATTGAGAGTATTTTTTTAACATAATTTGAATGAAAGCCATTGGAACTCATATAAACGAATACAAATGGCCATCTATAAAGAAAAGATATGAGCAAAGCATGTTGGGGAGGAAATTTATGATTTTTATGCTAAAAATAGTGTTTTGGGTTCTTTTATCTATGAAAACTCATAAAATAATGCTATGAAAGTATATCGTTTGTGAACTCATCAGGTTGCGGGCGAATCTTCGGTTTGGAAAACACTTCTAGGAGTTCTGCGATTGAAACGGCTACGGCCCGAACTTCAGGCGTATCGTATGGAGCTTCTGTATGAAAGCTCGATCTATGCGGATCAACGAAATGGTTGACACCACACTGTGTTAGATGCGACTCGCGGTACAAATGCTCCCTCTGGAAAAATCTGGGATCATGTTTTTCTCTAACGGGGGTTTCGGGTATCGTACTCCAGTCTTTCGACTCGAAATCCATTTAAAGGGATTTTGGGTTGAGATGAGCATTTCAGGTAATTTCCAGATCCTTTTCGGTTCAAAACGGGTTTCGGGCGAATCTAGGGTTTGGAAAACACTTCTGAGAGTTCTGCGTCCGAAACGGCTCCGGCCCGAACTTCGGGCGCGTCGTACGAAACTTCGGTCCAAATACTTTGTCTAGAAAAATCCGGGATCGATTTTGTCTCTAACAGGGGTTTCGGGTATCGTACTCCAGTCCTACGGCTCGAATTCCATTTAAAGGGATTCTGGGTTGAGATGAGCATTTCTGGTAATTCCAAGATCCTTTTCGGTTGAAAACTGGTTTCGGGCGAATCTAGGGTTTGGAAAACACTTCTGGGAGTTCTGCGTCCGAAACGGCTCAGGTCCGAACTTGGGGCGCGTCGAACGGAACTTCTATAAGGAAGCACAATCTATACGACTCAGCGAAATGGTTGACTCAACACTGTGTTTTATACGACTCTCGGTCCAAATACTCCCTCTGGAAAAATCTGGGATCATGTTTTTCTCTAACGGGGGTTTCGGGTATCGTAGTCCAGTCTTTCGACCCGAAATCCATTTAAAGGGATTCTTGGTTGAGATGAGCATTTTAGGTAATTCCCAGATCCTTTTCGGTTGAAAACGGGTTTCGGGCGAATCTAGGGTTTGGAAAACAATTCTGGGAGTTCTGCGTCCGAAACGGCTCCGGCCCGAACTTGGGGCGCGTCGTACGAAACTTCGGTACGTAAGCACAATCTATGCGGCTCTACGAAATTGTTGAGTTGACACTGTGCTATGCGACTCTCAGTCCAAATACTTTGTCTAGAAAAATCCGGGATCGATTTTTTCTCTAACCGGGGTTTCGGGTATCGTACTCCAGTCCTACGACTAGAATTCCATTTAAAGGGATTCTGGGTTGAGATGAGCATTTCTGGTAATTCCAAGATCCTTTTCGGTTGAAAACTGGTTTCGGGCGAATCTAGGGTTTGGAAAACACTTCTGGGAGTTCTGCGTCCGAAACGGCTCAGGTCCGAACTTGGGGCGCGTCGAACGGAACTTCTATAAGGAAGCACAATCCATACGACTCAGCGAAATGGTTGACTCAACACTGTGTTTTATGCGACTCTCGGTCCAAATACTCCCTCTGGAAAAATCTGGGATCATGTTTTTCTCTAACGGGGGTTTCGGGTATCGTAGTCCAGTCTTTCGACTCGAAATCCATTTAAAGGGATTCTGGGTTGAGATGAGCATTTTAGGTAATTCCCAGATCCTTTTCGGTTGAAAACGGGTTTCGGGCGAATCTAGGGTTTGGAAAACAATTTTGGGAGTTCTGCGTCCGAAACGGCTCCGGCCCGAACTTGGGGCGCGTCATACGAAACTTCGGTACGTAAGCACAATCTATGCGGCTCTACGAAATTGTTGAGTTGACACTGTGCTATGCGACTCTCAGTCCAAATACTTTGTCTAGAAAAATCCGGGATCGATTTTTTCTCTAACCGGGGTTTCGGGTATCGTACTCCAGTCCTACGACTAGAATTCCATTTAAAGGGATTCTGGGTTGAGATGAGCATTTCTGGTAATTCCAAGATCCTTTTCGGTTGAAAACTGGTTTCGGGCGAATCTAGGGTTTGGAAAACACTTCTGGGAGTTCTGCGTCCGAAACGGCTCAGGTCCGAACTTGGGGCGCGTCGAATGGAACTTCTATAAGGAAGCACAATCTATACGACTCAGCGAAATGGTTGACTCAACACTGTGTTTTATGCGACTCTCGGTCCAAATACTCCCTCTGGAAAAATCTGGGATCATGTTTTTCTCTAACGGGGGTTTCGGGTATCGTAGTCCAGTCTTTCGACTCGAAATCCATTTAAAGGGATTCTGGGTTGAGATGAGCATTTTAGGTAATTCCCAGATCCTTTTCGGTTGAAAACGGGTTTCGGGCGAATCTAGGGTTTGGAAAACAATTTTGGGAGTTCTGCGTCCGAAACGGCTCCGGCCCGAACTTGGGGCGCGTCGTACGAAACTTCGGTACGTAAGCACAATCTATGCGGCTCTACGAAATTGTTGACTTGACACTGTGCTATGCGACTCTCAGTCCAAATACTTTGTCTAGAAAAATTCGGGATCGATTTGTTCTCTAACAGGGGTTTCGGGTATCGTACTCCAGTCCTACGGCTCGAATTCCATTTAAAGGGATTCTGGGTTGAGATGAGCATTTCTGGTAATTCCAAGATCCTTTTCGGTTGAAAATTGGTTTCGGGCGAATCTAGGGTTTGGAAAACACTTCTGGGAGTTCTGCGTCCGAAACGGCTCAGGTCCGAACTTGGGGCGCGTCGAACGGAACTTCTATAAGGAAGCACAATCTATACGACTCAGCGAAATGGTTGACTCAACACTGTGTTTTATGCGACTCTCGGTCCAAATACTCCCTCTGGAAAAATCTGGGATCATGTTTTTCTTTAACGGGGGTTTCGGGTATCGTAGTCCAGTCTTTCGACTCGAAATCCATTTAAAGGGATTCTTGGTTGAGATGAGCATTTTAGGTAATTCCCAGATCCTTTTCGGTTGAAAACGGGTTTCGGGCGAATCTAGGGTTTGGAAAACAATTTTGGGAGTTCTGCGTCCGAAACGGCTCCGGCCCGAACTTGGAGCGCGTCGTACGAAACTTCGGTACGTAAGCACAATCTATGCGGCTCTACGAAATTGTTGAGTTGACACTGTGCTATGCGACTCTCGGTCCAAATACTTCGTCTAGAAAAATCCGGGATCGATTTTTTCTCTAACAGGGGTTTCGGGTATCGTACTCCAGTCCTACGGCTTGAATTCCATTTAAAGGGATTCTGGGTTGAGATGAGCATTTCTGGTAATTCCAAGATCCTTTTCGGTTGAAAACTGGTTTCGGGCGAATCTAGGGTTTGAAAAACACTTCTGGGAGTTCTGCGTCCGAAACGGCTCAGGTCCGAACTTGGGGCGCGTCGAACGGAACTTCTATATGGAAGCACAATCTATACGACTCAGCGAAATGGTTGACTCAACACTGTGTTTTATGCGACTCTCGGTCCAAATACTCCCTCTGGAAAAATCTGGGATCATGTTTTTCTCTAACGGGGGTTTCGGGTATCGTAGTCCAGTCTTTCGACTCGAAATCCATTTAAAGGGATTCTGGGTTGAGATGAGCATTTTAGGTAATTCCCAGATCCTTTTCGGTTGAAAACGGGTTTCGGGCGAATCTAGGGTTTGGAAAACAATTTTGGGAGTTCTGCGTCCGAAACGGCTCCGGCCCGAACTTGGAGCGCGTCGTACGAAACTTCGGTACGTAAGCACAATCTATGCGGCTCTACGAAATTGTTGACTTGACACTGTGCTATGCGACTCTCAGTCCAAATACTTTGTCTAGAAAAATTCGGGATCGATTTTTTCTCTAACAGGGGTTTCGGGTATCGTACTCCAGTCCTACGGCTCGAATTCCATTTAAAGGGATTCTGGGTTGAGATGAGCATTTCTGGTAATTCCAAGATCCTTTTCGGTTGAAAACTGGTTTCGGGCGAATCTAGGGTTTGGAAAACACTTCTGGGAGTTTTGCGTCCGAAACGGCTCAGGTCCGAACTTGGGGCGCGTCGAACGGAACTTCTATAAGGAAGCACAATCTATACGACTCAGCGAAATGGTTGACTCAACACTGTGTTTTATGCGACTCTCGGTCCAAATACTCCCTCTGGAAAAATCCGGGATCGCGTTTTTCTCTAACGAGGGTTTCGGGTATCGTTCTCCAGTCCTAAGCCTCGATATCCATATCAAGGGATTCTGGGTTGAGATAAGCAATGTAGGTTAATTAGAGATCCTTTTCGGTTGAAAGCGGGTTGCGGGCGAATCTTGCGTTTGGAAAATAATTCTGGGACTTTTGTGTCCGAAACGACTCAGGAACGAACTTCGGGCGCGTCGTAAGGAACTTTTGTACGAAAGCACAATCTATGCGGCTCTACGAAATGGTTGGCTCCACACTGTGTTTCATGCGACTCTCGGACCAAATACTCCTCTGGAAAAATCTGGGATCGATTTTGTCTCGAACAGGGGTCTCGGGTATTGTACTCTAGTCTTACGCCTCGAAATCCAATTAAAGGGATTCTGGGATGAGATGAGCATTTTAGGTAATTTCCAGATCCTTTTCGGTTGAAAACGGGTTTCGGGTGAATCTAGTGTTTGGAAAACACTTCTGGGAGTTCTTCGTCCGAAACGGCTCCGGCCCGAACTTTGGGCTTGTCGTACGGAACTTAGGTACGAAGCACAATCTATGCGGCTCTAGGAAATGGCTGACTCCACACTGTGTTTCATGTCACTCTCGGTCCAAATACTCCCTCTAGAAAAATCCAGGACCGATTTTTCCTCTAACGGGGGTTTCGGGTATCATACTCCAGTCTTACGCCTCGCAATCCAATCTCCTTGATGCTTGGAGCTTGATCATTCTTCAAGCTTTCTTTTCATCTCTCTTCCATTGGCCAGGTAATTTCGAGATCATTTTCGGTTGAAAACGGGTTTCGGGTGAATCTAAGGTTTGGAAAACACTTCTGGGAGTTATGCGTCCGAAACGGCTCCGGCCCGGACTTTGGGCACGTCGAACGTAACTTCTGCATGGAAGCACAATCTATACGGCTCTACGAAATGGTTGACTCAACACCGTGTTTCATGCGACTCTCGGTCCAAATACTCAATCTAGAAAAATCCGGGATCGTGTTTTTCTCTAACGAGGGTTTCGGGTATCGTTCTCCAGTCCTACGCCCCGATATCCATTTCACGGGATTTTGGGTTGAAATAAGCATTTTAGGTTAATTCGAGATCCTTTTCGGTTGAAAGCGGGTTGCGGGCGAATCTTGCGTTTGGAAAACACTTCTGGGAGTTCTGCGTCCGAAACGGCTCTGGTCCGAACTTCGGGCGCGTCGTACGGAACTTCGGACGAAAGCACAATCTATGCGGCTCTAGGAAATGGTTTACTCTACACTGTGTTTCATGCGACTCTTGGTCCAAATACTCCCTCTGGAAAAATTCGGGAGCGATTATTTCTCTAACGTGGGTTCCGGGTATCGTCACCAGTCTTACGCCTCGAAATCCATTTAAAGGGATTCTGGGTTGAGATGAGCATTTTACGTAATTTCGAGATCATTATCGGTTGAAAACGGGTTTCGGGGGAATCTAGGGTTTGGAAAACACTTATGGGAGTTATGCGTCCGAAACGGCTCCGGACCGAACTTCGAACGTAATGGTTGACTTAACACCGTGTTTCAAGCGACTCTCGGTCCAAATACTCCCTCTAGAAAAATCCGGGATCGGGTTTTTCTCTAACGAGGGTTTCGGGTATTGTTCTCCAGTCCTACGCCTCGATATCCATTTCAAGGGATTCTGGGTTAAGATAAGTATTTTAGATTAATTCGAGATCCTTTTCGGTTGAAAGCGGGTTGCGGGCGAATCTTCGGTTTGGAAAACACTTCTGGGAGGACTCTGTCCGAAACGGCTCCGGCCCGATCTTCTGGCGCGTCGTACGGAACTTCTGTACGAAAGCACAATCTATGCGGCTCCACAAAATTCATGACTCCACAGTGTGTTTCATGCGACTCTCGGTCCAAATACTCCCTTTGGAAAAATCCGGGATCGAGTTTTTCTCTAACGAGGGTTTCACGTGTCGTACTCCAGTCTTACGCTTTGATATCCATTTCGAGGGTTTCAGGGTTGAGATTCGCATTTTATGTTATTTCATGATCCTTTTCGGTTGAAAGCGGGTTGCGGGCGAATCTTCGGTTTGGAAAACACTTCTGGGAGTTCTGCGTCCGAAACGGATCTGGCCCGATCCTCAGGTGCGTCATACGGAACTTCTGTACGAAAGTACAATCTATGCGGCTCCACAAAATTCATGATTCCACACTGTGTTTCATGCGACTCTCGGTCCAAATACTCCCCCTTGAAAAAACCGGGATCGCGTTTGTCTCTAGCGAGGGTTTCACGTGTCGTACTCTAGTCTTACGCCTCGATATCCATTTCGAGGTTTTCGGGGTTGAGATGCGCATTTTAGGTTATTTCGTGATCCTTTTCGGTTGAAAGCGGGTTACGGGTGAATCTTCGGTTTGGAAAACACTTCTGGGAGTTCTACGTCTGAAATGGCTACGGCCCGAACTTCGGGCGCGTCGTACGGAACTTCTGTACGAAGGCTCGATCAATGCGGATCAACGAAATGGTTGACACCACACTGTGTTTAATGTGAGTCGCGGTCTAAATGCTCCCTCTGGAAAAATCTGGGATCATGTTTTTCTCTAACGAGGGTTTTGGGTTTCGTACTCTAGTTTTTCGAGTCGAAATCCATTTAAAGGGATTCAGGGTTGAGATGAGCATTTTAGGTAATTTCCAGATCCTTTTCGGTTGAAAACGGGTTTCGGGCGAATCTAGGGTTTGGAAAACACTTCTGGGAGTTCTCCGTCCGAAACGGCTCCGGCCCGAACTTCGGGCGCTTCGTACGGAACTTCGGTACGAAAGCACAATCTATGCGGCTCTAGGAAATGGTTGACTCAACACCGTGTTTCATGCGACTCTTGGTCCAAATACTCCCTCTGGAAAATCCGGGATCGCGTTTTTCTCTTACGAGGGTTTCAGGTTGTACTCCAGTCTTACGCCTCAATATACATTTCAACCGTTTCAGGGTTGACATGCGCATTTTAGGTTATTTCGAGATCCTTTTCGGTTGAAAGCGGGTTGCGGGCGAATCTTCGGTTTGGAAAAGACTTCTGGGAGTTCTGCGTCCGAAATGGATACAGCCCGATCTTCAGGCGCGTCGTACGAAACATCTGTACGAAAGCACAATCTATACGGATCCACAAAATTCATGACTCCACACTGTGTTTCAAGCGACTCTCGGTCCAAATACTCCCTCTGGAAAAATCCGGGATAGCGTTTGTCTCTAACGAGGGTTTCACGTGTCTTACTCCAGTCTTACGCCTCGATATCCATTTCTTGGGTTTCAGGGTTGAGATGCGCATTTTAGGTTATTACAAGATCTTTTTCGGTTGAAAGCGGGTTGCAGGCGAATCTTCGGTTTGGAAAACACTTCTGGGAGTTCTATGTCCGAAACGGCTCCTGCCCGATCTTCCGGCGTGTCGTACGGAACTTCTGTACGAAATCACAATCTATGCGGCTCCACAAAATGCTTGACTCCACACTGTGTTTCATGCAACTCTCGGTCCAAATACTCCCTCTGGAAAAATTCAGGATCGCTTTTTTTCTCTAACTAGGGTTTCAGGTGTCGTACTCCAGTCTTACGCGTCGATATCCATTTCAAGGGTTTCAAGGTTTTGATGCGCATTTTAGGTTATTTCGAGATCCTTTTCGGTTGAAAGCGGGTTGCGGGCGAATCTTCGGTTTGGAAAACACATCTGGGAGTTCTGCGACTGAAACGGCTACTGCCCGAACTTTGGGTGCATCGTACGGAACTTCTATACGAAAGCTCGATCTATGCGGATCAACGAAATGGTTGACTCCACACTGTGTTTGATGCGACTCGTGGTCCAAATGCTCCCCCTGGAAAAATTTGGGATCATGGTTTTCTCTAATGGGGGTTTCGGGTATCGTAATCCAGTCTTTCGACTCGAAATCCATTTAAAGGGATTCTAGGTTGATATGAGCATTTTAGGTAATTTCCAGATCCTTTTCTGTTGAAAACGGGTTTCGGGCGAATCTAGGGTTTGGAAAACACTTATGGGAGTTCTGCGTCCGAAACGGCTCCAGCCAGAACTTCGGGCGCGTCGTACGAAACTTCGGTACGTAAGCACAATCTATGCGGCTCTACGAAATTGTTGACTTGACACTATGCTTCATGCGACTCTTGGTCCAAATAATTTGTCTAGAAAAATCCGGGATCGATTTTTTCTTTAACAGGGGTTTCGGGTATCGTATTCCTGTCTTATGCCTCGAAATCCATTTATAGGGATTCTGGGTTGAGATGAGCATTTCTGGTAATTCCAAGATTCATTTCGGTTGAAAACGGGTTTCGAGCGAATCTAGGGTTTGGGAAACACTTCTGAGAGTTCTATGTCCGAAACGGCTCCGGCCCGAACTTCGGGCGTGTTGTACGAAACTTCGGTACGTAAGCACAATCTATGCGGCTCTACGAAATTATTGACTGGACACTGTGCTTCATGCGATTCTCGGTCCAAATACTACCTCTGGAAAAATCCGGGATCGATTTTTTCTCTGAAAGGGGTTTCGGGTATCGTACTCCTTTCCTACGCCTCGAAATCCATTTAAAGGGATTCTGGGTTGAGATGAGCATTTCTGGTAATTCCAAGATCCTTTTCGGTTGAAAACGGGTTTCGGGCGAATCTAGGGTTTGGAAAACACTTCTGGGAGTTCTGCGTCCGAAACGGCTCTGGCCTGAACTTTGGGCACGTCAAACGGAACTTCTGCACGGAAGCACAATCGATACGGCTCTACGAAATGGTTGACTCAACACTGTGTTTCATGAGACTCTCGGTCCAAATACTCCCTCTGGAAAAATTCGGGATCGCGTTTTTCTCTAACGAGGGTTTCAGGTGTCGTTCTCTAGTCTTTCGCCTCAATATCCATTTCAAGGGATTCAGGGTTGATATGCGCAATTTAGGTTAATTCGAGATCCTTTTCGGTTGAAAGCGGGTTGCAGGCGAATCTTGCGTTTAGAAAACACTTCTGAGAGCACCTTGTCCGAAACGGCTCCGGCACGAACTTCGGGCACGTCGTACGAAACTTCTGTACGAAAGCACAATCTATGCGGCTCTACAAAATGCATGACTCCACACTGTGTTTCATGCGACTCTCGGTCCAAATACTCCCTCTGGAAAAATCCGGGATCGCGTTTTTCTCTAATGAGGGTTTCAGGTGTTGTACTCCTGTCTCACGCCTCGATATCCATTTCATGGGTTTCGGGGTTTTGATGTGCATTTTAGGTTATTTCAAGATCCTTTTCGGTTGAAAACTGGTTGCGGGCGAATCTTCGGTTTGGAAAACACTTCTGGGAGTTCTGCGACTGAAACGGCTACGGCCCGAACTTCGGGCGCATCGTACGTAACTTCTGTACGAAAGCTCGATCTATGTGGATCAACGAAATGGTTGACTCCACACTGTGTTTGATGCGACTCGCGGTCCAAATGCTCCCTCTGGAAAAATCTGGGATCATGTTTTTGTTGGAAATAGGTGGGCCTCGTGGATGCGATTTCAAAACTTTTGACCTACTTGAATGAGGGATCAAACGCCCGTAAGGCCATTAACCATATCCAGGATGCAATCCCTCATACTCATATACCATGTACAGCAATAATACAAGCAACACCATGCAAATATAATCTATAAAATATAGAGAAGCAGATTATACCTTTGCTGCCCGGTTATGCTTTAATGGAGAAGAAAACAACTTTAGATCTCCAAGACCTCTTAGCCTTCCACGCTATGACCCGTACTAGATCTCTTCTCTATAGGAGATGGGTGGGATCTCCAACAGAAAACAACTAGAAGCTCTAAACGAAACTAGAAGAGAACTAGAAGGAGAAGAGAAGTATGTGCAACTCTTGTACAAAGGGGGCTGGGCGTGAATTCCAAGGTTGTGTTTTTCTCAGCCCCTTTGTTACTCCTTTTATAGCATTAAGCAACCTCCTTCTCTTGTACTAATTGAAATAGAAGTCTTACTTCAACACAAAATAGTAACCTTACTATTACCACTATTAGAAGTCCCACTTCAAATAGAAATAGTAACTTCCTAATTCCTTCATCTTAGAGTTCTAGTAGGATTAGTATCTTTCCAATAACTTGGGCTAGAGTGGGGACCACTAGGGATTCCATAGAAAGCTGGCTCCAACTGGGACACCACGACCCCACATCTCATGTGCAATCCGGGTCCACAGTTAATTGCAAATAACACCACTATATAAATGCAATTGCACTCCAGTCTTAGGAATTCATTATAATGAAGACCCTAAACTTCCCGATTACCACAATGCCCCTCTATCAATATCCATGGATTAACTGGACTAAAACTGTCCCACCAATTTAAATCCACATCTTATTATCCTTGAGTCCCAATTAATCACTGTGATCATCAGTACCATCCAATTAACTCTTAATCGAGATGGGTGCGCACTTACTAATGATATATCCATTAATTGGCACAAGGGGATAATATAGATAGATTCCATCTTGACCATTGGATGTTCCCACAGTCCTACTACCACGTACCAGAGACACCGAGGTGTTGACCTACAGCTGGCCTCACTCATTGGTGACTCAAAGCAAATGAATAGATAGAAACTTGAGTTCATCAATGTCTCAGGATTGAGAGCCTATTGTTAGGGAATTATGAGAGCAAACCTTAAACTCGAGACAGTATTCCATAAGGTACATCTCATAGTCCTTCAATACATCCAATGTACCAGCACCGTGATCCAGAATCTTACATTCTGATGATCGAGACAAATCACACTATCTTATAGTGATCAAAGCACTGCAACCTTATCAGATGAGATGCCCAGTCTCATCACCGGTTGTGAAGATGTTTAAGTATAAGATTTGTGACAAATGTCTCCTGTGTGTGGATCTCATCCATACACATATCACATCTAATATACTAATGGGACCCGGTTCATCTCATGAACCATTTATGTCATATGTATTGGTCATGTGTATTTAAGTAGTAAAACACCATTCATATCATGAAAGGAAAGCATGATATTATTGATAAATAAAGAAATTAATCAATTTAGTACATCATCTGATGGATTGAGTCCATTCAATCAAACAATCTCCCACTTGGGCTCAATGCCAGTAAGGGTTGCATCTCATGCCCATCCCATCTACATGTTGCTCAAAGACTTTAGTAGTCAAAGGCTTAGTAAAGGGATCTGCCAGATTGTCTGCAGAACCTATCTTGGTAATAGCTATATCACCTCTCTGCACAATCTCTCTGACTAAATGATACTTCCTTTGTACATGCTTTTGGCTTTTATGGCTTCTGGGTTCTTTGGACTGAGCGACTGCCCAGCTGCTATCACAATAAACTGTGAGCGGCTGTCGGGCCAAAGGTACCACCCCAAGTTCCGTAAGGAATCTTTTGAGCTATACAACTTCCTTAGCTGCTTCACAAGCCGCTACATATTCAACCTCCGAGGTGGAATCAGCGGTACATTTTTGTTTTATACTCCTCCAGCTGATTGCTCCGCCACCAAGCATAAATACATAACCAGAAGTGGATTTTCTGGAATTCTTATCTGATATAAAGTCAGAATCTGTGTATCCGACTGAAATGAGCTCATTATTACTATAAATCAACATGTAATCTCTAGTCCTTCTCAAGTATTTGAGAATACATTTTACAGCAGTCCAATGTTCAGGTCTTGGATTAGACTGATATCTGCTGACTAGGCCCACTGCATGACAGATATCCGGTCTGGTACATAGCATAGCACACATGAGGCTACCAACAGCTGAAGCGTATGGTATCGACCTCATCTGCTCCTTTTCCTTAGGTGTCTTAGGACACTGGTCTTTGAAAAGGTGCACTCCATGCCTGAAAGGTGTAATGCCCTTCTTGGAGTCTTGCATAGCAAACCGTACCAGCACCTTATCTATATATGCAGCTTGAGATAAGCCAATCATCCTATTTTACCTGTCTCGATGAAGTTTGATCCCTATGATGTAGCTAGCTTCTCCCAAGTCCTTCATATCAAAAGTCTTGGCCAACCAAACTTTCACAGTTGACAACATTCCTATGTCTTTCCCGAGGAGAAGGATATCGTCGACATATAAAACTAGAAAAACTACCCTATCACCTTCACTTTTCATGTACACACATGATTCATCCGGATTTTGACAAAAACCAAATGACTTGATTGCCTGGTCAAAACGGATGTTCCAGCTTCGGGATGCCTGCTTTAATCCATAGATGGACTTCTGCAGTTTGTAAACTTTTTGCTCTTGGTTTTTAGCTACAAAACCATCTGGCTGCTCCATATAGATGTCTTCCTTAAGATGGCCGTTAAGAAACGCCGTCTTGACATCCATTTGCCAAATCTCATAGTCGAGATGAGTCGCAATAGATAAGAGTATCCGGATGGACTTGAGCATGGCTACCGGCGAAAAAGTTTCCTCATAATCGATACCCTCTTTCTGAGTATACCCTTTCGCAACAAGCCTGGACTTAAAGGTCTCCACTCTACCATCTGGTCCTCTTTTTCTCTTGTAGACCCACTTGCACCCAATAGGTTTAATATTGGCAGGCAAGTCCACAAGTATCCAGACCTGATTGGAGTACATTGACTCCATTTCAGCTTTCATAGCATCTTGCCAACATCCCGAATCTATGTCATTAATTGCTTCATCATAGTTACAGGGATCTTGTTCCGGTTCTTCCGGGACTGCCTCGTAAGACTCTCCCAAGAACGAGAATCTGTCAGGCGGTCTGACAATTCTCCCACTATGACGAGGCACCGGTGTAACTACTGGGTTTGGTAAGGGCGGTTCTTCCTCAAGTTCGGTCTCTCTTGGATTTGGAATTGATTGCTCTTGAATTTCTTCCAAGATCACCTTTTCTAAAGATTTCCAGTTCATCATATAATCTTCCTCTAGAAAAACCGCATTGGTGCTTACCAGCACCTTTTGCTGTCTGGGATTATAGAATAACCAACCTTTAGTTCCCTTAGGATATCCAACAAACGTACATACTTCCGACTTCGTTTCCAACTTATCCGTCTTAACGTTCAGCACGTGTGCCGGACAACCCCAAATGTGTAAATGTTGTAGACTAGGCTTTTGCCCGGACCACAACTCCCGGGGAGTCTTAGGTACAGACTTAGATGGTATGAGGTTTAGTATGTACATCGCAGTATCCAAGGCGTATCCCCAGAAGGATATAGGCAATCCTGAGAAACTCAGCATAGACCTGATCATATCTAAAAGAGTCCGGTTCCTTCTTTCTGCTACTCCATTCTGTTGAGGCATGCCAGGAGCAGACAACTGGGATAAAATCCCATTCTCTGATAAGTATCCCATAAAATCAGCAGAGAGATATTCCCCTCCTAGATCTGATCGAAGAGTCTTGATACTTTTACCTAATTGCTTTTCCGCTTCCGCTCGAAACTCTTTGAACTTTTCAAAAGCCTCATACTTGCGGTGCATAAGGTATATGTATCCATATCTTGAGTAATCATCTGTGAAAGTGATGAAGTACTCATATCCTCCTCTGGCCCTGACATTAATGGGTCCACACACATCAGTATGCACTAATTCCAATAAATCTTTGGCCCTATTGCCCTTAGATAAAAAGGGTCTCTTGGTCATTTTGCCTTCTAGACAGGATTCGCAGACAGGCATTGGTTCCACCACCAGTGAAGGCAAGATACCATCTTTCACTAGCCTGTCAATCCCGTTTAGGTTTATATGACCTAGCCTCAAGTGCCAAAGTTTTGTTGGATTAGATGAAGGTGACTTCCTCTTTAATGATGGTCTATTGAGTGTTTCAGTATCATGTATCTCATACATTGTGGGAGTTAATAAATAAAGCCCATTGGTTACCTTGCCAGAACATACAAAAGTACCATTCCTCTTTATGATAACTTCAGTACTAAAAGTAATAGAATAACTTTTATTCACCAAACTAGAAACTGAAATTAAATTCCGTCGTAAAGACGGTACATATAATGTGTCTGACAAAACCAACTTATTATTTGAAAAACATAAAGTAATAACTCCCACTGAAACAGCATCTGCCTTAGCGTCAGATCCTAGGTTGACAATGATTTCTCCGTCACTGAGCCTCCTGGTTTCCCTGAACCCCTGCAACGTATTACATATGTGATTAGTTGCCCCGGAGTCCACACACCAGGATTCTGAAGTACCAGTTGCAAAACTAACTTCAGAAATAAGTGACTCAATCATACCTGAGGTTTTCTTCTTAGACAGATATTCTGGACAAATCCTTTTCCAATGTCCTGTCTTACCACAATGGAAACACTTTCCTTTTGTCCCTGTACCTTTAGCCTTGGCCACGCCACCATTAGGACCATTCTCCACCTTAGGACCCTTCAGAACTGATTTCTTTTTGCCTTTCCGCCCTTTGCCTTTCGGCTTGCACTTGACATCTGACTTTTCTGTCATTAGGGCAGTTGGCTTCTTCTTCATAATCCCTTCAGTCACTACCAGTTGGCTTGACAGCTCAGCCAGAGTCAGATTCATTTTGTTCATGTTGTAATTAACTTTGAAATTGTTGAATGACTCTGGCAGTGACTCAAGGATTATGTCGATCTGCGATTCTGCATCAATCGCAGCCCCCAGTACATCTAACTCATTTAATGAGTCCATCATTTTCAGCATGTGTTCCTGAACAGATGTACCTTCAGCCATCTTGGTGCTTATGAGCACCCTCATAGCTGCCTGCCTAGCAGGCCTGCCCTGTTCCGCAAACATTTCCTTTAAGTTCGATATAATATCGTATGCAGTCTTATAGGATTGATGTTGGTGTTGCAAAACACTAGACATGGATGCCTGAATGTAACATCGGGCCATCTCATCGTCTTTGGCCCATTTGGTGTAAAGTTCCTTTTCTTCTTGTGATGCACCCGGGCCAGGCTCATCAAGGGGGGGTTTGGCAAGGACATATTTATATCCTGAAGCAGTCAGGACAATATCCAGGTCCCGTTTCCAGTCTACATAGTTGGATCCCACCAACTTATTCTGGTTGAGGATGGTCGCAAGTGGATTGAAAGTATTTGAATTCATGCTTGAAAAACTGTAGCACATAACCATACATTCAATTAATGAATTTAAATGACATTAGGTTTTCGTATTCTACCAAATTTATGTGGGAATCCTCATAACCACAAAATTCAGAATACATCGGAATCCCAATCCCCGGGGTATGCCTCCTTGGGGAGTGCAAATACCACCTAGATTAGTGCGGATCAAAAGTTAGTCAAAATTATTATTATGACTAACTATTCATGATCCCCATCATTCATTATTATCTAGGTATCTCATACCAAATAATGTATGACTCCCGATTGGATTTGGTTTCTAAAATACATGAGGCAAATCCTTGGGGATACTACATCATTATTTTAGTTAAGTGTGACCCATCAACTAGCATTGTATGACAACCGTTGCGGGCAGCTCCTCCTTGGGGAGTGGACCCCCGCCCCGTCTCACCAATACTATCCATAGGAGATCCATATCTAGTAACCAGACAAATACTAGCCCTCTGTGGGGAACGACCATTCAAGATGGCGCGAGGCTAATACTTTCCTTACAATGGACCTATGGTGGAAAACCATGGGGATTTTTAAATATAAATGCCCCGCTCCCACTTAATATTTTAGGATTGAGGATTTTCTTATAGGTATATGGGCCCTTATATATAGACATCAAATCATCTCATGATATGACCAATAATTGGTTCCAAGTCAAGTTATTTTATGGAAAGTCCAATTTCTTAGATTAGTGTTACCAATGGGTCCATCTCATGGGCCCACCAACTCTAATTAGAACTCTTTCCAAAAATTAATTTGATTTGACCAATTTTGGAAACTGCTATGTTTGGATCAGATTTGGAATTATTCTAAAATAAGCAAACATCCATAAATAGAAAGTGCTAAAAATAGAATCTAGTCCTCTCCTCCACATGGCCCAAACGGAATAGACTTCTTGGACTTCTAGACTTTCCAAAACTTTGGGATTCCTCAAACTCTTTGGGCATCTCCAAAGTTCTTTGATTAGGAGTCCAACTTCACTTTCTTTTTTCGTCTTGGACATCACCAGAATTTACAAATTATTGAAAAATTACATAAATTCCTATGCCTCAAGAATGAGACTTACATGGTAATCTAAACATGGAAATAAAAGGGCTATAGGGAAATTCACCATGCCTTGCCCTTTCACGGGAAACCAAGGAAACCATGATGCCCTTTACACTTAGCTATAAATAAACCAATAACTACATAAAAGAAAATAAAAGTCGTGGGCCATATGGAGAGGACATTATCACCTGCAAGTTAGTATCTCATACAACTCACAAAATCATGCTGCCACTTCGATATAATATGCGCTTCGCAGAGGGGGTCCGGGGGTGTCCCCCCGGCGGTGGTCGAGCTGGTCCGCTCGAGCGGACTAATGTTCGCTCGAGCGGACTGTTCCAGAACCTGGTCCGCTCGAGCGGCCTGCTCGGAAATTTGCAGAAAATTTCCCTTTCTAGTCCGAACCAGCTCCTTTGATAGCATTCATATCAGATACAGAAGGCAAACAAAAATCAAATCTGATCCTTACAAAGCCCTAGGTCTAACCTCTTCACATCTCATGCAAAGATTAGATCTAGGTTGCTGATCTAACATGATTAGAGATGAGGTAAGGCTCTGATACCAATTGTTGGAAATAGGTGGGCCTCGTGGATGCGATTTCAAAACTTTTGACCTACTTGAATCAGGGATCAAACGCCCATAAGGCTATTAACCATATCCAGGATGCAATCCCTCATACTCATATACCATATACAGCAATAATACAAGCAACACCATGCAAATATAATCTATAAAAGATAGAGAAGCAGATTATACCTTTTTTCATAGTCCGGTTGTGCTTTAATGGAGAAGAAAACAACTTTAGATCTCCAAGACCTCTTAGCCTTCCACGCTATGACCTGTACCAGATCTCTTCTCTATAGGAGATGGGTGGGATCTCCTAAAGAAAACAACTAGAAGCTCTAAACGAAAGTAGAAGAGAACTAGAAGGAGAAGAGAAGTATGTGCAACTCTTGCACAAAGGGGGCTGGGCGTGAATTCCAAGGTTGTGTTTTTCTCAGCCCCTTTGTTACTCCTTTTATAGCATTAAGCAACCTCCTTCTCTTATACTAATTGAAATAGAAGTCTTACTTTAACACAAAATAGTAACCTTACTATTACCACTATTAGAAGTCCCACTTCAAATAGAAATAGTAACTTCCTAATTCCTTCATCTTAGAGTTCTAGTAGGATTAGTATCTTTCCAATAACTTGGGCTAGAGTGGGGACCACTAGGGATTCCATAGAAAGCTGGCTCCAACTGGGACACCGCGACCCCACATCTCATGTGCAATCCGGGTCCACAGTTAATTGCAAATAACACCACTATATAAATGCAATTGCACTCCAGTCTTAGGAATTCATCATAATGAAGACCCTAAACTTCCCGATTACCACAATTAAGCCCCTCTATCAATATCCATGGATTAACTGGACTAAAACTGTTCCACCAATTTAAATCCACATCATATTATCCTTGAGCCCCAATTAATCACTATGATCATCAGTACCATCCAATTAACTCTTAATCGAGATGGGTGCGCACTTACTAATGATAAATCCATTAATTGGCACAAGGGGATAATATAGATAGATTCCATCTTGACCATTGGATGTTCCCACAGCCCTACTACCATGTACCAGAGACACCGAGGTGTTGACCTACAGCTGGCCTCACTCATTGGTGACTCAAAGCAAATGAATAGATAGAAACTTGAGTTCATCAATGTCTCAGGATTGAGAGCCTATTGCTAGGGAATTATGAGAGCAAACCTTAAACTCGAGACAGTATTCCATAAGGTGCATCTCATAGTCCTTCAATACATCCAATGTACCAGCACCGTGATCCAGAATCTTACATTCTGATGATCGAGACAAATCACACTATCTTATAGTGATCAAAGCACTGCAACCTTATCAGATGAGATGCCCAGTCTCATCACCGGTTGTGAAGATGTTTAAGTATAAGATTTGTGACAAATGTCTCCTGTGTGTGGATCTCATCCATACACATATATCACATCTAATATACTAATGGGACCCGGTTCATCTCATGAACCATTTATGTCATATGTATTGGTCATGTGTATTTAAGTAGTAAAACACCATTCATCTCATGAAAGGAAAGCATGATATTATTGATAAATAAGGAAATTAATCAATTTACTACATCATCTGATGGATTGAGTCCATTCAATCTAACAGTTTTTCTCTAACGGGGGTTTCCGGTATCGTAGTCTAGTCTTTCGACTCGAAATCCATTTAAAGGGACTCTGGGTTGAGATGAGCATTTTAGGTAATTCCCAAATCCTTTTCGGTTGAAAATGGGTTTCGGGCGAATCTAGGGTTTGGAAAACAATTCTGGGAGTTCTGCGTCCGAAACGGCTCCGGCCTGAACTTCGGGCCCGTCGTACGAAACTTCGGTACGTAAGCACAATCTATGCGGCTCTACGAAATTGTTGACTTGACACTGTGCTTCATGCGACTCTCGGTCCAAATACTTTGTTTAGAAAAATCCGGGATCAATTTTTTCTCTAATAGGGGTTTCGGGTATCGCTCTCCAGTCCTACGCCTTGATATCTATTTCAAGGGATTCTGGGTTGAGATATGCATTTTAGGTTAATTCGAGATCCTTTTCGGTTGAAAGCGGGTTGCCGACGAATCTTGAGTTTGGAAAACACTTCTGAGAGTTCTGCGTCCCAAAACGGGTCCGGCACGAACTTCGGGCCCGTCGTACGGAACTTCTGTACGAAAGCACAATCTATGCGGCTCTACGAAATGGTTGACTCCACACTTTGTTTCATGCGACTCTTGGTCCAAATACTCCTCTAGAAAAATCCGGGATCGATTTTTTCTCTAACAGGGGTTTCGGGTATCGTACTCCAGTCTTACGCCGCGAAATCCATTTAAAGGGATTCTGGGTTGAGATGAGCATTTTAGGTAATTTCGAGATCCTTTTCGGTTGAAAACGGGTTTCCGGCGAATCTAGGGTTTGGAAAACACTTCTGGGAGTTCTGCGTCCGAAACGGCTCAAATCCGAACTTCGGGCGCGTCGTACGGAACTTCGGTACGAAGGCACAATTTATGCGGCTCTATGAAATGGTTGACTCCACACTGTGTTTCATGCGACTCTCGGTCCAAATACTCCATCTGGAAAAATCCGGGATCGCGTGTTTCTCTAACGAGGGTTTCCGGTGTCATACTCTAGTCTTATGCCTTGATATCCATTTCAAGGGTTTCAGGGTTGAGATGC